>JAWWTY010000064.1:4005367-4149474 GCA_035222235.1 Margarornis squamiger | reverse complement strand
CGTCACCGCCAGCGGTGGCGCGAGCGGCCCCGCCCCGGTGACGTCACGTGGCGCTACCGGGGCGGCCCCGCCCCCACCCCGGTCCGAGCGGCGTTCCGGGATCTGCGGGTACCGGGATACCGGGATACAGAGGGATACAGGGGGATACAGGGGGATACCGGGATATAGGGATACAGGGGGGACACAGGGGGGACACAGGGGGGACACAGGGGGCATACAGGGGGGATACAGGGATATGGGGGATACAGGGGGATATGGGGGATACAGGGATATGGGGGGATACGGGGGGGATACGGGGGGGTAAAGCCCTGCACTTCGCTCCCAGTCCCCGCTAAGGTGGTCTGCACAGACAGCTGACCTGCTCCAAACCCCTCACCTGCACCCTGGCAGGCACCTCCATCTCCTGTGCCCTCTGCACCGGCCCCTGTGGTCCAGAGCTGGGCAGAGGCTGCAAACACAGGGCAGACCTCCTGCCACACCAGCCCTCTCTCCCCTGCAGGAGCCAGCCATGGATCTGGTCCTGGAAGCCGCCGACCAGCACCTCCTGACGCCCTACGTGTACCCCGCGGGCTGGCCCGAGGGCGAGCCCTGCCGCCAGCTCCTCAGCCTCTTCGTCATCACCAACCTGGGTGCTCTGGCTCTCTACCTGCTCTTCGGCACCCTCAGCTACTACTTCATCTTCGACCACGAGCTCAAGAAGCACCCCCAGTTCCTAGAGGTGGGTGCACCCCCTGCCACCCCCAGCTTGCCCTGCGGCACTGCTGAGCTGTCAGTGTCCCCCTTGCCATCCTCTTAGGGGCCATTCCAAATGTCTTGTGCCAGTGTTGTGGCGTGGGCTGTCCCCAGTGCCTATCACAGCCACCCCTCTCAGCCCTCCCTTGCCCATCCACGTGCGGTCCCTGATCATCTATTACCAGAAACAAGTGCCACACCACACTAGATTCAGCACCCAGCGTGAGCCCTGTCCTGCCCCAAGCTGTCCCCAGATGGGCTGTCCCCAAATGGACTGTCCCCAAACAGCGGTGGCACAGATGCCAAAGTGCCCGTGACCAAGGGATGGCCAAAATGCTGTCCCTCTTCTGCCTCACGAGTAGCTGGAGCACTGGGGCTCTCAGGTCTGTGCCTGTCCCCCTGACCCCTGTGTGTCCCCCCAGAACCAGGTGCGCCGGGAGATCTCCTACGCGCTGCGCTCGCTGCCCTGGATCAGCGTGCCCACGGTCGCGCTGTTCTTCGCCGAGGTGCGGGGCTACAGCAAGCTCTACGACAACATCGAGGACTCCCCGTATGGTGAGACACCTCCCCTGCAACCTTCTGGCACAGCAGGACCCTCTCCCCATTTCTCCTGATTTGCCCCCATTTCTTGTGATGATGAGCCCAAGAAATCCTTGGGTACCTCCTGCCCTGAGCTGGTCCCATCTATTAGTCAAAAATGCAAGTTATGTTCAGGCTAACATGAAGAGGCACCCATATGCCCTTGCTCAGGGTTGTGCCCCCCCTGCTTGATGTGCTTCCCACTCCACAAAAGAGATCCTTTCCTTCCCTGGACACAGCTCCTGAAAAACCAGTGCCTGACTCGCTTTCCCTGAGTCACATGAGACTGACCCTCTTACCACATCTCCTCAGTGGGGCAGACCCTGACACAACTGGGGTGTGTCTACCATCACAAGGGCTATTGCACCTCCCTGACCTCCTCCTGCCCCTGTGGATGCCCATGTGTGCCACCTCTAAACCCCCTATTCCCCCAGGCTGGTCTGGCGTCTTCCTCAGCATGCTGTCCTTCCTCTTCTTCACTGACATGGGCATCTACTGGATACACCGTGGTCTCCACCACAAGCTGTTCTATAAGGTATGATGTGGGATGGCAGGCTCTGGACTAGTGTCCTTGCCCTGCTCTGGGGCTGCTCCTCCTGGGAATGCACACTTGGGTGGGAATCTCACTGTGGTCCAGAGTGTGCTGGGAGCTGAAAGCCCATTAGGGCACATGCACATCTCCCTGTCCACTGTTTGGGTGGTGATGACCCAAAGAGGGGCCTGTTGGGCTGTGAATCTGGGACTTTAGGGGATCATCCCCCCTAAAAGGGGCCACCCTGACGGCACACCTTCTCCCCACAGCGCTTCCACAAGCCCCACCACCTCTGGAAGATCGCGACGCCCTTCGCCAGCCACGCCTTCCACCCCGTCGACGGCTTCATGCAGAGCCTGCCCTACCACGTCTACCCCTTCCTCTTCCCCCTGCACAAAGTCACCTACTTGGGCCTCTACATCTTTGTCAACGTCTGGACCATCTCCATCCACGACGGCGACTACCGCGTGCCGCGCTTCCTGCGGCACGTCATCAACGGCTCTGCCCACCACACTGACCACCACCTGTACTTCGACTACAACTACGGGCAGTATTTCACCCTCTGGGACAAGATTGGCGGCTCCTACAAGAGCCCCACGTCCTTCGAGGGCAAAGGCCCCCACGACTACTTGCGCAAGCTCCGAGAGAAAGACCCGGGGGCATCCAATGGCCTCTCAGCCTCCAAGACCGAGTAGGCTCCCCCTGGCCTGTCCTCTCTCCAGGTTGACATTCCCTGGCTGGATCTCATCCTGTGTCTCTCTGGCCATTTGTGGCTATTTTCCCACGGACAAAGGGCCCCTGTCCCTGATGGTGTGACCAGCATGGGGCAATTCTTGGTGAGCCTGATCCTGATCCCCAAATGGCAGCGTCCAGCCTCACTGTACAGATCTGCCCTGTTCTCCCCATTGCTTCCCCTCCTGGCTACCTTTGGATCTCTGCTAAGGTCCCTGCGCTGCTTTAGTGCTGTGCTGCTGCTGCTTTACAAAGAGAATAACATGGCACAAATAGACTGATAATGTGGCACAAATAGAACAATAACACGGCTCATGGCAGGGTCTCCGTTCATCAGCTGCGCCCCTTTGTCACCTATTTGCTCTTGTCACTGTGGAGTGGCAAAAGCTTTTGCAAAAAAAAAAAGCCACAAATGCCTACCTTTGGAGGTGATGTGGGTCCTCCTGATGGCTCCTCGATGAGTGAGGGCTCGGCAGGACTCCTCGGCAGGACTCGACGTGCTCTCCTTCTTCCTCTCACCTGGGGATGTCCCATGGGTTGTGGATGGGATGCATCCCAGAAACAGCACACCTGTAGGACAGAGATGTACTTTGAATCCTGCAGGTCCCTTGAGCTCCCTGAGAACACTGAGGGGGGAGGAACAGATGCCTGGATGTGAGGGGCAGGGGGCTTCTCCTCACTCAAGGGTTCATGGATTCCCCTCTTAAGGCCCTGTGTGTTTCCTACTGAAATCTGATCACCCTGCCTTTGGGTTCGACCCATGTTCAATAAATCTCACTTGCCAACTTGGCTGCTGTTTGGTCCCTTTGCCCCGGTTCCCAATGCTGTGCAAAGCCTCCAGGGAAAGCCTATGTCTCCCCTACAACACTCATGACAGGCTTACCCCACGCTTTGCTGGCAGCAAATACGTGCAGCACCCCTCTCTATCTCAGCAGTGATGGGGGACAGTATCACCAACTGCCAGCCCCCCCATCTTCACTCAACCCCTCTGCTCGTGGGGTATGAGAGCCACAGAGGCCCTGCTGTCACCCCTGTCACTTCCCACCCTGCATGGCTCAAAGGGGACAAGGTCCTGGCACTGGCTGGACAAGCATATGGGGGACACTTGGCTCCCCATCCTGCCACACTGCTGACAACCGTGGGACAGTCGGAGTGGCCACTTCCACTTCCCCAAACCACCTTACATGTAACCACATTCTCACACAGTGACTCCTGTGCTTTCCCATCCCCTGGTCCCCCAGTTTCACCAGACACCAGAGTCCTGCCACCCATACCAGGAATGGAGGCCCTTCCTGCAGTCCCCCACCCTGTCTCAGCCATCCCCCAGGCAGGGTATGGCTCGAGGTCACAGCACCAGGGGAGCACAAGGGACACCCGTCCTGTGTCCTGCCAGCATGGTCCCACACCTCTGCCATGCTCTGCTTTCACCTCCCAGTCACAACTCGTTCTCCCCACCTGCACAGGACCCCTGACCTTTATTTGCTGATTAACCTGGAACCCAGAGCAGCACTCAGGGGTCAAGGTATTGCCCAGATCAAACACAGTGACAACATTGCTGACCTTGGTCAACCACTGTGCTAAGCAGGAGCCTGATTGCCAAACACTGTAATCTTGGTGCCCTGGACTTCTCATTGTCCCACCTCTCTGCCTTTGCTGAGATTGATGCCTGGGCACCCCATCCTGGCAGCCCCGGGGTGGGTGGTGACCCTTGGCAGATGGATCTTTGCAGGAAAGTCAAGTCCTAGGAATGAAATGTCATCACACTCCTGGTGCCTAACACCCTGGGCCCCTGCATCCTCCCACAGTCCTTCTCCTAGCTGAGCACAGCCTGGCCCCCTGGCTTTCCCACTGGACAGAGGGATGGGTCTGCAGCACCACAACACCTGAGGACAGGGACATCGTGTCCTCCCGGGTCACATGTGTGCCATGCCAAGGCCTCTGGGACAGGACACACCCTTGGGGCACCCACTGTACCACGGGGAGATGCAGTTCAGTGCGTGGGACCCTGGTGCTGCTGTTGCCACCAGATGGAGGTGTTGCTTGCAACAGCCATGGCAGGAGCTGCACCTGCGTGGATGGCCTTCCTCTTCCTCCTCCTCCTCCCCACCTCTGTGCCCCAGCTCGCTCACCTTGTCTGCAATAGCTTCCCTGTCCCACCCCACACAGAGTGTTTGCTTCCCTCCTTTCATTTCCTACAGGATGCTCTTCCACACAGCAGGCAGTGCACACTTGTGTGCCACACACTGCACACTGAACATTCTTCTCAGTGAGACCCCCGGCGCAAAAAGTGACATGTGGTGTGCCAGCACAACACTCAGGTGTCTCTGGTGACAGCCCTGAGCCCTGCAGGAAACACCTACAGCCTCCATCCACCTCTGATGAAGGCTTTGAGGCCAACACCATGAGTGGGGTGATGTCTTCAGCTCCTGTTGTTGCCATCCCCGTTTTACTCTCTGACTCAACTCCAGCAACATGCAACTGGTCCTTTAAACAACTCTACTCACTGCCTCAGTCGTTCCAGCCTCTCAGTCCCCTAAACCCTCCAGGATCTCTAAAGCTGAGACAGGGAAAGGTCTCAGGAAAGAGAAAGGTGAAGGAAAACCAGGGGGCCAGAGGCTTCTCGCCTCACACTTGGGAGTTCACAGCTTTTACTGCTGATGAAATCCAGATGGACTTTAAAATAAACTCTGTTCTGTTCCCTCTCCCCTTTATGGCAGGAGATAGGTTCTCTTTTCAAGAAACAAAAAAATACCTTGGCAAAGGAAACGTGTGTTTCCCTCCACAGAGAAAGAGCCATTCATCTGTAAGCATTTACCAGGGTCACCCCAGAGGTCCTTGCTAGTGCTCTCTCCTTGTGCCCACCACGGTGACCCGGCTGGAGGGAACCCACAGCAGGGACAGGGATCCTTCTTGCTCAGAGCACCCTGTGAGGAGCACAAAGCAGAGGCTGGGGGGAGGAGAGCAAACCCACCTCACCGCCACCATGTACCAATTTCCTCCATTTAGAAACTGCTGCAAAGCCTCTTCCTCATTTCCTACTATTTTGTATTATATTCTTCCCCTATTCCTTATTTTCGAGTTCTTTTTGCATCATTCTCACCATGTCTGCTCCATAGAGAAACTGGCTACAGGGGATAATAAGATTCCCTCACTGACTCTGCCCTTACCCACAGCGACCTGCAGTTCTCTGGAGGGACATTATACAGAGTCAAGACCTCTAAAAGCTTTATTAGGAGGGCTTATAATTGTATTGACTCAATAATTGAAATACACTAACTGGGTTTCTAGGTGAAAGCACCTCGGGGAAAGCTCTGGACATTTCTGCTATTAAAGCAAGTGAAATAAGGGGGAGCAAAACTGCCTCAGGGCTGTCCATGGGATTTACAAGCTCCCATTCCTTCACTGCTGGGCCACATTGATTTTCTTTGATGATTTCCTGATAGCAACAGAAATGCTGGAATGGTGCACAGTACATGAGGCAGAGGAACCCATCAGGCTGTTCCCAGCACCCCTGAGACACAAGTGGTCAGAACGCAGGAAAGGCCTTTTCTCAGCAGCAAGACTACACCCAAAAAACCACCTCTGGCTTAGAGAGACAAGCTGGGGCTAAGAAAC
Organism: Margarornis squamiger; assembly: GCA_035222235.1. NCBI lineage: Eukaryota > Metazoa > Chordata > Aves > Passeriformes > Furnariidae > Margarornis > Margarornis squamiger. The sequence continues at coordinate 4,143,284 of JAWWTY010000064.1, read as the reverse complement.
AGGCACAGCTCAACTCTCCTGTCATCTCCTACAGTCATTTGAGTCTTTTGCTTCAAATCCTTGCTCCTGCTTCCCGCCCCTGCTCCATAACACCCAGGACAGACACATGAGCCCTGGGCAGGGACAGGGCAAGTCACTCTCTGGAAGGGATGCACAAGAGGTACCTCTCACAGCCTGTAGCAGCACCAGAGGAGTTCCCACATCCATGAGCCCAGCACTTTGGGCTGCCCCAATAAATCAAAGTTGTGGCCACTGGCATTGCTCCTGTGCTGTCCCTGCACAACCAACCGTGCATTATGTCCACCATACCACTGAGTTATGAAGTTACCTATGCCAAGTGTTTTATGGGAAGCACACAGCTCTGGGCAGAAAGAGCCTCCCCACTAGCACAGCTCAGAACCACCTGCCGGGTGCCACAGGTGGGAGAGGTGCCAGGAGGGCCCAGAGGGGTCTCTGGGGGTCTCTGATTTCCCACTCCCACCAGCAGCCTGGGTGAGACAACACTCATCTTCCCAGCTTGCCCGGCTAAGAAGGTGGCAGAAATAGACATAAGGATGTCTAGGGGCTACCAGAAATATACCAAGGAAATGTCTGTTACCATAAACTATGAAATCATTCATGCCTTTCTCCTCTTGACATCCATCCACACCTCCACCTTCCCCCCAAAAGCAGACACAGCCCTTTATCCACCCAGCCCACCCTCTCAGCAGCAAGGACCCCAGCCTGCACTACCAGGATTCCGTGTTTCACACCACTGTGATTCTATCAAACCTCAGCCTGGAGACAAGCACGGGCAATTGTGACTCTTCCCACTGATCCCAGGGTGCTTTAGGCCCCCCTCCCAGGGGCACAGGAAAAGTATAGCAAGACTTTTTTGGAAAAAACCCCACTCAACCCCCGGAGAGAAGCAGCTGCAATGCTTTTAGTTTATTTCACAGAACCCCAGAAGAGTTTGGGTTGGAAGGGACCCTAAAAACCATCTTGTCCCACCCCCTGCCATGGGCAGGGACACCTTCCGCTGTCCCAGGTGTCTCCGAGCACCGTCCAACCCGGCCTTGGACACTTCCAGGGATGGGGCAGCCACAGCTTCTCTGGGCAACCTGTGCCAGGGTCTCACCACCCTCAGAGCCAACAATTTCTTCCTAAAATCTAATCTAAACCCACTCTCCGTCATTCTGAAGCCATCCCTCCTCGCCCTGTCAGTCGCAAACAGTTTCATTGACTCCAACACAGTCTCATTTACTCCAATTTCATTTACTTTCACTCCTTTTGACTCGATTTGCGGCCGCCTCATTGCGCTTTCTGACATCAGTCAACTCGAACTCATCTCGCTCCGTCGGGGGGGACCCGAGCATCCTCCGGAGAGCGGGCGGCGAGGGGGAGGCACCGGGAGAAGGAGAGGACGAGGCAGAGGGCGAGGAGCAGAGGGGAGGGGGCCCGAGCATCCCCGCGGGGGGGTCTCGGCGGCAGCGCTGCCCATGCACATTCTCTCCGGGCGGCGGCGCGGCTCCCGCTCGGCTCCGGCTCCGGCGGTGGCTGTGGCTGCGCTCCGCCCGGCCCCGGCGGCACGAACATGGCGACACCGAGCCGAGCCGGGGCTGGCCGGGCCGCCCCGCCGCCCCTCCTGCTGCTGCTGCCGCTCCTGGCGCTGCCGCTGCCCGCAGCCCCGGCCGCGCCGCCCCGCATCGCCCCGCACGGCCCCGCCGCAGCCCCCGCGCCGCCCCCGCGGGGCCGCCGCGCCGCGCCCGACCCCGACCCCATCCAGGTGTACGGACAGGTGAGCACGGGGGGCACGCCCAGCGCCCCCCGCCAGCAGCGCCGCCGCCCCGTCCTTCCCGCGGGGGGACGCGGGGAAGGGGCGCGGGGGGTCCCGCCGGGGGAAGGGTCGGCGCGCCCCTTCGCTGCTCCCTTCGGGTGCCGGGGCGCTGCCGGCAGCTGCTCCCGCAGCCCCGCTGTCCCCCAGCGCCCCGGGGGCACCGCCGCACCCGCGCTCCCCGAAGATGCTCTCCCTCCCTCCCTCTCTCCCTCCCGGAGGGAGCAGCCAAGGGCACGCGCGGGGGGATGCGGGCCGGGCATTCCCGGCGCTGGATCGCCCGCAGGGAGCGCGATGGATTGATTCCCTGCGGTGGGAGCGGGCGGGAGGTGGGCAGCAGCCCCTCTGGGGATGCTCGCAGTGAACATCCCTGCGCTCGGGAAGCTGGGCAGAGGGAGGTGACTCCGGGAGAGGACATGGCTATTTGTGAGGCACCGCGTCCTTCCCCGCGATAAGGGCTCCGCTGCGTGTCTAAACCATCCTCCACTGAGCCTTGGAAAAGAGGGGGAGCGGAGTTGCTCGTTGCAGGAAGACACAGAAACTGCTCTTTCTGAAAGTATCCCTGCTCGGTCTCGATTCAGTGGCAAGTTTTGCTGCCAGAACCATAAAGGCTCCCCCTCACCCCCTCTTTTCCAGGCAGGCAGCACTTTAGGGGAGATGAGGAATTACACTTGGACTTCTGGGTGCCTGCCATTGGAAGCTTCAGCCTTAAAGAGTCTGTTTTATTTTTTGGGTATCCACATGCTAGACTGCTGACATTATGTCCCATTATATGCCCAAAATGCTGCTGGGGTGGGGGGGAGACTAGCCCATGGAGGGACAAGGCATGCTCAAGGAGAGGCTTTGAGCCTTCGGTGACATCTGTGTTTGCCTCCTTGTCTAGTGCTTTCCCTCTGGGTGCCCTATAATTTCGCCTTTTTGGTACTTGTAGGATAAAGAGGAGCTGGTCACGAGGCAGTGCTGCCCTGGAGCTCCTGGACAGGCACACTCAGGGCTGGTGCTGCTCCTAAAGCCCTTCTGTTCCCTTGTTTAGGGAAAAGCTGTTCCTCCTCCCCTTGAAAATCTGCTTCGCCTCCTCTACCTCCTCAGCGTTTGGCTGTTTTTAGCACAACACAGCTACCCCATTTTAGAAAAAAAAACCATGGCACTTGTCTCTCATCTACAGAAAGACATTTGTAGCACTTTCCCTTCTGTCTCCCCATGGCTTTCATCCAACCCACCTGCCAGGTAGAGCTGCTCTGGCGGGAGCAGCCTCTGTCACCTGGACATGTAGCTGCAGATCCAAGAGGGTGCAGTAACCCTGTCGCTATCTGGGACAGGACTAATAGGAAGCAGTGGGAGTTCAACAGTTTGCCACTGTTTGGGCTTTTCTCATTGCCTTAAGCTTTGAGAGAGGATTTGCTTGGAGAATGGAGCTGCTTTTGCTGGAGGCGTAGCAAACTGAACCTCTTCCTTCTCCTGCTTTGGGGCGGGTCACACAAAAAACCCCCAGATATGTCACTAGGAAGAGTTGTTTCTCACTAAACAACAGTTCTCCAAAGTGCTACAGTGCTTTAAATTGGGGTCTGCTGTAGTAAAAGGGGCAAGAAGGGGCCCGTGTGTCCCAGCCTGTGTTACAGATCTGACCACACAAATGACTAATGCCCAGTAAGCTGGAATGCTGTGCAGCTCAGTGCTCGGGGGTCTCGTGCCTTGTCACAAGCACCTAACAATCCCTGTGCCCCCCCTCCCCCAGATCTCTGGCACTCCAACACCAGCAGAAGATCATGCAGTCAAAGCAGTCCTCTCTCAGGGACATCATCTTAAGGGGCAGTGCTTGGACCGAGCATTCCTGTGCCGTGTCACTGCAGTCCCTTATCTGGGACACATCCTGCTCCCGTAGGTTTGGCAGGTCACTTGGCCATATGCTGGGCACTGGCTCGTGCCTGAGACTCCCTGTCCTTCCCTGGCTCTTGACTGCAGTCCTGAAATAGTCTCGTGGGACAGCTTAGAGCCCAGGCTCAGCTCAGAGGTGAGGGAGAGCCCCCTCAGCTTGTTGCTGCTGTGGGTGATGTCACCAGGGGACCAGAGGGAGGGACGCATTGCACCAGCTGGAACCAAGGAGGAGAAGAAAGTCCAAAGCCTTTGTGGCCCCTTGGCAGCCAAACAGAGCATACTCAGCACCATCAGGAACAGCTCAGAGCCCTCTTGCCCTAAACTCCTAAGACACAAGCACAGGAAGTTGGATTCCTCACCTGGATCCTCACCCACCACCGATTGCATCCTTGCCAGGAACCTCAGCAAATAACAAGAGCAACAGCCTAAACCCTTGTGCCTTTGTGGCTTTTCCTTGTTTTTCCTGACTCCAAGGCACCAGCAACCAAGAGACCAAACACACGACTCCAGAGACTGTCAGCTTGGAGACAGAGTGGGTTTTGTTCCCTTGCATGGCCCTCACCTCCACAGGACTCTTGGTGAGGGTGACAATGGACAGACTGTTACAAAGCAGGCACTGACATGAGACAGGACTGTTCTAGGATGCCACTGACAGCAGAGAAACATCCCCAGGGCAAGACAACTGCTGCCTGCACCCCCTTAGGTGCTCTCTAAACCCCTTCCATCAACCACGGCACCGCACCCTGCCCTCCTCTTCCTGGAAGAAGCCTCTGGCTACTCGTCCATGGCCCAGCCTCCTGTCCCCTAAGAACCTCTCTTCTCTTGCCTGCACATCCCTACTCAGACTTAGACACAGGGCTTGGCTCCAGGATTTCACATTTCCATGGAACATCTCCCCCATCCCACATAAATCCTGTCTCCTGGGTGAATACCAGCCCTGCCTGCCAGGACTTTGCTCAGTGTGGCAAACAGGGAAGAGGAAAGTGTCTGCTTTGGCTGCCTCTGTGTGTGCTGGGTGGAAGGGTGTTCTGTGATCCTGGGGAAGGCTCTGTAGGAGTGTCATGTCTCAGCCACAGCAGACTGTGGGAAGTGTTGGGGTAGTATGCCAGCCTGGGTCCGCTGGTCCTGAGGGGCGAGAGAAGGGAGCACAGGGACCAAGAGCATTTACACTGCTGTGCTGCTAATACCGATCTAACCTTTACCTGCAGACATCCCTTTTACTTCTTTGGAAAGGGTTTATCCAAAGCCACCCCCAAATGCACAGAGTTCACAAGAAATCCTTGCCTTAAACCATGCTGGGATAAAAGACATCTCTTCCAACTGCTGGTGGCTACTGTGGAAGCCAGTTCACCCTCTGTGCTGCCACTGCAAGGCCTTGAGCCTCTCCCCGTGCTCATAACCTGTGCAGGGCCATTGCCTCTGTGCCTCCCTGGCCCCTGAACCAGTGAGAAATGACCTTTTACCAGCCCACCACTTGACCTTGATGCTGCCCATGCCTCGGTGCTGATGAAGACCTCAGATAACCTGCCCACAACATGCAAGCTGGCAAGAGAGCCTTTCTTGCAGAGAAGACAGAAAGTGCTTTGCAGGATAAATGCCATCCAGCTCTGGGAACGCAAACATCAGTCACGCTGCATTGGAATTGAACCGTACTTAATTTTGACCTAGTTTGCCAGCCTGGCAGAGCCCATCCCACATTGGAGTTTAACCTTCTGGAGGTGCCCCGGGCAGTGATCTCAGCCGCATCCTTTACTTCCCTTTTCATTTTGCAGATACCCCTCCCTGTCTGTGTCTTTTCCAGCCATTCTGGGAAGGCTCCCTGCTCCCAGCACTTCCTTTTTTCTCCTGCTTGCTAGGAGACATGAATCTCTGGAAGCCACACAGTTCCTGCTCCTGGCACCTTTGTGGCTGGGAGAGGTATTTGTGTTTTTATCCATTGTTTCCCCTTCAGCAGGTTCCTCACAGATCGTGATGTCCCAGGAGGCATTGTTTAATCTTTCCAGAGCTGGAATCACTGGCTCATGTCACACTTTAGACCTCTCCTGCAGCCTTCCTCCATCCCTTGGTTATGGGGGAGTGAATTTCATCAGCACTTGCCCAAATCTGCTGGGGCAGCCTCCATTCCCCTCATATGCCCTCCCCTCCATCAGTTCAGGAGGGCGCATCTCTGAGACCACCTTCCTGAGGGACAGGGTTATTTCTGGGTTCCTGCCCAGACCCTGATCTTCCCCCTCCCTTACCTTTTCCTTTCTCCTAGAAACAACAGCTAAGGGAAAGCTCTGTTGGTGTAAGCAGAGAGAAAACAGCCCTGCGAGCAGATGATTTCAGTATTAACAAAATTAACACAGGCCTGGCACTCTCCAAAATGAGTCACCCGTGTTTCATATCAATGATTTCAGACCCTGGCATTTTCAGTCCAAGCCACAAGCAGCGCTATGGCAGGCACAGGCTGTATTTTAAAATATCATGGCAGGGCTAGAAACAGATGCTCGGGAGCAGAGCAGAAGGTACAGTAATGAAGCTTTAGTGGGAGCGCACGGGGAACGCGGCGTGCCGGGAATGCAGGAGCCACCCATGACACTCATCCCTGATGCCGGGCTCTTGCGTAAGCCTCGCCGGGGGCAGGCAGAGGAAACAGGGACAGAAAGGCCCAGCACTAATGCTGTCCTGTCACTTGTCACCACTGTTAGCAAGCGTGCAGTATTTCTGCTTGTGGTTCATCACAGCTAACAGTGCGATTTCTGCATGGGGAAGTCAAGCTTCCCACACAGAGCAGCTCGCCGAGGGCTCCAAGGCTTGGATTTAGAGTCCTCTGGTGATGGAAGTGCTTGAGAGGTGCCCCTGCCAGAGTCACTCATCCCTGGCCAGCCTGCACCATGCTGGAGCCCTCAGGTTTCGCTAACACTGCAGTTTGTCATGTGCAGGGGCTGAGCCACCTCCACAGCTAAAATCCTGCCCCAACCTCTCAATCTGGACATAAGCAACAGAGGGGGACGTGACAGGAAGGGAAACTGGCATTCAGGTACTTCAGGTGCCAAAGAATGTGGATCAGGGCACTTCCCCCAGCCCGGGATGCTCGAGGAGCTCAGCAGTGCACACTGCACACCCAGATCTGCTCACCTACCAACAGTCATCACCTCTTCAGGCTCAACAAGGCAGTACTTCCATCTCAGCATCCAGACAACATTCCCTCTTGCCAACCCAGGCCAGAGCACTCAGGCTCCAGCTGCACCCCTGAAGTTCATACCTGCTCTGGGGCAGAAGCTCCAGGGACTGTCTTCTTCTCATCCCATTCCTGCAGGGCATTGGTTTGTTGGAAAATACTGTTAAGAAAAAATAAATACATAGTGTGAGCAAACCTAGCAGCATTAACTACATTAACCAGAGCTGCAAGCAGCCTCTCCTGTGTCTTGGCTCCAGTTTTCCCCTCCTGGACTTCATTTGGCACCTTACATATTAGGAGGACAAATTAGAATTTCATGCATATTTCATATACACTTAATCACTTGGCAAAGACCAAAACACTTCCCCATTAAGTGGAATTTATGCTAAACGCTGTTTCCATTAGGCACCAGTCATTGCCTGTTCATAGGTTAAACCAGTTCCCAAGGAAGGTGTCCCCTGTTAGGGCAGGCTGTGACAGTGGGCTGCTGCCAAATGAGCAAGCAGGGCAGGGTTCCTCGTGTCAGGGCTAACAGCAGCCTTATTGCAAAGCTGTTCCACAAAAAACATCCTGATCCACGGGACATCAGGTGCTTTTCACCCAGGGCACAGTGCAGTGCTGCTGCCTGAGCAGCAAAGACTCAGGGTCCTATTTGTTGCTCCCCTGAGCCATTTGGGTCCCCACAAAGCTCTGAAGGGCCAGAGCAGGGATGCAAAGCAGCAAACACAAATATGTGAGGCTCTTAAACTTGAAACGCTGCTGCACCAGCCCTTCCTGGGGGACTTACAGCATCCTTGTGCTGGCTTCTTGCTTACATCCTTTAGGAAGATGTGCTCCAACAGTCTTCAGCTACTCCAAACCTTCCTGCTGAGCACTGAGTGCTGCTCTTCCTCCCTCCTACCAGAGAACCAAACCCTGCATGTGTCCAGTTTGCCTTTATATAGGGGCTCTACCCTAATCAGGCTGCCTCAGTTCACATGGCTTCTAACAAAACTCAGCTGGGTCCCCTGAATCCAAACGCCTCACCCCTGTTTTTTGGTTTCACTATACTTTCCAAGTCTCCTACTCCAAAAAGGGGTCTCTGTCTCCTTTAGCTCACAGGAAAAATAGCTGTTGAGGTTAAAACAAGGTGCAGATAGGAGTCTCCTTTGGCTTTCCTGCTTTTGAAACCCCTAGTGTCAGATTTCTTGCAGAAAAAACAAACAAACAAAAAGTACCATTAAAATTGACACAGAGGTTGTAACAAGGCACTCTTGGCTGAGGGGAACGACAGGGCTAAGTTTTGGCGTTCCCAGCTCTGCCAGACTTCAGCCCAGCCACAGCTGGAAACACAAAAAAGCTGCACCCAAAATAAGTAATAGAGATGTAGGACGTTTAAACGGGGTTATCCTGCTTTCAAAGGAGAGGAGAGGGGTTGGGGCTGGGAGCACAGAGCTGCTCTGGATTCCAGACCCGAGGCAGTCTGCCGGCTGTCTCAGTGGGCAGCAGCAATTCCTCCTTCTCCGCCCTCTTTCCCTGCATCCTCAAACAGCGGCGCTGCCTTCTTTTACCGGCGGGCACGCAGGGCTACTGCTGCCTCGCTTTGTAGCTGATGCTGCTGCCTGACCTAAATCTCGGCTGTGTTTTGCCACCCGGGTTCGCCCCAGGGGGGTGTCTCTGCTCGAGCAGGCGGGGATGCATCTGGGGGCACCAACCCCGGGGTACCAACCCCATGGACATCAACCCCATGGGCACCAACCCCAGGGGTACTAACCCCATGGGCATCAACCCCAGGGCACCAACCCCGGGGTACCAACCCCAGGGGCACCAACCCCAGGAGTACCAACCCCAGGGGTACCAACCCCAATGGCATCAACCCCGTGGGCACCAATCCCGGGGTACCAACCCCAAGGGCATCAACCTCATGGGCATCAACCCCGTGGGGACCAACCCCAGGGGCATCAACCCCGTGGGCACCAACCACAGGGGTACCAACCCCAGGGGTACCAACCCCAGGGCACCAACCCCAGGGGTACCAACCCCAGGGGCATCAACTCCGTGGGCACCAACCACAGGGGTACCAACCCCAGGGGTACCAACCCTAAGGGCACCAACCACAGGGGTACCAACCCCAGGGGCATCAACCCCGTGGGCACCAACCCCAGGGGTACCAACCCCAGGGGCATCAACTCCGTGGGCACCAACCACAGGGGTACCAACCCCAGAGGCTGCTCACTGACAGGACTGGATTTGATTTTTTCCCCCCTTATGTGAGCCTATTGCATAAGAGGGATTTGAGGGCTTCTGCTTTGCCCCCCCCTCCAACTCTTCCAGAATAAAGACCTTGTTTTTCCAAGTGTTTCCCTTGGTTGCTGGCGGAGGTTGAACCAGCCCCTTCCCCCGTGTGGTGCTCCTTGCTGGTGGCAGGGTCAGCGGGAGCCGCAGGGTATCAAGCCTAAGAAGGGCTTATCCCTGTATTTTTACAGCTTCCCGAGGCCCTGAGCTCAGGGGTTACCAGCCACCAGCTGAGCCCTGCTGTGTGCGAGGGCTCAGGCACGCACGTCCTCTGCTGCAGGGACGGGGCACCCGCCTGTGGCCGAGCCACAGTCACTGCTGAGCTGCTTCCCAGCAGGGCTTGGCTGTCCCTGCTTGCTGGGGACAGTCCCTGTGGGTTTGCCCTGCAGCTCCAGCTCCCACTGGAGATGCTGCGAGAGCTTCCCCATAGAAACCAGCCCTGTCACAGCGCTGCTGGGTACAACACACACGGGAATAACCTGTGGCTCTGTGTGTGCTGGAAACAGGGTAGAATCGTGGAGTACCCTGGGTTGGAAGGGACCCACAAAGATCATCAAGTTCAGCTGCTGTCCCTGCACAGCACAGTCCCAGCAATCCCACGCTGTCCCTGTCCCATTGTCCAAACCCTCCTGGAGCTCTGGCAGCCTTGGGGCTGTGCCCACTGCCCTGGGGAGCCTGGTCAGTGCCCGACCACCCTCTGGGGGAAGAACCTTTTCCTGAGATCCCACCTAACCCTGCCCTGACACAGCTCCAGCCATTCCTTTGGGTGCTGGCACTGGTCCTTTATCTGATGACCACTGCCTGCCCCTCCCCTTCCCTGACTTTGTTTCCCTGTGACTCTTTTGCCTCATCAGCCTGGATTTGAAAACACTTCTCAGCCCTTGGTTTTAGTTTTCATTCTCGTCATCCCCTGAAGCCTCTTTCTCTGAGTAAGAATAAAGGGAAAACTAACCTTCCTAGGCACATTCTGCCAACATGTTCAGGAGAGATGCTGCTTTGAATTAGTTTTCCCAAAGTCCATGTATTTTCCAAGCAGGTGTTCACTCTCCCTGTGGCTGTCCCTGTGGGTGAGGCTGTGGCTCAGGGTGCCCTTTTCCTTGGCATTGCAGGTCAGCCTCAATGATTCCCACAATCAGATGGTCGTTCACTGGGCAGGAGAGAAGAGCAACGTGATCGTGGCCTTGGCCAGAGACAGCCTGTCTTTGCTGGGCCCCAAAAACAGCGACGTAAGTAACACAGCCTGGCACCTTCTCAGCTTCTGGGCCAGGCAAGGTGATGGTCTTGCTCTTGTGTGTTTGGAAATTAAAGAAGGGCCCATAAATTTGAGTTCAGAGGCACAAAACCCCCCCATTTAATATCATCTGTGGTGCCCGTGGATTCAAGGCAAGGGCACACAACCTCTAAGGCTGCCCTGCCTTGTAGTTTTCTGAGTTTTTACCAAATCTGTCAACAGGGAACCCAGAACTTTGTGCTCCTCACTCTGGGGCTTCTCCTTTGCAGGTTTACGTTTCTTATGACTACGGGAAGAGTTTTAAGAAGATTTCAGAGAGGTTCAGCTTCGACGGGGGGAATAGCAGCGAGGTGGCCATCGCCCAGTTCTACCACAGCCCAGCTGACAACAAGAGGGTGAGGGGGATGTGGTGGCAGCTGGCTCTTTGTCCCTGCTGACACCCAGGGCACCCCTTGGGCTGTCCTGGGGGTCCCTGGGGCAGAGGTGGGGTGTGCCAGGCACACTGCTGTATGTGCTGTACAGCTCTGCAATGCTCAGGAGCACCAGAGCATGGCAGGAGGGGGAGCAGCTGGGACAGGCAAAATCTTCTTTTCCGGACTTTGCCCTCCCGAAGTATCCCCTGGGATGTGTCCCTTTGTCACTGCCAGCATGATTGCTGCTCTTACCTCCTGCTTTCCCTCTTCCTTGTCTGTCCCTCCATTCCCAGTATATCTTTGTGGACGCCTTTGTGCCGTACCTCTGGATCACCACCGACTTCTGCAACACTATTCAAGGCTTCTCCATCCCCTTCAGAGCAGCTGATCTCCTCCTGCACAGCAGGAATGCCAACCTCCTCCTGGGCTTCGACAGGTCTCATCCTAAAAAACAGGTGAGCACTTCTGCTGAGATGGGGAACCAGCATCCTGCCTCTGCCCTGCCGGGACATTCCCAAGGCCTGTTACACTTCCCACAGCTGACTCACCCCACTCTGGGCCAGGGCTGTGTGGATTCATGTTTATGCCCTTGGATTACTGCATGCAGAGCTGTCCTACACTGGCCAGGACACCCCCTTCCCTACAGTCTGCTTTCTGACCTCTGGAGTGGTGAGGATGTAGAACCTGCAGGATGGCTGCCTTTTTTTCCCATCCCTTCTCCGTCATTTGTGCTGGTCCTTCATCCATGCTACTTTTGACTGTATTGATCACCCCAACTCTTGTGGTCATAACTCTCCACAGAGCTCTGGCAGCTGAGGCAGGATGACCTCTGCAGTGTTTCATGCAGGCATGTGGTTTGGCTTTGGACCTTGCATAACAGATTGCTTCCTGAATACAAACACTTCTGTTTTCCCTGCAGCTATTGGGTAAAGACCGTACATAGTTACAGCACCTTCAGGTGGACACAGGCAGCATAAGGAAAACCTGGAGGGGAAATAACCAGGGCACACACACAGTCTGTGCTGTTCCCATTCTGGGTGCATACTGGGAGCCACTGGTGCCTTCCAGGACCATCCAGGGATGTTGGAGCTGGGCAGGAGGAAAAGGAAAAGATCCTATCTCTCCTCTTGACCTTGTCATTAATGATGCCAGCAGATCTGCAGCAGCAGCAGCAGCAGCAGCATGTCACTCTGCTTGGGGTTTTCACACCTCCAAGGGGGAGGCAGCTCTGCCCAGATATTTCCCTTTGCCATTGCACTCCACAAGGACATTATAGCAAGTTATTTTTATTTCTGGGTGGGTCAACAGACAGTGGGAAATCCTTCTGGACAGGCCAAAGGACAGGTTTTTTGTGTTTGGGTTATTTCCTGCTGCTAGAAAGGTTGCTGCTACTCCAGGCAGCTGCCATGGAAAGAGAAGTCATGAGAGAGTCATGGATGGATGTAGGTCTGTCCTGCCTGAGACTGGGTCTCTTAAAGGATTTGGTCTGTTTATTTCCCAGTCCCACTGGCATCCTTATCATTGCAGATGACATTTCAAATCTCACCTTTGTCATTGCAGCTCTGGAAGTCAGATGATTTCGGCCAGACCTGGATAATGATTCAGGAACATGTAAAATCCTTTTCATGGTGAGTATGCCACTTGTGTGCACCCAGCTCTTGTCTCCTCGCATTCCTCACCTCTTGCCTCATTTGCTGCCCTGTGCAAACCAAGGGAACAGGTAACAAGGCAAGCTCCAACCCTGCCCCTGCTCCCCTCACCCAGCAGGGACACTGCACGGTGGGGATGTGGCACTGCAGGGTGACAAGAGACAGCCACCCTCACAGACACCCAGGGGGCTGCACATTCCCCCACCCCATCTCTTGAAAGGGCTCCTGCTCCCTGGTACCCCCTGCCTTCTGCATCACTCTGTGAGCACAGAGGTGCCACCTGCACTTTGTTTGTCCTTCCTAGGGGGGTTGAGCCCTACGATAAGCCCAACACGGTGTACATTGAGCGGCACGAGCCCTCGGGGGCTTCCACCGTCATCCGCAGCACTGACTTCTTCCAAAGCCGAGAAAACAAAGAGATAATCCTGGAGGATGTGGAGGACTTCCAGCTCAGGGACAAATACATGTTTGCAACGAAGTCTGTGGTGAGTGCCACACGAGGGATTTGCCGCCGAGGGTGAGGGTGGGTGATTTGTGGTACAGACCCACCACGCAAGAGCATCTGCCCGGGGTGATGCTCAGTTGCTCACTGCTGCACCTCACAGCCTTCAGACCTCATGTTTAGCTTGTCCCAGGGGTGTCACCCAGGCTGCCTGCAGCTGCCATCCCCCCCGGGCTCACACTGCCATGGACAAAGCAATGCCTGCCCATGCTGCTCTTCCAGTGAGGGTGTTTCCATGCTCCTGCCTTCGGCAGGCTGGGCAGAAGTAGGTCAGCCTGCAAAGTGCTGAGACCCAGGACAAACCACAGGATGCCTGGGAAGGCCATTGGCAGTGGGGGTGGCAGGGGAAGGGGGGATGTGGTTCAGCAGCTCGGTGGCTTGGAGGCTGCTTGTCAGAGAAGATTACCGTCAAATGTGGACGGGGTCCAAGTAGCCTAATGTGCTCCAGCCTGGAAAGAAAGCTGGATTTTCAGTTTGCTTTCCTAAGAAAAGAGGATGTGGGTGAGTAAAAGTGGTCTTTTGGTCTCCCTGCAGCCAGGCCCCCCACAAAAGGTTTTACAGTTCCCGGCCAGTTTCAGACAAACATAAAAGAAGGCAGGAAAGTGTTTGTGCTCTCTCTGAGGACAGGTCCTTTGTAGATGATCAGAAACACAACACCAGAGGGATAAAATCCTGATCCTTCCAGAATTTAGGGAGCAGTTTTCTAGCATTGCTTTCCTGCCCTGCAGCTGCCATTGAGTGTTTTAAGAAGGAACCTTTGCCATTGAGGGGTGACTGCTTGCAGAACCGTGCAGGGTTTCCCAGGCAGTGTGTCACCTCCAGCCACTTGGGCAAGCACAGTGGTGTCCAACACTGGCAGGGGACATGTTTGCAGAGCAATTTCAGTTCCTCAGAAGTCTCTCTTGCAGGTAGCACAGCCTGTAATTCACAGGGCCTGGCCCTTTGGCGCTGTGCCTGGTCTGTGGTTTGCAGGAGATTTAATCTGGGCTTGTTGGTGGTGTTGGGTGAAACACCGGGGATGGTTTGTGTCTCTGCAGAGAAGCCTCTGGGCTTGGAGGCAGCAGCCTGAAAGCACAAGGCGTGTTTGAACTCTCTTTGGGGGTTCTTTGGAGCTTTTTCTGCTTCTGGAGCACTCAGGGGTCACAGGAGAAAGCTGCTTCCTCCTGCAGCTCTAATGACTGGTGTTACACAAAGCATCAGTAAATCATCCCTGTGCCAGGCAAGACTGATGGGGAACACTGAGACAGAGGGAGGCTGGCTGCAAACCCCTCATTTGGAAATGACATTCTCAGGTCTGCAAACAGGCACTTGCATCAGACCTGGGCTGCAGCAGGAGCAGCCCCGGGGGAAGGACAGGCTGGGTGGCAGAGGCTCCCAGGGCTCTGACTTCTGCTCCTTTCCGTGGGAGGCACGGTTGCTTAGTGATACAGAGCCTGGGAGAAACCAGGCCGCTTATTTTTGGAGCCTAAATCTGGGTTTAGGTTCTTACCATTGGCATCCCGTAGGATTGCCCCCCAGCTTTTGACTTTTTTGGCTTCATGCTGGCGCCTTTCATTTTGCGCAAATCGTTAAAAATAGGGAGGGAGGGAGGGACAGGCTGCTCTGCAGAAAAAGGAGGAATTAAAGCCAGCCCCCTTGCCTGCACCTGACTGCCCAGAAAGGGCAGTTTGCCTCCTTGCTGAGCACTGGCCGTGGCACTTTAAACCCTGAGTGGGGAGCACTGGTCCCGTTAGCAGTGCCAGCAGCCACCACTCTTTGCCCACATGTAGGGAGGGGAAAGTCCCAGGCACTGGGTTATCCCAGCCTGCCTTTTGGCCACTGCTGGAGATGAGGGAGATTTGAGGGGTGAGAGCTACCCCTAACGTGTCCCTGTGCTCTGCACAGCGTTTGCTTGGCAGCTCACAGCCGCCCTCGGTCCAGCTCTGGGTTTCCTTCAACCGCAAGCCAATGCGCGTGGCACAGTTCGTTACCAAGCATCCAATTAAGGTAAGTGGTGCTTTGTGAGCAGCCTCCTCTCTCCCTCCCTTGCCAAGAACACCCTCCAATATCAGCAGCAGTTTGTTGTCTTTCAGCAGATACTGCAGGAGTGGGAAGGGACCTCATATAGCCCTGCTGGGGGGGTTGGCTGAGGGAAAGCTCACATGAGGACTGTGGTTTACACGATGGTACTTGGACAGTCAACCAGCTTCCTTCAGCCCTGGGGATGGAGGCCCAGATACCCAGAGAGGGGCTGATCCCACTGCCCTGACTCTGCTTTTGGGGACCTTACCTTTTCTCATGGCATGGGGTGCAAGGTCGCTGAGCACACATGACTCCAGTGGCGTGACCTGCAGCATCCAATTCTCTGCAGGGTGAGGGAGCCCAGGGCACAGCCAGAGCCTGTGATCCCATGGGGACAGAGCACGGTGAGAAGCACACTCTCAGTGTTTGGCAGAGCAGTGGGACATGCTCCCAGCCTCAGTGGGCTCCAGGCAGAGAGATCCAGCACTGATGGGCTTGGCACCCAGCACTGCGTCTGGGGGGCGCTTGGCCAGTGGGTTGTGCAGAGCAGAGGACAGAAATCCCTGTGGGAGAAACACAAAAGAAAAAGCAAAGTGAGGATTTTCTACTTGCCAAGTGGAAGTAGAATAAATACAAAATACAAGAAATAGAAAATAATACAAGAAAAATACAAGAGTGGGGGGAAGAATGCTTTTAGCTAGGTAAGAGGAGACTAAACCAGCCTATGTGTAAACCCTCCCTGCACGCACACATGTACGGAGCCTGCTCACCTGTCACTTGCATCCCAAAGGAATATTATGTTGCCGATGCCTCGGAGGACCAGGTGTTTGTGTGTGTCAGCCACGACAACAACCGTACCGACCTCTACATCTCAGAGGCAGAAGGCCTGAAGTTCTCCCTGTCTCTAGAAAACATTCTCTATTACAGCCCAGGAGGAGCTGGGAGTGACACCTTGGTCAGGTAACGTGGGACACAGCTGTGGCAAATGACAACATTGGCCAAAGTCTGTGTGATTTTTGCCTGCGTTTGGTCAAAGGGTTGACAGCCGCCCAGACCCACAGAGGCTGTGGTTTCTGATTCACTGATCCCAGCTCTGTGTTTGCTCACAGGTACTTTGCCAACGAGCCCTTCGCAGACTTCCACCGCGTGGAGGGCGTGCGGGGCGTGTACATCGCCACGCTGCTGAACGGCTCCTTCAGCGAGGACAACATGCGCTCCGTCATCACCTTCGACAAGGGCGGCACCTGGGAGCTGCTGCAGCCCCCGGCGCAGACACACTACGGGGAGCACATCGACTGCCAGGTAGGGCAGGCTGGGGCGGGGCAGGGGCTGCCCACGCAAAGTGACCAAAAGCATCCTTGGCACTTGAGGAGGTGGTTGGGGGGGTGGTGGTGGTGCTGGGTTGGTGGTTGGGCTTGGTGATCTTAAGGGTGCTTTTCAAGAGGAGAGTGCTGGGTCTGCACCTGCGATGGGGCAGTCCTGGGTATGTGGATAGGCTGGGCAGTGAGGTGCTGGAAAGCAGTGCTGGGAAAGGGACCTGGGGATCCTGGTCGATGGCCAGTTGGCCACAAGTTAGCAGTGCCCTGGCAGCCTGGAGGGACATCCCTGTCCTGGGGGGCATCAGGCCCAGCATGGCCAGCCGGGCAAGGGAGGGGAGCATGTTCCGTGATTCTGTGACTGTGTGGAATGTGGGCATGGGCATGTGTGGGAAGGAGGTTAATGCCACTGTCTTTTGCTTTCCCAGCTTTCCCAGGGCTGCTCTCTCCACCTGGCCCAGCGCCTGAGCCAGCTGCTGAATTTCCAGCTGCGCAGGATGCCCATTCTCTCCAAGGAGTCAGCACCAGGACTGATCATCGCCACCGGTACCGCTTCCCTCCCCCTGGCTTGGGCTTCATTGTTGTCAGGACATGAGGAACTTGGCAGTGTCTAGTTTGTATAAGCAGGTGATAAAATGCAATTAACTTGTGCATTCTGCTGTCCTTCCTCTGCTGCAGTCCCCACACAGTAATTACAGCATGAACATTTTACTGCAGCACGGTGATGTGAGAAACATGCTCTGTTCTGATCCTCCTCTCTGATCCACGTGAAGGGTTCCTTGAAGATTCAGAAATTCCTGTTTGTCTTGCTCTTTTGCTGAAGAACACACACATTTTGTTTAATCATGTTTATAGCCATGGGTTTTCCCCATCTGCTTTTAAAACGTGGAATAGTCTTTAAAATATTTGCTTTTTAAGGGATTAATTTGTAGTGTGAAAAATCAGCTCCTTAATCAGAGATAAAAATAGTTTGGAGATGTCTCGCTTCATTTTTAGCAATCACTTTCCATTCCTCAAGAATTATTTCTCCTATTTTTTCTAGGCTCTGTTGGCAAGAACATGGCAAGGAAAACCAATGTCTATGTCTCAAGCAGTGCTGGAGCAAGGTGGAGAGAGGTAAGGCTGCTCTTACACTCACCACATCAGCCAAGGTGGTGGTGGAGCAAGTAGAATGTTGCTATCAATGTACATAAATGACATTAAAGTTGACCTCCATGTGAATCCAGGAGCTGGGAGGTGATGAATGTTCCTTAAAACCAAGGTGGAATGGCCTTTAGTTGAAGGACCAGGCATGGGTTGGTTGAAGGTGAACCTCTTGGTGTAGTTGGATTCAAAAGCAGGGGAGCTCCCTCCTCTATTTCTCCTTTTCACCTGACAGGCCTTGCCCTCAGCACGGGTCATGTGGCCTGTTTTAGTTGGGACTGACAGCAGAACATTGTATGTGAGAGTGTCTGGAGAGGCTCCGGCGTCTTCCAAAAAACGGGATGTTGCCCTGGGTTTATGGGGAGTTTGATTCTGTTTACTGAGTGGATATTCTGGTTTGTGGCAGTATTTGTGGTCTGCCTGTGCACTCTGCAGCCAGTGTAATGTGGTATTTCAACATCTGCAAGCTATTTAATCCTGGGAATTAAGCAGCTTCCTTCTCCTCCTGTAAGTGCTGTGTGGTCTGGGTGAGGTCTGGGCAGCTGCAGCGGTGGTGGGGACACACCACAGGTCTGGCTGCTGCCAAAGTGGTGCAGAGGCTCCAAAATCCAGCTGGGGAGCAGCCATGGGGACCCTTGCAGCCTTGTATCCAAACCCCAAGACCTTCAGGTGCCAGCCTCCCCTGGCTCGCAGGCAGGTCTGCCTTGAAGAGCAATTAAAAACATGCCAAGGAAGCGCTGACCCACAGCTAAGAGCACCAAGCACTGACTGACCTGGGCCCTTTGTATCGTGAGTGGAGGTGCAGAATGACCCAGCACTGGAGTTCCTCAGCTGAGAAGCAACAGCACAGCTACTTCCCCCTGGCTTTGGCAAGCAGCAGGCTGGAGGGCTTGTTGCTCTCCACATCACTGGTGTGATCTCACAGCACAGGAAAGAAAGAACATACACTCAGTGCCTTGTGTAAGAACATCCCCAAGTGTGACAGCACGTCCTGTGAGCAGAGTCAGGCATGTACATGCTTCCTATTTTCATCTAGAGTTGCACTGGACTCCCTGAATAGGAAACCAAAGGTGATTTTGTGGTGGAGGTGAGCGTGAAATACAAGTTTCTTTCCATGGGATGGATCCATGAACTGTCTCTAGGGCTTGTTTCTGCATGCCATGGCCCCACTTCTGTCTGAACATTCATAAGACCTTCCACAGCCTGAGAACCAACACTTGTCTGCAGGCTGGGAATGTGGCCAGTCGCTGCCAAGTGCTGGGAGAGCCTTGCAGATGTTGCGGATGAGAGGGGGAGCGATGGACTCCAGTTTCATGTCGTGGCACTTCTTCTCTTGGTTCCTTCCCTGCACCCAGCACTGGAGGAGCAGAGTCCAGAGCTCAGTGCAGCTCTTGCACACAGCTACTAGGGAAACCGGGCTGACTGCTCTCCTCTGCAGATGTTGTCCCATAAACACTTCAGTCTCTGGTGCCTCCAGATACTTAGTTTGGCCCAGGCTGAAACATTAGCTCGGGTCAGGCAGTGTTTCTGACAAAGCACGCTTTCCAGCCATTTTCCCTTAACTCAGCACAGCTCTGATCACCCCTGAGCACTGTTTCTCTTCCAGGCACTGTCTGGACCCCACTACTACACCTGGGGTGACCATGGTGGCATTCTTGTGGCCATTGCACAAGGCACTGAGACTGACCAACTCAAGTAAGTGTGAGGGCACAGGGATTGTTCCTGGTGCTCAGGCTGGGGATGGGAGAGTGCCCTGCAGCAGGCAGGACCTGCCCCTGGCACCTCTCCCAATCTTCTTGCTGCAGGTACAGCACAAATGAAGGGGAAACCTGGAAAGTGTTCACATTCTCAGAGAAGCCAGTGTTTGTGTACGGCCTGCTGACTGAGCCTGGGGAGAAGAGCACCATATTCACCATCTTTGGCTCCTACAAAGAGAATGGCCACAGCTGGCTGATCCTTCAGATCAACACCACAGATGTGCTGGGTAAGGGGACATGTGACAGAGCCATTGTTGAGGATGGCTGTGTCCAGAGAGGGCATCTCCTGCAGGGGCTGTGGTACCACCATCCGTGTTGGGCTGCTCTGTCCCTCGTGTCTCATGGCCGTGTGGACACTGCTGCTGAAAACACTTCTGTTCCCTGCACTCTCCCTGTACCCCTCACTGAAGAATTTGTTGAAAAGGAAAAGGGAAAAAAAAATTCCTTCTCAAGGCTTGTGCCTATGAATGTTTTATAACCCATTTCAGCTTTGATTGCAAGGCAGCATTTTAATCAAAGCACAGTTAAACCCAGCAGAGGAATTTACTTGACTAAAATTTATAACTGATTCCCTTGACGTTTTGTTAGGAATGGATCTGTTTGGTAACCAGAACGACTTCATTTAAATGAGGCATCACAGATTCACTGTCACTGCCACAGAGCTGCTTGTTGCCTCCTGTCACCACGTGCTGCTGGATGCTCTGAGCTGGAATGCTTCTTGCTTTGCCTTTTCCTTTGGGACAGGGATAGAGCCTTGCAGACTGGGGAAAGTCTCCTGTTCTGTGACAGGGGAGGGTGCAGAGAGAGGGGAAGGGCATTGCTGTGCAATGTGTCTGGATGCCAGCACGCCTGCCCTCACTCTGAACATCCTGGGCACTGAGGGACTGCATCTCTCTTGCCTTTAAACCCATCTGGGGGGCTGCAAGGACTGCACCTTTCTATACCCCAACCTTGTTTCTTCTCTTAGGGGTTCCTTGCACAGAGAATGACTACAAGCTGTGGTCACCCTCTGATGAGCGAGGCAATGAGTGTTTACTGGGGCATAAAACTGTTTTCAAGAGGAGGACTCCTCATGCGACCTGTTTCAATGGAGAAGACTTTGACAGGCCTGTCATGGTCTCCAACTGCTCTTGTACGAGGGAAGACTTTGAATGGTAAATACCAGTCAATTTCCTTGGGTCTGGCTTGTAAGTCTGAGATAAGTATCTGTGACCAATTGCTCAAAGTGAACAAACATCCAATTTATGTAGCTCTGAGTGTTGCTGCTTCATGTTATAGCAAGGAGGAAACGGAACAGTCTGAAAACATCCTTTCATTAATAACAGGGCATGAGACTTAATTAATGTCTTTAGAGCCTTTTGGAAGCCTCTGAAATGTAACATGGAAGAGGAAAGTATTATTGCTCCATCACCTTTTAAATGATGGTGGACAATTTCCTATTACATGGGGGTCCTCCACGCAAAACCTTTATGACCCTTCAGCCACAGAGATGTAACTGGCCCTGCTATATCAGTTTGTCTGCACTTTGCACTTTACTGACACTGCTCAGCTCTCAGGATCAGGAAACATGCTCTGGCCTTTCAGTGGATCTCACACCAGCCTGCTCGAGTCCAGAGCTGCCTGTTTGATGTCAAGACAGAGACTAAGTTTGGCTCATCACGAGCAGACTGAGAATCCGATTCCTGCTCAGAATCTTATCCCCCTGCAAAATCAGATTGACATAACCCCTTCCACAGTGTTTTCCAAACAGCAGCCACACTGTAACTCTCATTGTGCCAACAGCACAAGCCAAGAGACAGAGCAGTGACCTCAGCCAGCCAGGAGAACTGGAGCTTGCAGCCAGCTTTTCAGAGCACACTGGTCCAGCTCTGCCTTGCTGCCTCACCTTCCCCAGTCTGCTCAGTCACTGGCAAACTTATTTGCAGAATGTTCTTGAAATGTCCTGTCTGGCTCTGAGATACTGTATGCAGCTAAATGCTGGTAATAAACGAATGGTCTTCTGAGACACTTCGGGTTCTTAAAAATTCTATGCAAAAATAGAGCAGTGTAATTGTATAGCATGGTTGCATTTTTTACTTCTCCCTGTCCCTCTTTACATATTTCTTCTTTTTTCAGTGATTTTGGCTTTAAACTGAGTGATGACTTATCATTAGAAGTTTGTGTCCCTGACCCTGAATTTGCTGGGAAACCGTATGACCCACCAGTCCCTTGCCCTGTTGGCTCGACCTACAAGAAGACTCGAGGGTATGTGCTGTACTTGGGAGGGCAACCCAATCTTCCAGATGCTGGGATTTATCCTATTGGTGATTGAAAACCCCAAAACAACCACAAAACTCACACAAAAACACCCCGTGAGTGGCAGTAAACAAATGGCATGTTTGGACATACATTGCAATTAAACACTGCTGCTTATTCAGGCTGCACAAGGTGGTTGGTTAAGAGTTTCCATGAAATAAACTGTGTGTGTTGCAGCTACAGAAAGATCTCTGGGGACACTTGTGCGGGTGGAGACATTGAGTCGCGGCTCGAAGGGGAGCTGGTGCCGTGCCCGCTGGCGGGTGAGTATGGGCAGGATTGCTCTGGGCACAAGGGCTTCATTCATAAAACCCCTGGCTGGTGCCTCAGGGACCATGCACAAACTCCCAGAGGGCTCACAGACAAAACCTGTGACACAGGAGCCTTGGTGGGTTACAAATCGTCATCTGTTCTTTCCAGCAACCAGAGAGCTCCTGAGGATCCTGCTCGGGACCAGCATCAGTCTGTGGTGCAGAGCCCTCTCTGCCTCTGAGTCCCTCAGGGCAGGCTGCAGGCAGGAACACTTTTATCCTGGCCATGTCCTTGCTGTAGCTGGTGTGAACCCACCAGAAAGACAGGAGTTAGGTCAAAGATACCCTCATCCTGGGACAAACCCTTGGGAAGGTATCACCCTGGGACAGGCCACCTTATACAGGTGAACTGGGACTGTCTAGGGCCAGACCAGGGCAGAGACTGACCTTCAGTCCTCATGCCCATGCCTGCCAGACTTCACCCCCAGCCTTATTTTCTCCTCCCAAAGATACAAGGCACTGAAACAGTCTCATGCCCCTGTGCTGCCAAAGTTATTTGCATTCTGCTCATTACAGCTTTAATTTAATCTGCCGTCAGGAGCTGCGTGATCAGCATGCTGCTGTGCTGCAGCTCCAGAGCCTGAGGCAGGGCAGGGGCTCTTCTGAGGGCTGGGGCAGCTCAGCAGAGCCACAGGGCTGCAGAGCAGCGTGAGATTCCCCTGCACTGTCCTAAGACTTTTCAGGGTGCCAAAGATATTCCAGGTGCAGAACAGCCTAGGGAAACGTTCCCTCTGCTGGGATTCTTGCCAACGCCATGCTTAGTTTTACTCCTCGTTTGGAGCATGACACATTTCTCACCCCTCTGAGCCCTCCTGAGCTATTTGGAGAGCTGTGCTGGTCATGCTGAGAAGGGCCCTGCTGATTGCAAACTAAACCTGCGTCCCCACCGCGCTGCCCTTTGAAGTGCCGTGTTCCCAGAGCATTTGCTGATCGTCTTCAGATACGTGTTGGCTCGCACCATGGTAACACTTTCATGTACAGTATCTGTTTCATATCTCTGTATAATCTCATTAGGGATGCACAGCCAGTTACTTACTGACATTAGCTTTACTCATTAATAGCATTATTGGACTTGACCGGTAGTGTGCTAATGCCCAGGAGACTTTGTCCCAGCCCAGGATCCCATTACGCTGGATTTGGCACAATTTAGAAACAAAACCTGCTCTGGGATATTTCCTGTGGTGCTGGTGTCCCTTAGGACTTGCAGATTTACATCACTCCCACCTTTTTTATGGGATTTTTGGGGAAGAGAAGATCAGTATTTTGTTTCTCATTGGCAGCATGATAACGTGGGAAGGAAGGGGTCACACTTTTGCTGGCCTCACCTCCTCCTCCTGGAACAGACAATGGCCACAGTGTGTTCCTGGCCCCATGTTCTCATTAAACTAATCCCACCCAGACAAGGAGTCTTTGCCTCCCTGACGTGCTAAAATGTGCAGCCAGGGGGCAGAAAATACCTGTGATTTTCTTTTCGCCCCTCGGGTGGCCTAAAATGGCCACTAAACAAGTCCTGGCTGTTGTTGCAGAGGAGAACGAGTTCATTCTCTATGCCACCCGCTACTCCATCCACCGCTACGACCTGGCCTCTGGCACCAGCGAGGAGCTGCCCCTGGCTGGGCTGAGAGGGGCAGTTGCCCTCGACTTTGACTATGACCACAACTGCTTGTACTGGGCCGACGTCACCCTGGACATTATCCAGGTGAGCTGGGGAATGGAGAGGCTGCCGTGGGTCTGGCTGCCCCTGGTGTCACCTCCTTGCACCAGGGTGTTGCATCCACACCCTGCAATACAAATGTTTGTCTTGGTGCTCCTCCTGCCCCGGTTGTCTGTCTCTGCTTGCCTCACACACCTGACCACCTCACCTTCAGCCTGAGGAAGTTCTTTTATTCTGATTATTATTAATGTTCTTTTCAGCGCCTTTGCCTCAATGGCAGCTCTGGACAAGAAATAATCATAAGCACCGGGCTGGAGACAGTGGAAGCTTTGGCCTTTGAACCTCTCAGTCAGTTGCTGTACTGGGTCAATGCTGGGATTCCCAAAATTGAGGTACAACTAAGCCCACCTGTGCTACAAAGACGTGACTGGGGCAGTGCATATTTTATTGGGGTGTGATAATTACCTGCCACAGGTTTCCTGTCACTTTAAGAAGTTCAGAAAACACACCCCTCTGGTTTTGGTTTTTGGTCTAGGTTGCCAATCCAGATGGAGACCTGCGACTCACTGTCCTCAACTCCTCCATCCTTGAACGACCCAGAGCCCTCGCTCTGGTTCCCCAAGATGGGTAAGAAAGAGCGTCACAAGTAGGTGCCATGGTGTTCCCCAGGGAAACCATGCTGATCCTCCACCACTGACTCCTCAGAGGCAAACAGGAGGGAGAGGGATGCTTGGAAAGCAAAAAAGGGGGGACAGACACAACCCAGTGGGTCCAGCTCACAGTCCTGCCCTGTGGAGCCCGCTCTTGCCCTCACATGCCCAACTAAGCCACCAGCCGCCTCTGAGCAGAGATCTCAAACTGTTTATTCTTTCCTATCCCTACATATCTATTAGTAAATAACTTTCCCTGCCAGTAAAACTGGTCTGGTCAGTGGGCAAAGTTGCACTGATGCATGTGAGAAACAGCCATGCTCAAATTCAAGAGCCAAATGCAAGCTGCATCTTTCTGAGCAGGGTTTTGCTGTGGCTGCAAAGGTAGCTCTGACAAACCTGGGCTGTCTTCAGGCATCTGTGCTAAAGTGAAGCAGTTCACAGCAAGGTAACCTGCAGCTGCACTCACACCACAGAGCTTGCAGCTAAATAAGCCTCTGTGCTCCTCATAGATCTGCTGGTGGAGTTCATTAGAATTGCAGAGCTCCCTTTTCAAAGGCATGTCGTGCAAGAGACGTGGAATGTAAAGCATTCAAACCTCTGCTTCGCAGCCTGGTTCCTTTTGATGAGCTGTTCTGTGATGATTTCGAGTAACCTCTCTGCCTGTTGTCAGGTTGATGTTCTGGACAGACTGGGGGGACTCCAGAGCTGGGATTTACCGGAGTGACATGGATGGGTCACTGGCTGGATGCATCGTTTCGGAGGGCGTGCGGTGGCCAAATGGCATTTCTGTGGATGACCACTGGATCTACTGGACCGAAGCCTACATGGACAGGATCGAGAGGGTTGATTTCAATGGGATGCAGAGATCTGTGATCCTGGACAGCCTCCCTCACCCTTATGCTATTGCTGTGTTTAAGGTTTGTTTTCCCTTCAGCGTTTCCATAGCATGTGGGCTCTGAGGCGGGTGGTGGAGGAGCACTGAGCACACTGAATTTGGAGGCTGGGGATGCCATTCGAAGAAGGCATGATGCTTTCTCTCTTTCTGTTCCTGGCACATTCCCACAAATCCCTGAAATGGGCAGGCAGGTGCAGTTAAACCCAGGACCAACATCCAATAGTGTGCAGCATTTCCAAGTCAGTGCACTGTATTATGTTCTCCACATTATTTGCCTCTCCATTCCTGCTCAAATCCCACTTCAGGTGTTCCTCTTCTCCTCCCACTTTGGTTGGGGTCACTGCACTCTCAATGTTCCCCCCATCCAGTGCTTAGTGCAGGTACTGCTGCTGAGCCTGGCCCCGGTGCTGCTGCTCCCCACACTAAGAGCAAAGATTCTGTGTTTCAGAATGAAATCTACTGGAATGACTGGTCACAGCTGAGTATTTTCAGAGCATCCAAAACCAGTGGCTCAAGAATGGAGATCTTAGTGGGCCGATTAAATGGGATCATGGATATGAAAATCTTTTACAGAGGAAAGACAAAAGGTAATCATGTGAGGGTGCGGATGGTCTTTCCTGAGATTTAGAAATTGTTTAGAAACCCCATTTCCAAAGGCTCCCAGGCCATTCTGGCTTGCATTTCATGAGCCTGAATATGTCCTCATTCCTGCAGGGTTTGAAGCTCTCAGGCACAGTCATAAGGAACAATTTTCATGAATGGTATATGCTGCTTTTTGGCTGCCAAGAGGGATATTCCAGATAAGGGAGAGAACTCATAGGGCAGCTGTGGTGGCATCTTATAGTTTAGGTCACAGACTATGGCCTTTCCATGCAAAGTGTTGCATGAGCTAAAAAATAGTAGTGTCTCATAGCTTCACCACCTTTGTCCTCTACTTAGCCATCTGTCTGGGCTGCAGTAAGGTAGCAGCAGCCCCTGTGTGATGAATATGCTGATTTATGCCCATTTTCACATAGGTACAGGACCACCAAAGGGCTCTGCATGTCAGCAGCCTGCAGGAGAGTGGGAGGGTGTTTAAGGCCCTTGGACTCCCTGGAGCAGATGGCTCTGTGCATTCCTAAGGCCCCTCAGCCCTCAGCTGGTTCCAAAGCCTGGGCTGGCAGGTGAAACAGGATGTTCCCAGCCCTCTGTCCTGACAGTGTCCACTTCCTCCCTGCCCTGTCTCCAGGGGAGAATGCCTGCATCTCCAAGCCCTGCAGCCTTCTCTGCCTGCCCAAGTCCAACCACGGCAGGAGCTGCAAGTGCCCCGAGGGGGTGTCCAGCACCGTGCTGCCCACGGGGGAGGTGAGGTGTGACTGTCCTCATGGCTACGTCATGAAGAACAACACTTGCATGAAGGAAGGTAAAACCACTTGGTTCTTGCTGCTGCTTTGTGCTGAGAGGGCATCTTCTGCCATTGGGAGGGGTCAGCGTGACCTTTCCTCTGTCGAGGAGAAGTAGGGCCCGTTTCTGAAAGCCCAGCCTCATGCCAACTTGGTTTTGTTTTCCCTCTTGCCCCAGAAAACACGTGTCTGCCAAACCAGTACAGATGCTCCAATGGGAACTGCATAAACAGCATCTGGCAGTGTGACAATGACAATGACTGTGGGGACATGAGCGATGAGAAGAACTGCCGTAAGTGTCCTGCAGTGGCATTGGCCTGTCCCAGTTTAGATGTCTGATGTGTTGGCATCACGTCTAAGCCGATGTCTGCACTGTCTTCACAGTTAGGGAGAGCAAGAGGTGCTTTGAGGGGTGTAACTCACCTCCTCTGATAGTCATCCGAAGCCAGCTGGATGAATTGAGGGCACAGTCAATGCTGAGGAAAAGAGTGTAGATAGAAAATGACTTTGTCTGCCTGATGGAGACATGGGTCTCTTGTTGATGGAGGGCATGTTTTTGAGCAAAATTAGGGACTACCAACGTGTACAGGACGGGCAGATATTCCACATCTTTGAGAGCTGAATGGTTTGGATTAGTGCACTGTGGAAAAAGTACCAGGTTTAAAGTTAGGAATCACTGGAGGACCAGGTGCTCCTGGAGAGATGCTGTTTATGCCCATTTTGTACCAATAAGGAACTTACTTTCCTGCCAAAGTTGAGATACCAGTCAGCAGAGTCCAAGGGTGAGTTCACTGCCTGGCTCCTGGGGAGGGAAAGCCTCTGTGGGTACCCATTCCTCATCAGGGGGTCACCAGTCTGGCACGTGGGTGCTGCCTTGGATAGCAACACTCATGACCAATTTTCACCCTCCTCTGGCTGCCCTGTCTCCTCCAAACCACCAGTGGTTTCCATGCCCTTTGTAGGAAGCAGGCAGCTCTACAGCCTCAGCTTCTTGCTCTCTGGCTGGCAGGCACTGCCCCACGTTGGGACTGGACATCAGGAGCTTCAGTCCTTATCCCCAGACAGAAAACTCACCCCTCTCTGCTCTGCTTTACTCAGAATGCCTAAAAATGGCATTAAAATACAAGAGGAGTAACTCAGGCTGCACTGAGCAAAGCTCACAGGGTGCTGTCCCTCTCCCTCCTCCCCCTGCACTGAGTACACACACTCAGGCAGCAGAAACCAGTTCCTGACCACCACCTCAACATCCTTCTCCTCCTCCTTCCCCTCCCCTCTCCATCAGCCACCACCGTGTGTGACACCGAGACCCAGTTCCGCTGCCAGGGCTCGGGGACCTGCATCCCACTGTCCTACAAGTGTGACCTGGAGGATGACTGTGGGGACAACAGCGATGAAAGTCACTGCGGTGAGTGCCCTCACTCCAACCTCCTTCCCTGTGCAAAGGTGGAAAGCTGCTCCCCAGCATCTGTGCTGCTCACAGCTGCTACTCATCTGAGTGCGTGTAGGTGCTGCTCAGAGATGCTGTAGGGCAAGGCAGTCCTTTGCCAGATCCTCCTGTTTATCCAGGCTAACAGCTGCCTCTTCATCATTTCCTGGGTGCTGGGAAATGGGGGAGAGGACCATCATATGCTGGGAAATGAAGGACAGGAGAAGAGAGTGAGGCCGTGTGCTGGTTCTTCCCCTCACTGGGAGATTTCTGTATCATTATCATCCAGCTGTCCCACTCTGCTCCTTGGGTACTCCCTGTCACCTGAAGCCAAGTGTTCTGTTTGCAGAGGCCCACCAGTGTAGGAATGATGAATTCAGCTGCAGCTCAGGGATGTGCATCCGTCTCTCGTGGATGTGCGACGGTGACAACGATTGCAGGGACTGGTCTGATGAAGCCAACTGCACTGGTGAGTGTTTGTTGTGACCAGTAACCCTCTGTGCAAACACTCATTGCTTACAGCCTGTGAGACATTGGCCAGCACTTCATGCCTCGGCTTCCCTGCTTGTCAGAGCCTCCAGCAGAGCTCACCTTGGGGTGATGTGATGCTCCAGAGCCCAAGGGTTTCTCTCCTCCAGTGCCTTAGGGCTCACTGGAAGTTTGCTGACAGCTTTGAGATGCTCACACAGTGATCCAGCTTTGCTTTTTGCTTGCAAGATTGCAGCAACAGGCAAAGCTCCATGGAATGGGAAGCAGGTCTGTGGCTGCCAAGCAGCCAGGGGATTCTTCCCAAAAAGGGCTCCTGTGTTGCAGGAAGGCAGCAGTCAGGCCAGTGTGCACTGGCTGCATTTCACAGCTTCAGCTCTGTTTTCTGCCATTAAATATTGTCACAGAAAACAGGCACGTTCTTTTCAGCTTGTCCACAATTATTTGATCTGAGGAAGAGGCAAATTGAGTTCAGGAATTGTCTCCTCTTCTAGCAGCCTCACTGCTGCATGGGCTTGAGAACCTAAAGAGGGTGTCCTATGATGGAGCCACACATTGAAAACCTGCTCTTATGTTATTTACAACTCATATCGATGCAATCTGGCTGCCAGAAATAATATTGTTCCTAGTTTGTGTCTCCTGTGCAGCAAGTCCTGTGAGCCTCACTCTGTCTTTGCAGTTTAAAGTCACAACACTGAACCACCCTCATCACTGCAGTGTAACACTGATGTTCCTCAGCAGTCTCCTGAGGTTAACACCCACACAGAGCCTTTTTCTCATTAGAAAAGCCAACAGATAACAACATATTGGTCTTTTCCACTTAAAAACAAACAAACAAAAGCAAGCAAGCCAAAAAATCCAAGTATTTGCTTGAGAAGAGACTTCAGAGAGTGGGCAGCGCATCAGTCCCTCAGTGGAAGGCATAAGATTGTATTTCTAAAGCAATATATGGGGTATTTCAAGATAAAAGCAGTGGTTTCCATGCCACGTGGTGGAGATCCAGTGGGCTGATGGAGCTGGGGGAGCCCTTTGGGGTCCACAGGAGCCCCTGGGGATGTTGCTCTGGCTGCAGCCTGGAGCCATTGTGACAGACAGCAGCACCAGCTGCTGTTGGGGGGCTCTGGCATGAGGAATTAGGAGATCCCTCTCAGGCCCCAAGCTCTGGTGTGCTCTCCCGTGAGGCATTTGCTGTGCCTCGAGCACACAGGGTTATAGCTCTGGGGATCCTGGTCATTAGTATTCTGGAAGCACGGCTTTATAAGAAGGTTTAATTTATATTGGTATCACTTATCTCTTATATGAGTTTCTCCAGAGAGAATTAGTACAGGAAAGGAACCTACTTCAAAAAGCATGTTGGGTTTGTAAAGCCTAAAGTTGAAATTATCTAAGAGGATCACAATTATTTGAGGCACATTCCGTCTGACTTCACCGGCTGCAATTATTGCGCTTATCTAAAATAATTACATTTCACGCTGAATGCCTAATAGAATATTACTGCCACAAGATTGTACTATTTTGAAATATCTGCAAGTGCATGTCACTCTCTAACCTGAAATTCGGTATCATGCAATTTAATTAAGCTGAACATTGCTTTTCTAAATAACTCCAAGCACTCTCCTGGTTGAAGAGCAGCATTTGTCTCTAAAGTGACAACACAGGCTCGGCTTCAACCCAGATACCCCACAGGCAGATATTTCCGTGACAGGAGCCTAAGGAAAACCCCAAAGGAGAATTGTATTTCTAGCTTGCTTTGGCAACATGGAAAAGCCTTGTTTGCCTTGATTAAAGGCTGTCTCTGAGTTTGTCTTGCCCCGCAGAGGGGATTGGGCTGCCCTAACAGGGCTTGCTTGATTTCTGTGACATTTCTTGCCATCTCTGGCAAGATACCACCACTGTCACCTTTGCCCACATGCACCAAGGACTGAGATTAAAGGAAAAGAAGCTCCTGACTTTGGGAGAGCTTTGGGAGGACTCCAGCTTCCAAAAGCCATTCCTGAGGCACAGCAGGCTTGTGACCAAACACTGCATGGAGAGGAAAAGACCGTGGTGTGACCCAGGGAGAACCTGGCCTCATGGAACCCTCCTGCCTGGGGTCCAAGGGGTGGTTGCTTGTGCTCAGTGCAGGAAAAGACCATGGTGTGACCCAGGGAGAACCTGGCCTCATGGAACCCTCCTGCCTGGGGTTCAAGGGGTGGTTGCTTGTGCTCAGTGCTGGGACTTGCCATGGTGTGAGGTGCTAGTGCTGATGGAGGGATGGTGTGTGTGGTGCTGTGGCCCAGCTCATCATGTGCCATGGCTCAGTGGGGATGTGGTGACACCCCACACTCAGGTGTCCCCCTGGCTCTGGTTTCAGCAGTATATCACACCTGTGAGGCCTCCAGCTTCCAGTGCCAGAACGGCCACTGCATCCCACAGCGCTGGGCTTGTGACGGCGATGCCGACTGCCAGGACGGCTCTGATGAGGACCCTTCCAACTGTGGTAATGTGCTCTGTGTGTGTGTGTGTGTGTGGCTTTGCCTCAGCATGGGAGGATTTCTATACACCCACTGAGTAAACCAGCAGCAAACTCGGGGGGATGATTCCCATCCCTCCAAAAGCAGACACAAGGTGAAGGGAACTGGGGCTTTTTGTAGCTAACTAAGCCAGCTAAAAAAACCATAAAACCCACACAACATCCACACAATTCTGAATTTCAGAAAAAAAGTGCAATGGCTTCCAGTGCCCCAATGGCACCTGCATCCCAACCAGCAAACACTGCGATGGCATCAACGACTGCTCCGATGCATCAGATGAGCAGCACTGTGGTGAGTACCAGGGCCTCGGGGCCCCAGCAGTGAGGGCTGGCAGCCTTTATGGTCTGCCAGAGCCTGTCTCACTGGGAATAAAGCCCTGGTGAGATAATGGGAAAGCCTTAGTTAGCATTCACGAGCCCCCTGGGAAATCGGCGGGTCAGCAAAAGGCGCAGTGGTGAGGCTGGGACACACAGCGAGGGCACTGTCAGGGCTGTATTCAGGGAGCTGACCAGCCCCTCTTCTTGGGCTTGCACGCTGATGCATTATCAGGTGTAAGCAGCCTAGGCAGGGACACAGCTCAAGCCATTTGTCTTGGGAGCTTTCTGTAAGTTCCTAAAGTCCAGCCGCTGCACTGAGGTCTGTGCAGGTGTCAGTGGGTGGAATTCCTGCTGCCCACAGACAGCAGAGGTGCCACCCCCTCTTTTCCTGTGCTCCTGTTTCTCCAGAACCCCTCTGCACCCGCTACATGGATTTTGTGTGCAAGAACCGGCAGCAGTGCCTGTTCCACTCCATGGTGTGCGACGGCATCATCCAGTGTCGGGACGGATCAGACGAGGATGCCAACTATGCTGGCTGCTGTAAGTGTGATGTTGGGCATCTCTGCTAAAGGAGGGTTGGGCAGAGAGTGAAACCAGAGCTGTGCAGAGAACTAGGGTACCAGAAAGCTGCCAGGTCTGAGAGGTGACTGTAGACTGTAATGCTCTGCTTATAAATCCGTGATTGCCTCTGAGTATGCTCCTTCCTCCTCAACTATGACCATCTCTCAAGGCCATGGTCTTTACATTAACCTCTCCATACCACCCTGCAGCCCAGGACCCTGAGTTCCACCGGACCTGCGACCAGTTCAGCTTCCAGTGCCAGAATGGGGTGTGCATCAGCCTGGTGTGGAAGTGTGATGGGATGGATGACTGTGGAGATTACTCTGACGAAGCAAACTGTGGTGAGCAGTACCTCAGGGTCTCCTGTCACTGTAACTCCAGCCTTCTTTGAATTCCAGGAGCATGGAGTAGTGGCTCCTTCATGTTTTACATAGGCACTCCTCTGTGTACATATGTATTCCATGTGCACATCACAGTGTGTCTTATGTGGAGATCAGGATCATTCCCCTCATACTGCAAGTGAAGCACACTGAAAATCCAATACAGCTGGCACATCTTGTGCTTCACAAAATCATATGTGACCATATTTACTGCACAGATTCCCAGCCCAAAGCAGACAGGCAGTTTCCAGCCAAACTCAATATTTACCACTGTTCCCTGGGTAGCTGTAGGAGCTGTACCCAGCCAGGCGAGGCAGCTGCGTCTTCATTTCGGATTGCAGGGTTTGCTTCTCCATTTCTGCCATGCTCTGGTGCATTTTGCTGTCAGCTCTGGTTCTGAGATCATGGGTGGGGCTGGCCATGAGCAGCCAGCACACAGATATAACAGTGGTGGCAACAGGCTGGAAAGGGCTGGGGAATGCTGGAGATGAAGGGAAAGGACCATGGCTCTGTTGCTCAGGGTGATGTTCTCTAGGCCAAGCACAGCCCAGCCTGAGGTGCTCCCACATCTCAGTTGTGCTGAAAACTGCTGAGGCCATGCTGAGGCTCACAGGACTCTCCTTTCCTTATCAGAAAACCCAACAGAGGCCCCGAACTGCTCCCGGTACTACCAGTTCCAGTGTGGGAATGGGCACTGCATCCCCAACAGGTGGAAGTGTGACAAGGAAAATGACTGTGGGGACTGGTCTGATGAGAAGGACTGTGAGGGTAAGGACACTCTGCTCTGCTCTGGCCAAGGCTGGGCTGTGACATGTGGAAGGACCACTCTCAGTATCAGCTGCCTTCCCACAGAGCTGCTTGGGGTAGCCCACGCCAGCCCCCATGGCTCCAAAAATCCCCCATGAATGGGCTGAGTGTGCAGTCTCATGCATCCTTTCACTCCATCTTTTTGGAAATCTTGATTTCCAGAATCAGGAGGTGTTTTCAGCAGCTGTGCAGGTGGAAACATTGGGCTTGTGATGCTCTGCCTGCTCCTCTGCTGGTAGCCACTCTTGGTCTGCTGGGAGCAGGCACAGCTTCCAGCCCATACACAGGAGCAGGACTCAGGTCAGCTCTGCCCGGGGTATTTTTAGGTTCTCCAGTTCATCCCATTACCACGCTGATCCCACCGACGTGTTTACCCAACCACTTCCGCTGCAACAGCGGCTCCTGCATCATGAACAGCTGGGTCTGTGATGGCTACAGGGACTGTGCTGATGGCTCTGACGAGGACGCCTGTCCCACCCCACGTAAGCTTTCCTCTCCCTCGCCCCTTCCCTTTTCCCATGGGATCACTTCTCCAAGGAATGCTGGCCTTAAGGTCTTGGAGCCTTCCTGTGTGATCTGGGTTAAATTACACCGTGGTATAAAAGTTTTGAGGCTGAGGGGAGACCTCATTGCAGGTACAATTTCCTTGGCAGGGGCAGAGGAGGGGCAAGCACTGCTCTCTGTGGTGACCAGTGACAGGACCCGAGGGAATGGCCTGAAGTTGTGTCAGGGGAAGTTTAGGTTGGATATTAGAAAAAGGTTTTTCCCCCAGAGGATGGTCAGGCACTGAACAGGCTCCCCAGGGCAGTGGGCACAGCACCAAGGCTGACAGAGCTCAGGCACATGGTGGATGGTCCTGTGCAGGGCTAAGTGTTGGACTCCACGATCCTTGTGGGTCCCTTCCCACTCCACATAATCTGTGATTCCCCTCTCCCTGGGGTCAGCCAGCTGTGATCCTGCTCCAGCTCCACGTGCAGCATGAGCAGGACATTCCCTGCAAAGAAGTGGCTTTTCCAGCCCTCTGCAGTCAGGAGAGAGGATGGCTGAGGCATCATCCCAGCAGACATCATCCACCTGCTAGATGGGAAGAGATTGCCATCTAGTGGAGTCGGGACCTGGGGACGGGTTTTGGTCCCTCCTGGTGGCAGTGGCCGTGGTTTCAGTGGTGTGGGGGGTTTCCTCCCTTGCTCTGTGCACAGGACCCAATGTGACAGCCACGTCCCCGGCCCTGCCGGGACGGTGCAGCAGGTTCGAGTTCGAGTGCCAGCAGCTGCACAAGTGCATTCCCAACTGGAAGCGATGTGACGGCGTGCGGGACTGCCAGGATGGCACGGACGAGAGGAACTGCCGTAAGTGCCGGGGGAGAAGAGGGTCTCACCTGGCTCCTTCCTTTGGAAAGCTCCTTGTGAGGACAGGGAAGCCACCGAGGAGTTTTGTTGCTGGGGAAATCCTTGCAGTAAATGCAGAGCTACAGAAAAAAGGAATTACAAGCCCAAACAGCACCATTCCCATTAGAAATCCAGTTATTGTTTTCCATGGGATAAGCTCCAGGTTCTTCTGATGCCACCATGCCAGAAGATGCAGCCAGGACAAGACACCCCTGTGACTGACACAGCCTGAGCTCCATCCCTGACATGCAGCCACCCCAGTGCCTGCTTTGGAAGCAACACTGGCACTGCAAACAGCCCAGGGAGGGAACTTCCCTACCCTGAGCCCTGAACTGTTCTGCCTTTTGCAGCTACTCAGAGCACCTTGTCGTGCCCAAATGGCTACAGATGTGAGGATGGAGAGGCCTGCATCCTGGTGTCGGAGCGCTGTGATGGATATCTGGACTGCTCAGACAGCAGTGATGAAAGGAACTGCACTGGTGAGCAGCAGCAGCCCCTTCCCATTTCTCATGCCCTGCTCTGGCAGCACACAGAGGTGCTCTCCTGGATACGTGACCTTTCACTCACAGCATCATTGACTTATCTCTCCTCTGTTCAGTTGTCCAAGGTACCTCATCCATTTATCACTGGGACAAACTTCCCATCCAGCTTCTACACTGCCAATTTGTCTTCCAGCAGCCACAAAAACAAACAAAAAATCATTTTAGGATGTGTAGGAGCAAATCTGTCTATTGTATGTGGCCCACAGGTGAAGAAATAGTCTGCTGCTCTGCCCTTCTTTGCAGGGTGACCCTGGGAGATGTGGCACGTGCAAAGAAGGCCCTGGATGGCTGACAGGGTCAGCACAGACCCATTGCACCTGTAGAGGAGTGATTTGGCTTGCACTGCTCAATTTGCACTCACACTTCCAAAATACTCAGTATTTAATCAACAACCACACTTTATCATCCTTAGGGGAGAGGGGATGCCTGCATGATAAAGCATAAAGACAACCAATACATTTTAGGTAGAACTAAGAGTACCAAGGATAAATTACTGTTCTGAGCTGCCTTCTGCAAGCCTGCTCTTCTCCAGTGATAACTCCCACCTACATTATACATCTCATTTGAACAGTGCAGACAGTCCCTTCAGTCAGTGGTGTTTCTACCTCCACATGTTGCTTGTGCTATGGACACAACTCCTGTCTCTCTTCTGGGCAAAAGGCTTGTTTCTCTCTGGCAGACTAATTTTTCCCATTGCCTCCTTAGATGACACAATCGTGTACAAAGTCCAGAACCTCCAGTGGACAGCTGATTTCTCTGGTGATGTCACTCTGACATGGGCTCGGCCAAAAAGAATGTCCTCGACCTCCTGTGTCTACAACATCTACTACAGGTACATCAGCCCTTACACTGCATGACCTGTGGATGTTTGAGGGACAAGCCCAGAGAAGCATGAACACAGGTATCAGAGTGCCTGTGCTTGCTGCATGGAACATGCCCAGTCAAGTGCCAAAGACCCAAAAGAGGTGTAACTAAAGGGCATTTGTGACAAACTGTATTTGTTTCCTCCATGACTCTTTACTCAGACAGTAAAGTAGCTATATTCGTTTTTTTTCCCCCTTGGGTCTTGTCTTTGTGGGACCATTAACAGCAAGAACAAAGACAATAAATTAGAGCACAGCAGTTGTAGAAAACCTCAGAGGCTTATAAGTCACCAACCTATGGTTAGTTTAGCCTTTCCAACAGCATCTTTTCAAGCCGGTGGTGTGGCTTTACCAAAAAATAAACTAAGCAGCAAGCTTTAAAGCAGCAAGCTTTTAAATACAAATAAATGGTTCCACCCTTTGGGACAAACTGTGCCACTAAGCACCCTCCTGACCAGAGCTGTGTGACTCTCTCCTGCAGAATGGTTGGTGAAAGCATTTGGAAGATTTTGGAAACCCACAGCAACAAAACCAACAGTGTTTTGAAAGTCCTCAAGCCTGACTGTACCTATCAGGTGAAAGTCCAAGTGCAGTGTCTGAGCAGAGTCTACAACACCAATGACTTCATCACGCTGCGGGCACCCGAAGGATGTAAGCACAGCTGCCCAGCTCCTAGCAGTGCCCTCATTCATGCTGCTTTGCCTTAGAAAGTAGATACCATGGAGGTATTCCTGTTATGTAGAAAAAAAGGCCTTTCCATAAGCCTGGGAATTGTGCTGGACTGAGGAAAGGGACCACCCACCTCTTTTTTCCAACCTTTCAGGGAGACTCTGCTTCTCCCTGTGCGATGTGGACATGTCACTGTGTTGCTAACACCTCTCTTTCTCTCCCTAGTACCAGATGCTCCCTTCAACCTCCAGCTGTCCCTGAAAAAAGAAGCTGAGGGTGTGGTGGTGGGCTGCTGGAGTCCCCCCGTGAATGCCCACGGCCTCATTCGGGAATTCATCGTGAGTCCTGCTGCCCAGTGGGGTGGGCACAGCAGCACGGGCTGGCCAGTCTGAGCACAGCGAGTTCTGCACATGGGTGGGCCAGAAACAGGACATTTTGTGTAGGAAATCTGCTGAGAGCATTGGGCAGGTTGGGAGAAGAAATCCTGCTGGCTGTAGGCAGCGACACAGCCCTCAGGTTCATTAGTGCATTCCTGGCACCCTTTCCGAGCTCTTGTACTTCTTTCTGCTGGCATTTGAGACAGAGAAACCCACCCTGTGGTATTGTTGACTGTGGAGCCCTCATCCCTTGTTTTGGTGCTCCTAGGTGGAATACAGCAGCAGTGGATCCAAGGAGTGGTCGTCCCTTAGAACCACCAAGAACTACACGGAGATCAAGAACTTAGAACTCAACACGCTCTACACAGTTAGAGTGAGTATTTCCAGAGCTCAATCTATGAATGGTCTCGCCACTTTTCACTAAATATTCTAAGTCCTGTACAATTTAGTACTTGCTAAAAAAATACATTGTTAAAATCCTGCCCTTTAATGCCAACCCACATCAGGGGCTTGGCATTTGCCCTGCTAATGTATATAGTTTCAAGGCCTGAATTAAGGTCCTTGATTTGCTCCTCTCCCAGAAGGCCAGGCTGTATTATAAAATCCTTACTACTAATTGCCCATTCCAATGTCACTGCAATTGCACTGGATCTGGGCCAGAGATAAATTTGGTCCTTAGTGTATCACTGGGAAAAGAAGCAGATCCGCCTGTGGGGAATGTCTGCACAGGGGAGAAGTTGGGTAATTATAGACAGAAGTAATAAGAATAGGAAATGAAAGTCTGCACAGTTAGCCCTGGGAAATGTGTACTTTGCCATTGTCCATCCTTCCTGTGCTGAATGAGTTCTTGGGAAGTTCACTGGGAGGTGGGATAAATGCACCCCCAGATCCATGTTATTCTCCCAGTGGGTTGGAGCCTGTCTTTCTTCCCATAGTATTCCTTCCCAATATAATCTATTTCCAAATAAATCTTTGGAACTGGATTCAGTGCTTGCATGGACTTCACTGGCATAGTTCTTACCTTCACTATGGCCCATGGAGTCCAAAACTCCTTATCTTGATGGACTCCTTAAAGGTCTCATAAGAGAGCAGTTATCTGCAAAGAGGCTGCACCTCCCTCCTCTTAGATTCCTTTAATTGACTTTAAGCAGTCTGCTTTATCTCTGTATTAAGCATTTTATTGCCAAGTAATTAAGCTATTGTTTGCTTCAAAGTCCTTTTCCCATGAGCTCCACCAGGTCTGTAACCTTGCTCTAACCTCGTCCTCTGTTTGCATTATACAATGTTGTTCATATTAACTCACCCTCTTATTTGAAAAGGTTGCTGCAGTAACTAGTCGAGGAGTGGGAAATTGGAGTGACTCCAAATCCATAACCACCATAAAAGGCAAAGGTAAATGTTGTTGTTTCAGTCAACTCAGACAACATAATAAAAAGGCAGAATATCAGTCTGAAGTGTCCAGCATCAACATGCACAACCATCAGCTCCTTTGCTCCTCTGGCTCAGCCCTCTCCCTCTTTAGGTTATGATTGTGATGCTTTCTGTATCTCCACTAAAAGACCACTATGTGCTCCCAAAACTATCACAACATTACAGTCTGACAGTAGATAAAGTCAAACAGCACAGTAAATCACTTCCTTCCCAATTTTATTTTTGAAAAGCCTTTTGAAATCCTCTGTATTCTTGCCAGATTTCCCACCCAAACTTATATTCCTACGTCAAAACTTTCTGCTCATTTGTTAGATAAAAGTGTGTCCTTGCTATGTTGGCAAAGAAGGGAAAGAAAACACCAGGTTGCTAAAATTGCAGGAGTCAGATAATGTGAATTACCTGGTGGTTAGAAAAACAGAGGTAAAAGGAACAGAAATAACTTTTACTTCAGGTTTTGCATAAGTGTTTGGCAGCAGCCCCTGCTGATAGCTCCTGACTTCCCTCAGCAGTTCCCTGGAAGTCCAGGAGCTGTTAACTGGGACATGAGCTCATCCTGCTGGGTTCAGAAGGGAAACCCCTTTGCCCAGACCTCTCTATTCCAGCCTGCATTGGGCAAGGCACAGATAAGGTAGCTTTTAGGTGGCTGACTTCAAAAATGGTGGAGGTACAGCATGTCAGTGTCTTCTCTGGGTTCATGTCTTAGAGACAGGGAGTGCTGGGGCTGGGAGGATGAGGGTTTCAGCTCTGAGAGCTGGGTGTTATAACTAAAGCCTATATTTTATGTGTCTGCTTTCAATAAGTCCCCTCTCAGTGCCCCCCCCTCAATAGTCCCCCCCTTTATCTCTCCTTCCAGTCATCCCTCCCCCTGTCATACACATTGAGAGCTACAGCGAGGACTCCATAAGCTTCAGCCTAAAAATGACCACTAACATCAAGGTAACATTTTTTTACCTTTCCTTCTCTATCTAAAATAAAAAGCCTGCATTGGGTAAATGCTGAATAGTGCATGGGATAAGCTGTCACCTATCAAAGCATTGCAATTACTGCTTATTTCTTGCCACATCATTTCTTACTACTCATAAACTGTCCCAGGGCTCCTAATTAGGATGGAAAATACAATGTCAGGGTGGCTCTTTCACTGTGTGAATCACAGTGAGCTCATGTTGTGTGTCTGTGCATGACAGGTCAGTGGTTACGTTGTGAACATCTACTGGACATTTGATACCCACAGGCAGGAAAAAAGGACTCTGATCATAGAAGGAGAAAAGTCCATCCAAAAAGGTAAATCCTGCACAAAGTGTAAAATTCTGCTTTAGTCAACACCAAACAGGAAGGTTTATGGAAGGACACAGGATTATTTTTTTTCTTTTTTTGCAAGTAGTTTCTGTTTAGGAAGGAGTAAATCTAGAGAGGACAAACCAGTAAACCCTTGGCCTCTGTTTTTAGGTCTTGGAGATTTCAAGCAGATTTGGGATTTACTCCCATTCTCATCACACAGGATTTTGTTTGTGGTTCTGTTTCTAACCTGCAAAAGGGAGTAGAAACACAACAAAGATTTGTTGGGCTTGTATACAGTCCCTGTTAATCAGATTTCTGGTTTGGAGAAATTCCTGGTGTGCAGTCTGGATATGGAAAAGCACAGACTGGGTTAGATACCAGAGTCCCAGGTGCTTCTGTATAAAGGAAATGACTCAAAAGTAATGAAAGCACAAACCAAGAGAGGCAGGATCCTGTCTAAGACTGTCTGATGCTGCTGACCCTTTCCTCGTGCTCTCACCCTGCCCTTGCAGTGCTTTGCCTCACCTAATAGTGCATGTTTCTCTTCTTGCTCAGTGGCAAATTTGACAGCACACACCCCCTATGAAATTTCTGCTTGGGCTAAGACGGAGCTGGGTGACAGCCCTCTGTCTTTTGTACATGTGGTGACCAGTGGGACAAGACCTGCCTCCCCAAGCCTCAAAGCCAAGGCCATCAACCAGACAGCAGTGGAGTGCAGCTGGACTGGACCCAGGAATGTTGTAAGGCACCAACTCTTTTCTCACCAGCCCCGGCGGGGTTTAGCTCAGAGCTTCAAAATATGCACAAAATCTTAAATCAGGATTATTTTGGTGGCATTGAATTCCAAGGCCTTGAAAAATGTTATGCTCAGGAATGAAGGAAAGCAGCTGCTACCCTTTAAACAGAAGCAAAGAAAGGCTTCTTGTCTTTCTTGTTTGTTCAGCCACTGGTGCAGTGGAGAAGTGGCTGAAATACGAAGAGCATGATGCTCCAGCAGTCTTTGAATTGACTCTTGTGTTACCCAAGCTGAGCACAGGATTTTCCTGTGGGGAGGGCAGAGGCAAGGGGGGAGATTGAACATGAACTTGGGCAAGAGAGAGGAAAAAGGGTCCCAGAGGGTAAAGAGTCTTTGCCTTGTGTCCCAGCCAGTGGGTGCTCTGGGCCATGCCAATCTCTCTGCTCTGCTAGCTGTGGTTCTCCTCCACAGGTCTATGGCATCTTCTATGCCACATCCTTCCTGGAGCTGTACAGGAGCCCTCACAACACCACCACAACCTCCCACAACATGACGGTGCTGGTGCAGCGGGACGAGCAGTACCTGTTCCTGGTAGGCTCTGTTTCTGACCTCGCCGTGGGCTGTGGCTGCACGAAGGCACAGTGTGAAGCCCTGTGTCTCCCCTCCAGGTCCGGGTGATGTCTCCCTACCAAGGGCCACCCTCTGACTACGTTGTGGTGAAGATGATCCCTGACAACCGGCTGCCCCCGCGGCACCTCCACTCCGTGCACACCGGCAAGACCTTCGCAGTCATTAAGTGGGAGTCTCCCTATGATTCACCCGACCAGGACATGGTAATATCTCACAGAGCCTTCTCCTCCCCTTTGCATGCAAACCCCTGGCTCAGAGACAGATCCCTGCCCTGCTGCTGATGGAGACAGTCTGAGATCAGGCCTATCCTCCATATAAATAGTCATCATCAAGGTGCTGACACCTCCGAGACCCTCATTTCCTCTGTACTGGCCATTAGCTCAGGACTTTAACATTCACACTGTGTTTGAAAAGAGTCAGGTCTGGGCTATCTGTTGCTGACAGATTTGAAAACACCCCTGGGCATGTGCTAAAACACCTTTCTGGGCTTTGGCTTTGCCTCCCGCTCCAGCTGTGCTGGGGCAGCCCCAGCAAAGCCCAGTTCTGTTTTCTGGCACTCTGGCTTATGGTCAGGTCTTGCTCCACTGAGGGCGAGTCATTTTCTCAGCAAGCTTTCCCCCCCCATTCTGGTCCAGAGACTTGAACAGCAAAGGTTTGAAGGTATAAATTATCCCAGCAGAAGTGGAACCTTGACAGGGCAGGATTTCTCATTGCATCCTTGTGATTCACTGAGAAATACAACCTGAGGTTTTCCTCCTGCCCTCATCTGTTCCAGTAACTGCATTTTCTGTATCAGTAAATACTGATCTTGGGCAGGGATCCAGCAAGAGGCTTGGAATCACACTTCCCAGGCTTTCTGTAAAGCTCAGGCACAGCTTAAAGCAAATTTTGCCCCCTTGTCTAATGTCCTACCACTGCATGAGATTGCTGGCAAGCCTTCAGGAAAGTGAGATCTTCCCTGTATGTGCCTTTCCTCCCCCGCTAGTTGTATGCTGTGGCAGTTAAAGATTTGGTAAGAAAAACAGACAAAATCTACAAAGTGAAAACCCAGAACAGCACGGTGGAATACACCATTAAGAAACTGGAACCAGGAGGGAAATACCACGTGATTGTTCAACTGGGAAACATGAGCAAAGAGTCCAGCATGAAGATCAACACAGGTAAAGGACACACCACCCCTCCCACCCCCGTGCTGGCTCGATGCAGTGTTTTCTGCATCCTTAGTCCTCTCCCACAGCCAAAGCCCAGGTCTGAGAGGCTTCCCTGGAGCTTCCAGAGGAAGTGATTAAACCCCCAAACAACAGCAGAGGGGAGGAAGCCTCTCAAATGATATCCAGGGAGTTTTTCTCCTGCCAAATGGGGGTGAGAAAGACACCTATTTAGCTGGACATGTACACACCATCAAGTACCATTATGGTCCTACCACAAAAACCTGCTGAAACACTCCTACCGGATTACATGTCACAGCATGCTTGCCCCCAGTATGTCCTTTTTCCAAGCAGATCCCTAAAAACCACTGAGTTTCAGAAGTGACCACATTGCTGCAAAAGAGCAGTGTCACCAGTGTTTCAAGCTCACCCTCTGCCACTTTTTCCTCATTTGCAGTTCCACTCTCTGCACCGGACGCCTTAAAAATCATAACAGAAAACGACCATATTCTGCTTTTTTGGAAGAGTTTGGCATTAAAGGAAAGTAATTTCAATGAAAGCCGGGTAAGTTGTGCTGTCTCTCCTGAACGACAGGGTATTTCAGAAAAACCTAGAGCAGGGTCACTGCAAGATTCCTTTCACAGACTTTAAAATCCATCTCAGTGTCTTTCATGAGCTCCCTGTGC
The DNA here is from genome assembly GCA_035222235.1 of Margarornis squamiger. Classification (NCBI taxonomy): domain Eukaryota; kingdom Metazoa; phylum Chordata; class Aves; order Passeriformes; family Furnariidae; genus Margarornis; species Margarornis squamiger. The sequence continues at coordinate 4,100,719 of JAWWTY010000064.1, read as the reverse complement.
AGAGCTCACTCAAATTCCTATCACGACTCAGGCACTAAAGCTGATAGATCCAATTGGTCACCTTCTAGGAACATAATTATCCTCTTAGCAAAGAACAATTGTGTGAAAGGACTGGGAATAGGATACTGCCCTGCTGTGCTGGGAAGCACATTGGTGGTGTCTGAGAACTGTCATTATTTAGACTTGAGTAGAAAATCTGTGACATGTTGTCTGTCAGGGTGTGGGCAGGTAGCAAACTATGCCAAAAAAGCCATCACCCTTCTGGACTCTGTTTTGGGTGGTCTGGGACAGATGCTAAGAACGGAGTGAACCAGACAGACCAAAACAGAATCACTGGATCATTTAGGTTGGAAAAACCTCTAATATCATCAAGTCCAGCCTATGACCTTGGCCAATTAGACCAGAGCACTGAGTGCCACATTAGTTGCACCTTTAACACCTCCAGGGATGGTGACTCCACCTGGGCAGCCTTTTCCCATGCTTAACAACCCTTTCCATGAAGAAATTCTTCCTGATGTTCAACCTGAACCTTCCCTGGCACAGCTATGTCCTCTCATCCTGTCACTTGTTACCTCTGAGAAACCTCTCCTCCCTGAACTGGCCAAGGTGAAGGCATACCAACAGGGACTCCTGGAGGAGACTCCACGTTGTTTCCTCACAGCTGACAGCCCAACAGATTAAATCCAACCTAGATCCAGGAGCAAGAACAAGTTTCAAAGCCCCTTTGGCTGCAAACCTGCCCTCTGCACCTGAGTGATTTGGGGGTCGTGTCTCTCTCAGGGCTATGAGATCCACATGTTTGACAGCTTGATGAACATCACGGCTTACCTGGGGAACACCACAGAGAACTTCTTCAAAGTGTCCAACCTGAAGATAGGCCACAACTATTCGTTCAGTGTCCAGGCCAGGTGCCTGTATAGTGGGCAGATGTGTGGGGAGCCAGCCACGCTTCTCTACGATGAGCTGGGAACAGGTGAGTCCCTGGCTTTGTCCACATCCTCCTTAACAAAGACTCCTGAAAGCCTCATGAACTCAGAGCTGTGAGCCTCACACACCAGAGGTGTGCCGTGGGTACAGACAGCTCTTCTCTGCCTCCCACGCCGTAGGTGAAGACTCCTCTGCCACGAAATCCAGCAGCTCCACGGACGTCGCTGCCATCGTGGTGCCGGTGCTGTTCCTGCTGCTGGTGACCCTGGGCATCGGCTTCGTGGTGCTCTACATGAGGCACAGGAGGCTGCAGAACAGCTTCACAGCCTTTGCCAACAGCCACTACAGCTCCCGCCTCGGATCGGCCATATTCTCCTCGGGAGATGATCTAGGTACGTGGTCCTTGGTGGCATGGAATGGGGACAGCCTTGGGGACATGAAATCCCTTGGTGTCATGACATGGTTTTGGGGCTGTGGAATCCCTGGCTGTCGTGGAATGACATTTAGGGACAGGTTCAAGGGTGTGAAATCAGTGCAAGGATCACTTTATCATGCTTTGGGCCACCTTTGGCACTAAAATCTCATGCTAAGAGTAAAATCTGGCCTAGAATAAATCATAGAATCAATGAGGTTGGAGAAGACCTTTAAGATCATCAATCTGTCAAATGTTTTTCCCGACCCTAAAATGCTTCTAGCAACTCCACTTAAACCACTCCCTCTAATACAAATCAGTTAAAACCTGAATATAACATGTAACAGCCAGGTAAGAGCACGAGCAAAGCCACAATAGAAGGCTTTGAGGACACCATAACATCTCTCTGGGTTTGTTTTCCAGGAGATGAGGACGATGAAGCCCCCATGATAACTGGATTTTCAGATGACGTCCCTATGGTCATCGCGTGAAGCGAATTTCTGACTGTAAAAAACCAAATGGTGTAAATATTTTATTTGATAAAAATAGTTGATTGTTTATTTTAAAAATGCACTTTGAGTTGCAATATGTTATTTTTATATGGGCCAAAAAAAAATAATAATTTTAAGAATACACTTTGTAGTAATCAACTGTGAATTGCAGACTAGGTTGGTTGAGTAACAAATTGCTTTGATTTAACATTAATTTAGTCTTACAAGGCTATGCTTGCTGGGCATGCTTTTAAGTCTGTGAGATATTTTCCGCTGACTAAATTGGCTACTCGTTTTATTTTTCTAAGACAAGAATAAATTTATTTAAAAAAAAAAAATTCAGGAGATTATATATGTAGAGAGAGATAAGTAATATAGTCCCTGAAGGTTTTGCTTTTACTTTAGAAAAAAGAATTCTTTGGACTTTGTTTTATATGAAAGTATTTTTGTTGTATTAATTTATTGGGAAATCTGCTCGAGAACAGATTTCCAAAGTAGTCAGACATTGCACACATTATTGTGTAGAACATGTGCCACTTTATCTTGCAAGGCAGTAGTATCTTGGCATCTCCATCATTTTTCTTGCCATGATAATAAAAATCCTTATTTTTACACATTTTTTTCTCCCTTATCAAAAGACCCAACCTTTGAGCAATCTCAGAGCCCAAGTCAAGATACTGCAGCACAAACTTTATGGATAAGTTTCTCTTCCTGCTGCCATACCTGTAAGCCAAAAGACCCTTGTGCATGGGTGTGACAGGCCATGAGCCATTAGCAGGAGGGGCTTGGGGCCTCTGGTTATTCCTGCACAGAATGCTTTGGGCTGGAAGGCACCTTAAAGCCCATCTCTTTCCACCCCCTGCCACGGGCAGGGACACCTTCCACTAGCCCAGGTTGCTCCAAGCCCCGTCCAGCCTGGCCTTGGACACTTGCAGGGATGGGGCAGCTTTTGCAGTGCTGTTCCAGCACCTAGAATTTGTAGTTCTGCCCCTCCCTTCCAGGTTTGCAGTAACAACACATCACCCCTCCCACCACTGCCCAGGAGGGCACCCGCAGTCGCTGAGCTGCTGCTCATCACATGTGGCTTAATTAATCTGTAGTTTATGTCTGTAACACCACTGAAAAAATTTGCCACTAGCACCTTAAAACACCCTTCCCAGGTAATCAGGACACTTTTCCTCGTGGAGCTTCCCTCAGATGCTGACACGATGGTGGGACGGAAGGGGGAGCCTCCAGTGTGCACAACTGGGAAAGGCTCTGCTCCACGTTTTCCTCAGTCACACAGAACAGTAATTACTAAACATTTAAATTCATCTGGTTTTCAACAGGGATTTGATCCTCCCTCATTAGCAATTCCTAAAAGCAGCTGTAGTCATACCTTCAGCTTTAGGAAAAAAATAAAAATATATATATATATATATACACACAAATATATTATTTTCCCATCACTAGTCATCTCATGTTTCTAGTAGGCACAATACTGGCTACAGAGCCAAGCAGTAGAAATGTCTGCATACCACTGTTGGTTTTGGGGTTTTTTTGTGATAGCAAAATGTGACTCTCACCAAAATGTGAATCTCACCACTACTTGCCAACCCAAGGGCGACGACAGGAGTGGATGTTCAGGCCTCTCACCTGTCCTTGCTCTATATATGCAAAACTTCTCATCCATAAATACAGCACACACTGTCTTGCCACACTGAGTTTTTTTCTTAAAACGAGAGTATTTTTGCTGTGTAAATTAAGCTGTAATTGAAGTCTTCCTACAGATGAAATGAGAGAGGCCAACTATGTTTTGATACACGACTGATCCATGTAATTTCACAATAGAAATGTGTAAAAAGTTGAAGTCTGGATGGTTTGATACTCTATAGAAATACTGACTCTATTTTCAATTACTGGTGTTAGCATTCCTGGTGACAGATTTTTTCCCCCCAAAGTTGGGACCAAACTAGGATCAGATTTTTATAGGTAGCAGCAAGCTTGCAAAGTTGCAATATTTTTACCTTGTTAGTGGGCCAGGTGCTGTTCAGGAGTTAAAATTTTGAGTAAATCAACCCGGCACACATAGTTCAGTTTGTCTAGAGTTACAGCTGCACACATAGACCAGAATCTGATCCAGAGGCTAAACTAGTCTAAAAAACATAAATCAAAAATTTGATACAGGAAAGGAAGCCTAAAAGCAGAGATAAAGAGTATTGAACTCCTTCCTTATAAAGCACCTATTTTGGCACAGATAACTGAAAATTACAGTACAGTATCCCAGGAGCTGGTACCTCTCTGGTGAGAATTAGTAGTGGTTAAATACTGATACTTTACTCCCCCAGTGGTAAATCCTGCTCCAGTAAGGTGAGCAGAATTCAGCCCATCTCTGTCTAGAAGCAAGATGCCAAGGGGGACCCTTGTAACCACTTCAAATTGTGCAGAAATCCCTTGGTTGGAAACTTCCAAGCATCAGCTGAGGGACAGGTCACTGCTGGCCACTCTGAAAGACTCCTTTGTACTTGGGGCTCAGTGCCACTCAGAGCAAAGCAGTTTGGATAATACTGTACCCAAAAAACCAACACTCTTGGTTACCTGTGCCTCCCTAACCCAAGGTGGGCAGAGCAGAGCCCTCTTAGCCTGGTCTGTGGGGTCACCCCTGGCTTTGGGGGCACTGCAAAGCCCAGCTTTCCTTGTGTGGACAGTACTGTAACACTCCTCAGCCCTCCCAGACTTTCCCTTCACTGCAGAAATCACCACTGTGCTCTCAGCAAAGCAACTTCACAGGGCTAGTGTATTTTATATATAGATAGAGAAGTCTGAGCTCCAGGCAGGGAGTGAGCAGCTTCGATGCAGTTCTGGGTAAATTGTATATTTTTATGAACTTTTGAAGCACGGAATCTTGTTCACGGAGACATATAGGGGGTGGGAGGGTTTGCTGTAAATAGGGTACCTGGATGTGGATGTATATTTTGTTCTGGTTTCCTTTCGGTAGCCTTATGCAATGTGACATGACTTGTTGCCCTAACTTTTGGGAGGCGATTCGGGTTTACCTCATGGGAAGCCAGGGAAATATTTGGATCTGTATGGGAAATAAAAAAGAAAAAAGGGTATGGAAAGTACCCTGGTTGAAGAAACTTCTTCCAGTTAATTCGTGTTTGCATCCATTTCAGTTTTCCCACAGATGCCCATGGGTACTCAAGTCCATTTGAACAAAGGTTGAACACTAAAATCTGGTGGGGTTTTGGACCATGAGGCTTGAGTTGCTTTGACTCAGGGTTTTTGTGTGTTATTTGGGGGTGGGGTTATTTTACAACAAAAGAAAAAGAGGTGCCGTTTTCCAGGCTGGAGATCTGACCACCTACTGAAGGTCAAAACATGAATGTTTTCAGCCTGAATAAATCACATCTGTTGGCTGGATGCTCTAAAAGCTCCCTGCACCCCCCTCCTTGGAGCCCAGTGCCCGCTCCAGGTGCACATGGGAGCCAGCTGGAGCAGGAGCTTCCAGCTCCTCTGGGGTTTGGCTGACAGCCTGTACCCCAGGTAAGCACTCCGAGGAATTTCAGAGGGGTGAAACGTGTCCTGCTGTCCCCAGGGGAATACCCTGCATGCAGATATTTAAGCTGCAGAAGAGCTGGCGTGCTGAGAGTTCACGCCCCGTCTAACCATGCCATAACTTGTTCCATGTGCTCCTACCTTGACACAGCATTAGCAGGAGGCAGCTGCAGATCCAGGACTGGGAAAAGACTATTTGCCTTGGACAGAGATCAAGTTACATGTAGATGTATAGGAGCTCATAGCCAGCCAGAAAGGGGAGGAGAGAGCAGAGAGGCAAAGCTGGCTCCCAACAGCCACACAATAGTCTTTTGGCCTTGAGGTCAAAGGACCTTTGTGTCACCTTGGTGGTCACTACATTAGTTCCCTCATCCTGTTTCCAGAGTCAGCAAGGGCAGCCCCAGCCTCACATGAGCCAGCAGGGCAAGCCCACCTGAGCCAGTGACTGCCTGAGCAGAACCAGAGCACAGCTCAGTCTGAGCATCTCCATGCTTGGAATTTCTCTGTAAATACAGAGTGTGTTTGATGACAAACTTCACTTAGTTGCTGGTTGAAATGTAAAATGTGTTCAGAAAAGACCAAAATAACCTTTTCTGAAACAACTTTCAAGTCTCTTTCAAATGGACTTGAGAAGGGAAATGGTGCAATGATTTAGTTACTCTTGGACCCAGAGAGCATCTTCATTCCTGGAACTAGCTGTAACATTATAATTTATCCTTCAAAATGTGCAGCAGTCTACAAGCAACCAGGCTCTAATGAGATTTTTAGAGTCAACTTTTAATCTGGTTCCTTAAGTGCAGTTTAATATTATACCATCAGAATCGCTACTCTGTGTCTTGGTTTTGTTTTTGTTTTTGGGGTTTTTTTCCATTCACTGATTTCTGCTATGTATTATTGCACAATTTTGAAGGATTTTTTGTCTGTCAATTTTTTTTCCACTTAATGATAATAATAAAAATGGATTGGGTAAACAAAGCCATTTCTGATTTCTGAAATTATTCTATCTACCCTCTAAAGCCATACAAAAGAGACTTTTTCTCTGAATGTATTTTTGGTTTACTTTAGAAGGATGTGTGGTATAACCTAACAGGATCATATATGGTGAATGGAATGGGTTGGAAGGGACATTAAAGATCACCCTGTTCCACCCCCTGCCATGAGCAGGGATACCTTCCACTATCTCAGGTTACTCCAAGCCCTGTCCTTGGAGGGGACACTTCCAGGGATGGGGCATCCACAGCTTCTCTGGGCAACCTATGCCAGGGCCTTACCTCTCACACAGTGAAGAATTTCTTCCTAACATTTAATCTAAACCTACTCTCTGTCAGTTTGAAGCCATTCCCCCTTGTCCTGTCACTACAGTTCCTGATGAAACTGTAGATATAGGACAAGGATGATCAGAAACAGGAAAACTGAGCTTCCTGCTGGAGAAGCAGCAGAATCCTACTGCAAAGGTGCCCCTGACATTCCTAACACAGTCACGTCTGCGGCTGGTGCTCGGTCCCTTCCTCCAAGGTCAGTAAGCAACCCCCTCAGACAGCAGAAAACATTTCCAGCCTGTCCAAGCTTCCCCTCCACGTTTGCAGAACGCCATCTCCAGAGTTAAGCCTGGCTTGCTGCTCACATCATACCTACTTTCCCTGCTTAAAATCCATTTCCCCCCCAAGGCCCTCCCTGCTTTTTTGCACTGTTGGTGTTTGAAGCAGGTACCCCTGACACCTGAGCAAGCAGGATTGCTCCTCGCAGGGAGAGGTAATGAGCAGGCAGCAGTCTCTTCACACGTACCTCATTTTTCAGCCCAGATAATTGGAAAGGCAACATGTGATCTTGGTGGACATAATTGAGGCGTGCAGGTATCTTAAGTGTTGCACTTCATTAACGTTTAGCTTAAGGCAACATTAGCAAACAGCCATTCCTTCCTCCCCATTGCCCCCTCTGTCATGAATGAAGCTGATTTTTCCTACTGTTGCTGGAATAGATTGATCCCCCCGGGAGGCACAAGAAGTTACACCTCATTCCCAGGCACCTACTTTCTGTTAGAGAAAGCAACGTGACTGAAGCTTCAGTGCTGTCACTGAGAAAACTTTTATTCCATCAAGATTTTCTTCCTCTCCTAACAAAATCTTCGTGTCTTTACAGGCAGGAAAGATTTTCCCCCCTAATCCTTTACAGCCTTAACTGTAGCAAGTTCTAACATTTCCCCCCACTGTGATGCACATGAGAATCCATCAAGGAGGAAGATTCCAGTTGCTGGAGGAGCTTTGGTTGGAGCACATGGCACAAACCCATGCAGGAGGCCTGGATCCAGGCTCCCTCCACTCTGCTGCTCCCAAAAACACATTTTTTTCCCCCAAAATAACATCAGGGGCTGCTTCCAGCAGACACAGGGAGGGGAAGAGGTGGATCTTCCCTGCAGAAGCAAGGAAGCCAGGTGGAAATACACCAAGGCCAAGACTGGAAAAGCCCTTCCCAGCAAGGGTTAAGCATTCCACAAAATAGATCTTGAGAGAGAACAGCTGAAGCTCTGGCTCGCTTGCTCCTCTTTTGAATAAGCAATCCCAGTGTCTTGTGCCAGACTCCTGAACTATTGTGTTTAGCCTTTCTCGGCAGGAAAGATGAAATAACTGAGGATATTTCACAGCAGAACTCAAGCTGGATTTTGGGATGGAGGAGCCAAGAGCTCCCAGATAGCCCAGCCCCTGCTCTCAGGAAGGAAGAGAAGGTCTGTGGGAAGGAAAGTTTCATGCTAACCATCAACATCTTGGCTTCTGCCACAAACCTCTCAATCTTCCAAATGTGGGATGCAAGAAAAATGGCATCTTCCAGGATGTGTGGTTTATTTCTTCCCTGTAAATTATAGGCATCCAGAAGCCCACATCCTCAAACTCATAGCTGGGCTGACATCAGGCCCAGCAGATTTGGTCTCCCCAGGGCCCACAGTGCAAACCAGGGAGTGGACCTGACCTCTCATTTGTCAGAACACCTGCGTGGGGTTGTGCTGGAAAAAAATCCCACCGCTTTTAAGGATGATGAAGGGTCATTAAAAAGTGACTAGACAGTGATTTGGGAAGACAGCCAGTGAATGGGAATAGCGGTCTGAGCTGAGCAGGAGTTAATTAAATACATCCTGAAGCTGGTTAGAACCTGACACTGGCTATACAGGAATGTTTTAGAGGTGGTAGATCTGAGGTAGAGGTGGACAAGTGACATTTACATCACCAAGCCTCACATCTCCAGGGTGGCTCAGCCAAAAAAGACTTGTTTTCCCTGGATATTTCTGTAGCCAGTGAAGGGAAGCAGACAACCTCTAAGGAGGAATTCAGAACCTGATGGGAATTTGGGACCTGAATGAGCCATTCTCAAATGTTTTTGTACACTTTTTCATTCCCCTCCCACTGTGAGAATGGCTGCCTGTGCATTCTGCATTTCCCCAAGCCTGAAATCCCAAAGGGCTATGGCAAGAAGATGGAGGAGAGGTTGGAGGTTCCTCCTGGCCTGTAACATTAGGCAGGATTCATCCTTGCCCAAGCTGAGAGGGTCACTCTAGGCCTCGTCTGTAGCCAAGGATGAGGCACAGCAGTTCAGAGAGTGCTTCCCCTTGTCTTAAAATAGGTCAGACACTCTTTGCTATAAAGGGAACTCAAGGCAACCACCTCGCAGTGAGGCTTGTGACTGTACGACACCACAGCCTACGTGAAACGAATCCCAAGCCCCTGATTCGGGTGAGAACATGCCCCCTGCAGCCAGCCAGCCCCTTCCTGCTCCTGAGGCTCCCACTCTGCCGTCAGAGCCACACAGCCCATGCTGCAGGCTGCCCAGGAGACCGTGCCAGACACCTCTGCTTTGTTAGCACCCCTTTCCCAGCGGCTCCCCGAGGCTCTGCCTGTGCTGCCAGCACGGCAGGTCCTCTCCTAACGCTGCCCAAACTCCCCCTCCGAGGGATGCTGGCCTGGCTCTCTGAAATGACACGGCTTTCCTTTCCCCGTGCCGTGGCTTCTTGAGTTCGCCCAGAAAACCAGAACCAGGAGCCCAGGGGCCAATTCCCAGCTGTGTGTTCAGTCACAAGACCAGCTTAGTCTTCAGCCCAGTCCCACTTTGCAGTAGCTGCATGTAATTCATAGCCAGCCAGGAAATTACCATGGAAGACTTGGAGCTGGTAAAGACAATAGCATGTTTGGCTCATCCATTTGGCCCAACCCCTTTTCAAATGTACTTTTTCCTCCTAAACTTATTTAACCTCACAACCAAGAGCCACAACGACGGCGAGCTATTTTGTTCCTAGACCAGATCTCCTGGGAGAATAGGCACAAAGAATAGAAGGCAGCCTGGAGAGAGATGGAAGAGGGGAAAACTGAGAAAGGGATTCGAATGCATCGCCCTTGGAGACCATGCCAATGACCTGCTGAAGTCCAGCCATCATAAATAAATAGGCTCCGTTTATTGTCTGGCCAAGCTCGGTAATGCTTGAGCCGCTTCCAGCGGGTGGGGCCAGGACCGGCATCGCCGCTCCGCGCTGAGGCAGAACAGATGTCGGGCACCCGGGGCCGGGGCTGGCGTGTGATTTGTGCTGCAGCCACAACTGTGGGGCTGAGGAGGGTTTTGTTAATCGCCAAAACCCCAGACCCGAGCCCAAAGCTCCCGCCGTGGCGGTGAATCGCGAGCGAGCGGCAGCACAATGCCCGTGAGCGCAGCCCGACCCTGCGGCAATTGGAGCATCCCTTTCCTCGCCCTCTGTACGGACCAACCAGCCACACCCCAGACGCGCTCACGGCAGGGCCGAGCGGGCTGTGCGGAGCTGGGACCCCGCTCCAGCCGCACCAGAACCCATAATTCACCCTTTAACCTGTTTTTGGGGCTGATTTGTCCAAAGCAGCAGCTCCCAGCTGACCCTACTGCCAGTAGATGGCAGCAGAAGCTTTAGTCACCGGCCACCACCAAAATCACAAGGATCCCTCCTCCTCCTCCTCCTCCTCCTCCTCCTCCCGCCTTTTTTTTTTTTTTTTTACTTTTTACTTTTGGTGGCCTCAAAAATTATTAGTTCCAGATGAGCTGCTGCCATTGTAATAGTCCATTTAACCCGATCCACTCTGAGCAGAGTCAGTGCAAGTTCAAATGCAGCATTTTCACATGTAAACTATACATCAGAGACATATTTCTGCACAGGCTTTGGGCATTCCTTGTGCAGAGGAAAAGGGGAAATGCAGAAGGTTAAACCTCACACACACACACGGCCGTGTGGGCAACAATGGCACTTTGTCAAGCCAGCGCTGCCAGAGCAGAGCTGAACTTATGAATTGAACCAGGAACCTCAGGACTGCTTCTCCCTTTGAAGATTAGCACTAATAAGCCAAACCAGTGGGTATTTTGTTTTATAAGGAAAGAGCATTTCAAGTCACGTACGCTGCTATTGTTGGACACAAAACATGTACTGTCTCTGCCTGCGGTGACTCCAGCAACTGGCTCCACGCTTGTCTTTTGCTGGGATTACCTTTATTTTCATACTATATTAAATTTACCTCCCACCATCTTTCAGGCCTATTAAAACTGGTGGCATTCCCCAGGGCTAGTAACCACATATAGTTAAAATAACCCCTATTTGTACTATTTTACTATCATATTCAAACTTGATGCCTTATGCGGATTTCTTATTCAGAAACAATAATCAAAACTACCAGATTTCCCTCCTACTGGAATAAAAAGCACATCCTATACAAACGAGTTGCATACAAGAGGTGCATTAAATGATTTGTTTCTGGTAAACGAAGACAGTTCTAGCACAACACATGGAAAATTTCATGTTGTTTGCTTTTGTAATTCACTGTACACACAGCCTTTAATCTGAGGAGCTCCGAGCACTCTGCACAGTTTAATTAAGGCCCACAACTGCCATGTTGGGGAAGTACATTAAGTGTTGTTATGCTGATTCTTTACAGATGGGTAGACTTAGGGACTGAGTTCTGTGTTCCAAACTCCCCTCTCCCCATCCTGGTTTGGTCCTTAAAGCTCTTCCATGTGGTCTTTGCAATGATAGCCACAGAAAATATATGAGCCTAAAACCCCAGCCAAACAAGAATACCTGCCTTCCTCGAGGGCTGAGCCTTCCAATGACATGTGGTACCTGCAAAGCATCTGACCATGTTCCCAATCCTTCAATGGTGGAAAACTGTGCTTCTGCCATGTGGATCAGCACAGTGTTCCGAGCTGGGCCTTCGTGCAGTGGGTTAAACCCTAAACACATGTACTGACATGACCTCAGCATCGGCTCAGGAGCCAGACCCCATCCCAAACTTAAACCTGCTGGGCCCCAGATCTTTTGCTGCAGAGCCTGGAAGAAGAACATCCCAGCTTTTGGCTCCCAAACCCCCATTTTTCCACGGTACTCTCTCCTGCGGGATCTGTATGGAAACCACTTGCAGTGTGGAAGCCACAGGGCAAATGAATGGGAATTCACCCTGCCAGTGATATCCATCATGAGACACAGTTCTGTGCAGGGGAGGGGCACACTCAGCCCTAACCAGCTGCACATGTACAGTGTCTGCCTCATCCAGCCCCTCGCCTCGGGGATTAAACAGTTGCTAAACCTTGGGAGCAGGGTCTGCTCCCAGGAAGCAGCTGAGTCACCCCATGCTCTTGCCCTCACACCTGACCCACTCGAGGCCATGACTTCCCTGATGGCCTTGGGAATGGGCAAGCAACCAGCTTTGGCCAGGGTATGAATAGGTACTGAAGTCGTTCAGCTTTTCCCAACATTGTTTTAGCTTTGGCTGCAGAGCAGATCTCCATCTCTCCCTTTTCCTTGTTCCTTCCCCCTCTCCTCTGCGAGCTCCTTTGTTCTTGTGTTTACAGCGGCATCGATTTGCTGTCAGAAAGCAACATGGCCTTGGAGTTTCTGTACACACAGTAGAAATCCAGCGGGCTGGAACCTGCCCCTCTCACATCCCGACTCCCTGCAATGGGCTGCACTTGGAGCTTCAGGTGTCAGCGCTCCTTCCTGCTCCTCTCAAAGCCACGGGGGAAAGGGGGGACCTCAAGCCATGGCCCCACACAGAGCCCCAGAGGAACAACCTCTGGGCAGCACCTGGTCCTTCTGCTCCTCTTTTCACTAGCTCAGACTCCTGGGGATGGTCCTGTGCAGGGCCAAGGGTTGGACTCGATGATCCTTGTGGGTTCCTTCCAACTCGGCATATTCTGTGATTCTGTGATCTCAAAAGTTTCAGTCATATTTTCCTATTATGACCTGATAAAATCACCTCCCTGCCTGAACAAAAGTACTGCAGAGTAAGCAGCCCCAGGACTGCTGTCCTGCTGCAGAATAGATATAAAACATGTAAGGACAGGGCATGATCCTATCTCCCTCCTGCTCTACCAAGATGTGATCCAGCTTCTGGGGCTGTCCCAGAGAAGTGGTGGATCACTACCAGCCCTGCTAACACTGTAAACAGGACCATGGGCTTCATCTCACCTCACGAGGGCACCTGGGGGAAAAAAATGCCAGTGGCCCCCATGCTGGATGCTGTGGCAATTTCCATGACCTGTCAACAAGTCCCTGCCTCACTCAGCTTCCAGCAAGTGTTGCTCCAAGCCTAGAAGTGCAAGATTTGAGAATACCAGCCCTCTGTCAGCTCACACCCCTCTAGCCAAGCCTCCCATGGCAGCTCTGCTGACATGTGGTATCTCAAGTCCCTTTAGTGGCTTCTCAGAAGGCTGAAGCCCCCATTTTTACTTAGTTCCAGTTTCCAGATCCCCTCTCTTTTCCAAGCTCCATTGCTTTCACCTGCTTTTGTTCAGCTCCCCTGTGAAAGGAGGGATTTGAAGGGGTGACAGGTCTGTAAATATATCGTATTGTCTACAGGGAAAAAAAGGTAGAGCAGAAAGAGTGATGGATATACTCTTCCCCTCCCTGCACTTGGGACAGATGAAGGAAGATGGCAGATAATTGCTCTTTATTGTGCCCCGGGTTCACCTTAAGATGAAGGAAGTGATAAGATTTCAATTAATGTCATTTAAGATTCCCTGCAAGCTGTCCTGTTCCTTTCTTGGCTTCTTTCCTTCTCTGAAATTGTGGTCCTCAAAGCTGCTTTTGTAACCCCATGGGAACTCCCTAAATGGGCCACATCTTCACCTGGTGAGCACTGTCAAGGCACCATCAACATCAGTGGAGCAATGTTAATTTAGACCAGATGAGAATCCCCCTCCAGCCCCGCTCTCGATTTATTATAGAACAGGGTAGATAACATACTTCATTATATAAAGCAGGGATCATTTTCCAGCTTGCCCAAGAATGAACCAAGAAGCCTTTCTAATCAGCTTAAACTGATCAAGATACCCAGGCACAGAAAGCATGATATCCAGGTTTCTGTGTAAGACACCTTATGCTGAGCTTTCTTACTTTCCCAAGTAATTGCATCAAATTCCTTGGGATTGCTTTCTTGAAAAGAGAGAATACAGGGAGCTGCAGCCCAGGGAGCTGGCTCCTTGCTGAATAACACACACACACACACACACACACACACTCTGGGGCAGAGTGAAACCTTCACTAGATATTTGTTCTTTTTTTAAAACTCAGGAAAGGTATATTAAAAGAAATAAATGGTCAGACAAAGCCACTTGTGAGATTTTTGCATGCTAGAAATGTTGTCATTTTACCTAAAGCCAGAAGAAAGCATTGAATCACCAAGGTATTCCAGAACAAGCCCCAACATCTTGAAAACGTTCGCACCGTTCCCTTCAGATTTTCAAAATGCCTCCTTACAAATATCTGCTGGCTTGCAGTCACAACATCCTTCTTTCTGACTGTGCTGGCTTGGAATAAACCAGAATTTCCAGGTAAAGAGTGACTCCTGGGTTTCACAGACTTCTTAATTCAAATAAATTATATGTATGTATTTATTGTTACAAACAGCTGCGAGAAACCACTGACAAACATCCACCAAAGCAGTACAAATAGCTGAAATTCTTTCCCCCTCCCCTGCAGATACACTAATGTTTATTGTACCCAAGAGCATCCATTTTCGCTCCTCTTCTATATATACATGCATGACGTTTCCATATGTTCTTTAGCTTAGCTCCCTGGTAACATCCCACCCTTCAGGGGAGGGGGGGAGCCTGGAAGCAGCGGGGGCTCAGGAGTGACCCCGGGTTGTGCGGGAGCAGGGAGGGAAAGGAGAGTGCGAGCCCAGGTTTGGTTCCTCCTCCTCCTCCTCTTCCTCCTCGTGCACCTGAACCGCATCCTCCCGCTAATGACAGACTGCGGCGAGGACCTGACAGAGATGCCACAGTAAACAGTGATTTTCCTGCCGCATGTGCATCCGCTCCCCCAGCCCGTCCCCTGCAGCAAACCTTCCCCTGCTCCTTTTTTACAATAGCCATTACCAAGGTGTGAAATATGCGGGGGGCTGGGGGGGCAGGTTAGGGAGGGGGGGATTGCATCTGTGAATATGATTACAGGCTTAAAATGTGTGAAGTCTTTTTAGAATTAATGAACCAGAATGTGGCTTTCATTTTGGCTGTGCATATTTTGAACCCTAATATATGTTTATTTAGTCTAATTAATTGCCTTTTTTTCCTTCTTTTCCCCTCTAGAAGATACCTGCTCAGCTCTCCCAAGGATTTTGCAGTATCCACACGGTGTGTCTAACAAAGGCTGTGCAATACATGGACTGAGACCTCATCGCTCCTGGGTACTGCACTGCGTGACGGGAGGAGGAGGGGACAAGGCTGATTTGAGGAGAAAACACTGTTCTTCAACAGATTAGAAAGTCATCTTCTCCTCCTAGGTCGATACTGGGGCGTTGCATTTACCTGATCTGGTTTTGGCAGATCCTGTTGTTTGACATGGGCAGGGCAGGTGGGGGGTGAGGAGCTGTGCAGAGATGTGGGATTAAGGAGACACAGGGACTGTGTGAACGCTGCACGCCTGACCTCGTGGCAGAAAGGCAGGGGACTACATGGGATTTACATTTGTTCCCTGTTATTTAAGTCCTCCAGCTCAGTATAGGAAAGTAATATGGCAAAATAAACCAGGAGGAAGTACTTGAGTATCAGCAACACATACCCCCGCACAAAAACACACCAAGTCACAAGGCTTTGAGGAGCAAGTAGCACAGAGTGGCAACCTGGAGATGGAATAGCTGACCCCAGTCCTAAGGCAAATCCTCCCTGGTGAGCAAAGAATAAGGGGAATGCCAGCCAAAGCCAGGGCATGGAATGGGAATGTTCAACCGAGCCATCTTCTTATGCAGAAAATGATTAAATAGGTGATACCATACACATAGAGCATATATACAGTAAACATATAATATAGAGCTCTTCATCTCAAGACCTGTTTGTCCTCTTCACTGCCTCTGTTCTAGTAGGTGATGATCTGCTCAAAATCCTTTTTTATTTATCTTTTCCCTCATGCTCTGGACATGATGTGGTAGACAAAACCTCAAGTCCTGAGGATGAACCGATTGTGCTCAAATAATCACCATTGATCCTGGACAGCAGAAATCTGATTGTGCTGGTGGATCCATAAACCCCCCCAACTAGGGAAAAACTGTTGAGCTGTGGGGATTTGCAAGGCCACATCCCTCGCCAGCTCCCTGCAGACCAGGGGCTCAAATCTGAAACTCGCACGGGGCAGTCACCGATTGCATTTTCCTGCCCTTGAAACCCTTCACCCCGAACATCAAACGGGATTTTTTTTTCCCCCTACTATGAAAAGTGTTTCAGGACAGGAAAACCATTTCCTGTCCAGACCAGACACCGACTTCCTGCAAGCTCTCCAGCAGATCGTGTAATCCTACGCCCCTATTTGTAAAATGAAGATGATCGACTGCCTTTGTCTCCTCTACTTAAACGTACAAGCTGTAGTCCTTAATACACACACGTGACCAGGCATAACTCTGCCCTGATCTCATATAGCACTGCAGTAATACTCATAAATAATGACAGAGTTACGAAAGTAGGATTTACAGTAATGCGTCAGAGCACAGAATGACAAAATCGCCTGGGTTTACTCTTGATTTACATGAGAATAAACAAGGCCAGACTTCTGCCCTAATTCTGCAACAGGGTCCTGGGTTGCATGTCTGTGTTCCATCTTCTCACCCCCGCAGCCTTTTACGTAGAAATTCATTTATTTTAACATGATGAACTTGCAAATTAAAGTTCCCTTCAGCCACGCAGCTCTGCAGGCTCTGCTCAGAGGTGGACGGGCTGTAGGTGGTGGACAGGGATGTGATGAGAGGGCACTGCTCCACGAGCCAGCCAGAACAAGATTTTGGCTGCCCCTACACATCCATGGGCACCCCAACAGCAACAAGACACTCAACACATCTCACTCTCTGGGGAAACCTTTATAAAGCAATCTGAAATGGCTCTGTTTCTGACAGAACAAAGAACTGCAAGGGTTAACTGGCTGCTCCAAGGATGAGCTCTGGTCACACAGAGAAAAAAATTTTTAAAAACATTTTGGACATGAGCTACAAATGCAAATGCTCTGGAAGTGGAATTGGTGAGGTTAGATCTGGTGCTTTAGGAACAAATTCTTTACAGGGAGGGTAATCAGGCATTGGAATGGGCTGCCCAGGGGAGTGGTGGATTCTCCATCCCTGGAGGTTTTTAGGATGAGACTGGATGTGGCACTTAGTGCCATGGTCTAGTAACCATGGTGGTGTGGGATCAAGGGTTGGAGTTGATGATCTCAGAGGCCTTTTCCAACCCAGCTAGTTCTATGATTCTATGATTCTGTACTGCTAGAAATAAAAGGGTTGGTTTATAAGTGATCCAAGGACCAGTGGAGTTTCTGCCTGGGGTTTCAGAGCGAGCTGTCCTCAAGCAATGCAAGGAACTGTGCTGGGCAGAGAGCAGGTTGTGGCACTTGCTCCTTCCACCCTGAAGCCTTCTAAACAACCTGAGGCTTATACCATGAGCCAGTGCCAGCCTGCATGGTCCCTGCTGTCATTTCAGTGGCAAGACCAGAGCACGGAGCTCCAAGGAGCACTGCTCCCCTGCTCATGGGCTGTGCAGGGCCAGGAGTCACTTCTCTGACCCTGCACCCCAAACAGGCATTCCTGAAAGCAGCCATCAACTTTTGGACCCTGACTACATTGCAGCCCCCTCACCCCACACGACACTCATGATTTTGTTCATTTTGTGACCCTGTGGGCCACTCTGGGGCACACAGAGCTCTGCAAAAGCACCTCAGTGGTGGCTTGTGACGGGGACCATGTGCCACTGAAGACCCTGGGATGCAAGAGGTGTGTTCTGGTGGTGGTTTTGGGCTCCTGACAGACAAGGGACAGGCTAGGAAGAGTTTTCAGGAGAAGCAACAAGGAGGGAGAGATGAAAAGAAGAAGCACCAGCCCCAGAGAGGCTGGAGAGGAAGTTCCATTCCTCTCTGACATGGACATTGTGTGGTGGCTGCCAGTGAGCAAGGGACTGGATTCAGTGACCCAGAAGGTGCCTCGCTCCCATGGGAAGGGGGGTGGCTGTGGAAAAGCCGGGTGGTTATGTAAGAAAACCATCTCTGCTGCAGCAGCATCGCGATAGCAAACAGTTAAGGATGACAGGCAGGCAAATCTGCTTACTTGGCTGTTCCTCTGTCAGGCAGGAACTACCCACAATTGAAATAGGGATGTTTTTAGAGCTGGGGTCTGAGACAATGGGTCCTGCTCTATCATACTTTATAAAGCGATGTTTTCTGCTCAAAGACCTTTCTGGAGAGCGGGATCCTGATGGATTTTCTCTAGGAACATGTAGAATTGGAGACCAAGGTTTCCCACCAGCCACTCTCTCCTCCCTCCTACATGGAATGGTTTGGGTTGGAAGGGACCTTAAACATCCTCCTAGAATGGTTCATCATGGAGTCGCTGCAGCACAGTGGCGCTTTCCCCCCGCCCTTTGTGCGGAAAAAACTTAATGGACTTGACGCCAGTGATTACAGGAACGAGAGGGGATGAATTCTACGGGATAAAGGGAGCAAAGGTGTTGGATGGGCTGACGGACTGTGCGAACGGGACGCATCCTGTGTTTGAGCTGGCAGAGGGGCGGGGGCTGGCGTGGGGCTGGGGACGCCCTGGGGATGCGGCAGGACCATGGACCCGCACCGCGGGGGCGGCTGCAGGAGCGCCTCCCGCACCAGCCGGCACCGCCCCCGCGCACATCCAGCACATCCCGAGCTGCCAGCGCAGCCAGGAGGCGGTGCGGCTCACGGTGACCTCGGGCACGGCAGCAGCGCCAACCCGCACCATCCCGCATAGCCCCGCGCCTCCCCCGCCACATCCCTCCCCCGAGCTGGCAGCGCTGGCGGCGGCAGCGGGGATGGGGGGGACCTCGGGCAGGGGCAGGGCCGCGAACATGGAGCGCCTCCCGCACCTTCCCCAGTCCCGCAACATTTCCGATATCCCGCACCATCCCCAGTCCCGCAACATCCCAAATATCCCATACCATCCCAATCCCTGCACCATCCCTAATATCCCGCACCATCCCCAATATCCCGCACCATCCCCAATATCCCGCACCATCCCCAGTCCCGGAACATCTCCAATATCCCGCACCATCCCCAATATCCCATACCATCCCAATCCCTGCACCATCCCCAATATCCCGCACCATCCCCAATATCCCGCACCATCCCCATCCCCGCACCATTCCCAATATCCCGCACCATCCCCAGTATCCCCGCACCATCCCCAATATCCCGCACCATCCCCAGTATCCCCGCACCATTCCCAATATCCCGCACCATCCCCAATATCCCGCACCATCCCCAATATCCCGCATCCCCCGCATCCCCATCCTTCCTCCCGGCCCTCCCATTGGCTGCCGGGGCCCCGCCCCAGCCAATCAGCGCCCGTCTGCCCCGCCCGGCCCTAGCAACAAGCGCCGCAGGGTTCATCTGAGGTGGCCCCAGCCGCGATGCGGGTTAATGGTTTGCAGAGAAGGGGCTCAGACTGCTCCCCCTTCTCCCGTTCCCACCGCCATTCCCGCTGACAAGGCGAGCCGAGCCCCAAACCCCCCCTTTCTCATCCCCGCCGCCAGCGCTCGCCCTCTCCAGGTACAATAACCCCCCGCCAGCAGCACCCACCCGACCTCCCTGAGCTATTTGCTCTCAGTTTTCCCTGGATCCCATCACATCCCTTCGCCAGGGTATATATTTAACACACACACGCAGCATGCTGAGGCTGTGGCATGAGAGAATCACTTAAATCTGGTGCTAAAAGGTCTTAGCAGAGGCTGCACACTGTTTTATCCATGTAAAGATCAAACCCCTTCACTCGCTTTTCCTTGCTATCATTTTTAATTAATGAAGGCAGTGATGCCTGCGGATACGGAACCGGAGAGAACACCCTCCCCATCCCTCTACTGTATTTCCTTTAAGAAAAAAAAATAATAAAAATGTCAGGGAATAAAAAAAAAAAAAAATCATAATCAGCAAAGATTGTAATCGTACAACAGATCCAGGTGATTAAGCACAACATTTCCTCATTTTTCCAGGTGTTGTGGGCTGTGGGGATGAGGGGGTTACATCTTGGGGCTGGTCTATGATTTATGTAAGACATTTTAGTGCACCGGAAAATAGACAGCGGAGAAAATCCAATTCCAGATGATTCAAAAGGCACAAAGACAATGGGAGAAAAGGACCAAGTTCAGCTCATTTAAATGTTGTTAATTGTTCATTCCCATAGCGAGACAGTTTCTTCTGCAAATGAGAGAACAAACCCTTTAACGTTGTTGGGTTTTTTTTATTAGCACCATGCCAGGACTGAAGTGAACCCAAATAATCTTAATCACTGAATAGTACTTGCTGGTTTATGGCTTTTTAAAGAAAGCAGAAGAAAAAAGAAGGAAAGCTGCTGATAATGCCATACTGGCACAAAGAGCTGGAGCGAGGCTGGAACCCCTGCAATCTGAACCCAGACCTCTTGGAGGTCTCGAGCACCGCTAGAAAAACCAGCAAAGGGGGGGGAAAAAAAGACCCTTTCGAGGGGGAACAAAGTTCCATTTACTGCTCACCGGTGAGGGCTGCAGGGGTGGGGTGGAGAGTGCCTTTACCTCCGGCTACACATTCGTGTTGTGCACTAGGTGTGCAGCATTTTCTTTCTTTCTTTTCCACAGGCAGCCTCTCATGATGCAGCAAATAGTTATATTGGAGCCGCCACTCTGAGTGAATTTCCAGCTCTTGAGAGCGATCAGCACTGGCAGGGTCGGTCGGAGGCTCTGGCAGGCTGCCCTTGCCCCTCCAAGCCATGCCTGGCTTGACTATATAAGGAGAGAGGAGCAAGAAAAAGGGGCACGAGAAGGAGAAACGCTGCACATGTAAATATGGATGTTTAGTGGAGGCAGAAGCCCGTCTATTCCCAGTTTGTCACCAGCAGCGATGGCTGGCTGGGGTCACACACCCCATCACAGGGTTCCTGCCCAGTGTCAGAGCTTTGCATCCCTTCCCAGCCCCTTTGGCCACTGGTGGGTCCCTCCCTGCCTCTTCCCCTGCCTCGCTTGAGCTTGGGCTCTGGGCACTAAAGCCAAAGGAGGTGTTCAATACGGGTGCGGGTAAGGATTATCTTCCTATCTCTGCAGCAGTGCCCTATGTCTGCCCCACCTGTGGGCTTGAAGTCCTCACAAAATGTGACTTATACCCTTCCTTGCCCTCTGCCTGTGCCTTTTCTGCCTTGGTTTAGGCTCTGCAGAGCAGGAGCGGCAGCACACAGCCTGGTTCAGCCAGCACTGCCTTCCCCATCACTGGCAACACACAAATACAAGGAACGTAAAGCAGTTTTTCTAAGGAAAAAAGAAAACTCCTCATATACAGTCACAAAAAACAGAGGAAAATAAACTCAGCTTTGCAATTCCTTGCCTTCACATCTCCTATCTGTGCTCCCAGAGGAATTTCTGAGTTCTAGCTCTGCTCTCTGGCCAGGTGAGGATGCAGCACTGCTGGGTCAGGAGGAGGGGGTGAGGCTTCTGCTGGGGCACATCAGCTACAGAAAAGATCTCAAAAATGTCAACATTTAATTCTCCTGCTCTTTTTCTGCCATTTGGATTGGCCCGAGGTCTCTTCCCTACCTGGACTAACAGCAACCTGGCTGGAGTCACATACTGCATGTGTAAGAAAAGAGCATCCATTTCCCTACCAGGAACAATGCTGGAAGCAAGGAACCCAATCCCAGCCATATTTTCCCTGCAATGCTGCCAGGATAGGTTTCCCTGAGTGTTTAGGTTATAGCAGAGGTTAAGGCTCTAGCTCTTCTCTAAGGATCTGGCCATCTTGTTTAGTTTTCCATACTTCAATTCCTACCACTCCCCTGGAAAATGGAAATACATTCAATATTTGCAAATCACTGGGCTCTCAGAGGAATTCCTGTCGTTAATAGCTCCATACATCACGGGCAAAACATTTGTTTTTGTCATTAGAAGAGACAAATCTCTGCAAAGAGAAACGCAACATCTCTGTTGTCTCTGCCTGACAGTGTTTTCACCCTGCTCCAAAGCACGCCCAGGGAAACCAGGAGCCTTTCACTTCATTTCAATGGACTTTGGAACAGGTCCCTCATGCAATATGCATTTAGTCATATAGTGCTCACAGAAAAGGATCCTGAATGAGACAAAATATCTAATCAACTGCATTTACCCCAGGCTTCAGTCACCCACCTGCACCAGGATTATGTTTGATAGCGTGCAAACTGTACCAGAGTTTGCTCTATAGCATCAATCAGGATATTATGCCATGTTTTGCATTGGTTAGAGAAGCCATTTATAATTTAAGATGACTTCAAGTTAGGAAGCAACTGATTACAGAACAAGAACTTTGTAACTCCACAGAATTAAAAACCCACGGCTTGAGTGAATCATGTGTAAATTTAAATTGGGCATCATTAAAATGGCTGCCCTACCCCACTCTGGAGGTAGTAAAATATGCCAGAGAGAGTTGTGGTGGATCCTGAGATCTTTATGAATGAAAATGTCATCTTGAGTACATATGTCCCACTGCTTGTAAGTGGAAAGGTGCTATTTAAAAATCTCAAGATGCTTCAGTCATATGGGGGAGGTCTTTTTTTTTTTTTTTTTAATTTTAAGGTGAAACAGCTCTGACAACAAAGCAAACTGGAAGTATTTGGGAGAGCTGCAAGCTTGTGATTTTCCAGGCAGAAGTTGCACTCCCTTGATGCTAAAACCAGCATGATTTGGGGAAATTTTTGCATGGTGGGTGTCAAACTGAAGTGGGTTTTGTGCTTCTGTTTCTGTTCAACATTTTTGTTGACCTTGACAGAGAGTATGTTTATTAAATTTGTGGACAACATGGAGCTGGGAGAACCCGCCAGTATGTTAAGGTCAGAATTAGCCTTCAAAATTATCTGGATAAATTGAGAAATCATCTGAAATAACTGGCTTGAATCCAATAGGGATAAAAGTACAATATATTGGACATAGGCAGGAATATTCCAAAGCAGAAAAAACCCCTAGACTTGGTGCCACCATTCAGGTTGGGGAAATTCATTCTTCCCCGAGACAAACATTGAGTGTCTTTTCTTGTTGGGCTTTTTTTTACCCAGGAATCAGTAACTGAAAAGCCAAGACTGTGACAAAGTACAGAGTAACACCCTCTCTATGTCAAGACAGAGGGCTCCAGGAGCTGTGTCCTCACTAGGACCCCTCCGTGCCTCCTGAAGTTCCTATGTCTGGCCTTGGTAAACCATCCTAGTTCCGACCACTCCTTGTGTGTGAGTGTTGGAGCCTCTCTGGACTTTTCTGGAGGGAGATGAAACCCACCAGGATCTTGGTGGGATAACTTGTCTCCCTCAAGGGTTTGTCTCCTGCTCCTGAGCTGAGTCTAGACTCCTGCCAACCTACACCTTCCTTCTGGAGAGCCTGGAAAGATGTGGTGATCTCCTCCCTGTGTGAGTCATTTTCCCTCATGGAAATTGGGATAATTACTATTTTACAGGTGTTGCATTGCTGCTGGAAGAGCTGGAGAGCTGCATTCAGCCAAAAAGTTCCATTTCCTGGGGGTTAAAGCATCTTCTGGCACTCAGGAGGTGATGATTATCTTTCCTATATGCCACTAACTCTACAGATGATACCTGTTGCCCTCAGCCACAGAGGAGACAGAGCAACACCAGCCCAGTACCAGCAGAGTGTTATCATTCTCCATCAGTAATTATCCTCATTTACTGGTAGATCACTTCAGCATTTCTGCTTCCTCCTCTGGAGGGTAAAAACCCCACTTGCAAACATATACAAAGCAATGGAGGTTTTATTTTCCCTGGCTTGTTCAGACAGTATCCTAGATTTTCAGGTAATGGACAAATCCTTCAGGGATGCTGCTTCCAGGAGGGTGGGGACTGCACTTTGCCTTTATTTCTGAAGAAAACTTGTGCTACCCCACTATAAAGCCTTTGTGTATATTGGTACTGCAGATAAAAAGCACAAAATGGCAAATTCCTGCTAAGGGCAGCCAAGTATCCCAGAACTGTACTCACTTTTCCTTGTTCCACAAGCACTTTAAAGGCTTTGGGGGCCAAATTAATGTGAGATCTGTTTTTTCTCAAGGCATAACCATCACCTCAGAAGTGAAATACCATGAGGAGATCATAAATGTGTCCTTGAGGTGTAAAAGAAAGGCAATGAAAAATATGAGCACAAATAAAAACACTGGCTTAGTCTGCACACCCTGAATATTAATGTTTTTTCCAAAATAGTGTCTTCCTTTAAGGCTGAAGGATATATTGCTTTATAGATAGTGTTAACCTGACACTGACTGATACAAGTAATCATAATTTGGGGGCTATTCTCTTCCACAGAACGTTTAAATAAAAAACCCCAATAATAATAATAAAGAAAAATCACTGGGAGTTTTCCCATGGGAAATCCCACCACTTTGGCAGGTGGGATTCACATTCAGGTTGTGCACCTGAATTTTCTGGTCCTGCTGAGACCCAGCAGTTCTGGCATTTGGAGCCAGTGGCCACCTCCCCCCCACCTGGAGTAGCCACAGAAGAGCTGGAGCTCAGGTTCTCCAAGCCAAAATTGACTCCAAGCCAATTTTGTCAGTGCACTCTGGTGTTTCCCAGCTCGGAGAATCCTTGTTCCCTCCCAGACCAAATCTCAAGCCAGAGGCTGCTTGTCAGTGACGTGGGAGATGGATCTGTTGGGGCTCAAGCCCTGAGCAAACACCGTGTGTGACTGCTGGGTGTCTCATCTCTGCACTGTCCTAGGAGTTAAGAGGGCTTAAATCACTTGATCCAAAGACTCTGATTGAGAATAACCAAATAAACTGGACTGATTTCCCCTCTTTTGCTGGGCTGTTGTGTTAGACCAGTTGAAAAATCAGCAAGATTTTCCCTGTATAAAATATACTTCGCTTGAGGTTGGCTTTATTATTATTTTTCACGCAGAACTTTGCTAAGAGCACGTTATTTGGCTGCAATCAAGCATTTGAAAGCCCAGCATGCCAAAATTCAAACTGCCCCTGCAACTCAATCCCCCTCCCTTTGTGCCTATGCATCACCACACAGGCTTTTATGATCCTTGTAGGGTTGGAGAAGGGGAAGTATCAGACAGGCTTAATGGCAAATTAATCATCATTATCATAATAGGCCCCGTCCACAACACACACATTCCAAATTATACCAAGGGCTGCACTCATTCTGCAGCCACTGCTCTTGACTTATTTTATTCATGAGCCCTGGCACGGGGAGAGCAAGGACCATAAAGCACAAAACCCTCAGCCAGATCCTAAAGACTGGGCTCCTGCAAACTCCACATGGATGGGAGCACTGCCCACTCCAGCAGCCCGGCATTTCTCCCCGAGAGAGGTAAAAGAAAACCTCGAAATGCTGAATTCCCTGGCCAAATTTACATCTGTGTGGGTATAAATGGAGACAGCCGGGCAGAGGCTGGGAGAGCTCTCTGCAGGCAAGTGGAGGGAGCGAAGGGAAGGCACTGGACTTATTTTTTTCCCTCTGCTTTTCTCACAGAATGCAAACCGCCTGGCCGAGCTGCCTGTGCCAGAGCTTGCCTCGAGTTTCTGTGTCCCTACCATTCATTAGTGATTACATGCCCCCCGAACACCTGCGAGAGCAGCTCATAAAGCCCGCATTCATGGGCCCTGGCAGCACCAGCATGGGAACTGCAGGCTACAGGGCGACAGTCATTGTATCTCCAGATAAAAAACATTCTCTTACCGAGCCCTCTGAAAATAGAAGCTGGCTGCAATTTCAGTTCGGCACCACAGGGTATTAAAAAAAAAAATAAAGAAGGGTTACTTCACCTCGGGCCCTTTTAAAGTCAGTAAAGTGAGTGGCTGCAGTGCTGTCGGGAGCCCTCTGTGCAGCAGCAGCTCTGCTATACAACAGGGACAAATCACAGGGTCCCAAACTGTTTGCTCGCTGGAGCATCTGGCAACGGTGCCATTTCTTCCCTTCCACTTCCCATTTCTTTGCCCTAAAGCTGCTCCTGCCCACTGTGGCTCTGACAGGGGCTGCTGTGTCAGGGTGGTCAGCAGCGTGAGGTGGAAAAAAAAGGCACTGGCTCCACTGGTCCCATTGGAAATATCAAAAAACTTAAAGAAAATAAAAAGATCATTAAAAGAAAAAAAAAAAGCCCCTACAACACTTAAATAAATGCACGCCTCGGAGGCAGGGGTACTGGCAGTGAAATGTTAGATCACAATGGTGCCTCACATCTGTCTCTGTTGCTGGGCAGGATGGGTTGAAGGGGCTGTGGGTTGGCGCTGTCAAAGACTGGCTCAAGACGTGCCCCCAGGTGTGGGCTGTGGGCCAAAGGTGCTGCCAGACTTACAGGTGCTCACTGGAGGAGGGCAAGTCCATGGCCCCCCTACCCCTGTGCAGAGACATCCCAGTGGCCATACAGGGAATGCTATTGCCATGGGGAGAGGGAGCCTGTATTTAAATATTTAGCTGAGACACTATAAGAATGTCTAGTTTTGAGGAGCTGAAGAGTTTACTTCTTCAAAAAGCAGGTCTCAATCGTGCCTCTCCATTGGGAGTCCAGAGAGCAGGACAGCAAAAGGGACCCGAGGTTGTTTCAGAAGTGACAGAGCACAAGGTCAGAGAGGATGCCTGCTGGAACAGAGATCTGGGATAAATGCAGGGACCACTGGGACACGCTTCTGCTCCATCCTGCCATCTCCCAGAAGAGGTTTGGGATGGTGGCTGTGGTGCTGTAAGTGCTATAAGGGCAGGAGATGGCACTTTTATGCACCAGGCAGGGATCTGAACACAGTGTACAGTGTACACATGGCCCAGCCCTAGAACTCAGACTCCATATGAAAAGTCCCTTCTTAGTCCTTCTTAGTCCTGTTCTGGGCCCCTGAAGAGAAATGAGGATGGAGAAGGCTCCAGTGCAGCCTTTGCTGTCCTGAGCTGCTCACTGCTCCAGTTCACACAGGGCAAAACACACCAGAAACTGAGAGAGGAGCTCTGCAGAAATCCCTGTATTTGCTGCTGACAAACAACAACCTCAGAGGTGAAGGGGAAGCTGCCAAAAGAGTTTGTAGTATTGCTCAACGCTGCCAAAAGAGCAAGGGACACCTGAAGCCTTGCTTGGGTTAGTAGGGTGGAGCTGGAGGTCTTGCCTCATCACCTACACCAGAGCATGGCAGTGCAATAGGCAAGGAAAATGACTCAGTACTGATAAGAAATCTGATGACAGCAGCTTTTGGGTGGGAAAACGCCCCTGCTGGGTTATCCAGCCTCAGACCTCTCTGTGATGGCAGGGCTCTCCAGATCATCCCCTGCCCAGGGTAAACCCTGAAGCTGCCATGGTTCTGAGCCTGATTCACAGCTACTCAGAGCCTCTTTTATTAGCAGACATCCTCCTCTCCCACCACAGAGATGCCTCCTGAACAAAATGCAGTGCCAAAAGCCATGGACATCCAATCAAGAAGTCCCTCTATGCTGAGTCCCAGGCTGACAGTAGATATTTTAACATTTATGATTGCTGAGGATATGTTGAAAACAACTGCATTTTTAAAAACCTGTTCAAAGATTCGCTTGACACTGATTTCCAAAGCAGCCAACCCGGGGTTCACCTCATCTAAATTTTATTCCCCTAAAAAATTAAATGTCTAGTCTGAAGTAGCTATTTAAAACTCCTTCTCTAGTCAGTGGAGAGGCCTCACTACCTCCAGAGGGTTGTTTCTCCCATCCTAAGTCCTCCTAAGCACAGGATTGATTATAGCAGAAAGCAGTTACAGAGTGGAAACATGTCAGGACCATTGCAATTAAATGACCGTTCAAGAGGAGCACCAGAGGGTTGCACAGAGGGTAGAAAAGCTAATTTTGCACCTCCAAAGGGAGAGGAAAAGCAGCAAGAATGCCATCCAGGTTAAGTTCCCCATACCTTTCCAGTAGGTGAGCTCTGCACAGCCACGGAGGAGCTGCTGTCGGAGTCAGGGTGATTCTGTAATGCACCTGCCTCTCCCCACGCTGACACTTTCTGGGCCACCCACAGACCATCCCAGCCCTTCAAGGCTGCTCTGCACGTTCCTAAGAGCCCACTGGTTGTGGTGAACATGTTTCTGCCCAGAGAAACCCTCCCTGCACAGCAGGTAACACTGGCCTTTGGTATCACCTCTGATTCAACAGTGTCCTTGGGTCGCCAAGGGTTGGCCATCTGGATTGTCCCTGTTAGCACTGGGAATTTGAGGACTTCAGGAAGAAGCACTGCATGGCTGGGAAGCTGTAGGAGGATGACTTGGGATCCTTTTGCAGAGAGAGAGAGAAAGAGTCCAGGAGCTCCAGCCACAGAGGTGGAGGCTGGTATCTCCAAGATCAGTAGATTATATCCTACATCCCGAGCCGCCTGGAAATTCTACCATTTCCATTCTCTCGTCATTCAAGAAAGTGAAGAAAATAACATCTTCTTTTAAAGAAGCAAAAAAGGAAAGGAAAATATGCAGCAAACTCTCCTGTGTGTGTTTTTGACTTAGTAATATCTGTAGCCAATTTTCCCAAGAGACACAAACAAACACATGCCGAACCAGAATATCAATGAGGTCTTTTTTAGAGCAGGCACATTAAAATGCAAAACAGAAGATAATGAGATAAAGCAGCAAGTTACAGGTTTCTTAATTCCAGATTTTTAAAGCCTATGAAGTAGCTTGAGGAAGAGAATTAAGTGAAATCTAGTGAGGGCTTTGCTGGAGGGCAGCTCATGAGGCTGAAAAGGGGAGCACAGAGAGAAGGGGAAATCAGGGACCCTGAGAGATGCAGGTAAGAGGATTTATTAGCTGTGAGGTTGAAACCTCCTCTAAAGGATGCCATTCTGCACCTGTATGCCCTGGATTTGGAGGGACAGATGCAGCACAGGGGCTTGGGAAGGGATTGAAGAAGCCAGGGGTCAATTTGGTAGTGGCTTGAAGCAAAGCAAGCAGCTGAACCCTCACATGCCACATCTCCCTGTGATGCTCCAGCCTCAGACCATCGGTCCTCACTGTTAGAGCTGTTTAACACAAGCCACAGCACACAAAAAGCACCGCTGGCATGGGACAGGATACAAGCTCTGCCCCCCAAGGAAGGCTCAGAGCATCCTCCTGCATGTACATTCCAGGGTGGTGGGTGAATTTGGGCTCTGGGACAAGTCTGTGTTCAGCTGACAGCATTGCTGCAGCCTCAGAGGCTTTTCTGGACTCAATACAGCCATGTTGAGAGGCAGAAAGGTGGTTTTGTTTCTCCTTTCAGAGCTCCAGCCCTGCTGAATAACAACTCCATGTTTTCCCACCCGTCTGTCTGCCCACCCTCCCGCAGCCCCGTAGGTGACACTGTAAAATTCAGGGTCACTTTGAGGAGGTGACATTTCGGATACTGGTGCCAAAAAGATCATGAAAGGAAAATTAAAAGAAGAATGAATGAGAGGAAATGGAGAGAGGGGGAAAGTATAAGAAAGAGCCATTATTTAACCAGACCTGGCCAAGGGTAAAGGTTTTAATTCTTTCCAAGTGCCATATGTGGTTGCCTGTGGGGGAAAGGCAAAGCCATATTTATCTGACTGAACCAATAATTCATATCTGTTTCAGAAGCCGACTTTGGTGGATTGTAGATCTACAGCTGTTCCTAGTCTAGGTCCAGACTTTCCCGGTGGGAATCACTGTAGCAACACGTCTGACTTATAGGATTCATATGGAGCGGGATAGGAGACCCAGAACTGTAAATTCAAACCGTGTGTACATTACTTCTATGTATTCAATTCAAAAGCATTTAGGGCTTTTCAAAACAGTCCTTTCACTACAGGAAAACTCCCCCACACTCACAATTTAAAGGAAACAGATCTTTCATGTTTACCCTTCCTGTTTCTTGTAGGAGGTCTTGAAATAAAGGTAAGAATGCAAAGCCATTTTATATTTTTCCAATAAAATTCAGAGCAGTTGCCCTGGTGCAGTGTGGCCGTGTGTGCATGGAGGGGGATGGTGAATGTGTTACACGCTGCTGGGGAATAAATCATGGTGTCGGGATTTAACAAAGAAGGCTGAAGAAATATTTCAACTCATTTTGCTAGAGCTTATTTGAGATTATATTTCGTCTACCTTGTGGTAAAGAATTTCTTCCTAACATCTAATCTAACCCTGCACTTTTTCAGCCTAAGACCATTCCCCTTCATCCTGTCATTCCATCCCTTGTCCCAAGTCCCTCTCCAGCTCTCCTGAAGCCACTTTAGGCACTGGAAGGGGCTCTGTGGTCTCCCCGGAGCCTTCTCTTCTCCAGGCTGAAGAATCCCAGCTCTTTCAGCCTGTCTCTACAGGATAAGTGTTCCAGCCCTGTCAGCATCTTTGATGGAGTCTTCCCAAGCCTGTCTTAAGCATCCACTTCCATCCTTCAGGTGGGTTTGGGGAGGGTAATTGATTTCGTTTTGTTTTCTGCACAATACTTGGGGATCTTGCACTGGAAGGTGCAGGAGAGGAGCTGCTGTCACTGCTGTGAGCCCTGTGCTGCTGTATATCCTGTGCATTTGATCTCATTTTTGTTTGCTTTCTGTCTCCCTGCCTGTTTCATGTATTATGTATGATTGCCATGTAAGGGTTCATTGCTTGCTACGCCAAGGAAAATAAAGAATTTTGAACTCCGAGTTAATATGTGCTCTGTGTGTCAGAGAAGAATCAGTGCTGGGCTGTTCACCAGGCCAGAGGCTCAACATGACAAAACCCTCCCCAAATCAGGTAGTCCATGTTCCTTTTACACCAATGAAGGCTTCAGCCTGTCCTCTCATTTCTTCCTGCCCTTCCCCTTGCTGAATCATCCTGCTTGAGGGCTCTCCCCCACTTCACTACAAACCAAGGAACATGAGATCAGTAGGGATGAAGACAACGCCACAAATTCCACAGTGCAAATCTAAAGTCAGACACCTTGCAGAACACAGAGAAAAATTGGTTTTTTCTTTCTCCTCCCGCATGAACTGGTAGGATTTTTATTCCAGTGTACTCTGGAGCACAGACTGGCCAGAGGCAGGACAGTTTAGTAGCTGGGAGGACCCAGGCAGCTGTCAAGGGTGAGGTTCGTGTCAGGGGAATTTTTAAACCTGAAGGTAACTGTGTTGCAGTTCTGATCCAGATGTCAAATCTCTGCTTCCTGTAACATTAGTTGCCTACAGGTTTTGGCCTGAAGAAACACAGGGTTTACTCGAAACCATATGATAGTGCTGCTGCACTCCTGGAACCAAATGTTTAAAAATGTAACAAGTTGGAGATGATATAAATGCATTTTAATGGGGGCATGGAACTCATAACTGCAACACACTCAGCCCCAAATCTTCACTTTGTCTGAGCAGAACTAACTTCAGCAACTCAGGGAGAAGGCAGGACTTGGAAGGGTCTGTAACACTGTGACTACAACAGTCCTAGCTGTGGATGAATGTTTTAACTCATCCTAGGCTCTCCCCTTGAAAATATCAATGAGGAGCTGCTGGTTAATACTAAGAACTTTTCCTTTCATCTCATCAAGGGACTGCTGTGATGCTCAGCCTCAGATGAGAGCTGGGACACATCCCAAGGCGAGGGCAAATGTTTCAGGAGCCTTTCTTGAACATCAACAGAGCCAAAATCTGGTGATCCTGTTGGCCCAGGAGGGTGGATGGTGGTAAAGAAAGGGCATAAAAACTTTTAACTATGTTTTTGGCCCAGCACTCCTCCAAGAGAAACATCCTGTTACATTTTCCAAAAGAGGTTTTCATTGAGAATACAGTAATTCCCAGCCCTGGTTTCAAAGCCTTTATTGGCAAATTGGAGTCGACAGAAAACTGCTTCTTTTCTGAATTTGCCTGGCTGAGGTGTCATGTTGTGCTGGGTGAGAGATGGGGCAGGGAGTGACAAGTTGCAGCAATTACCACATCAGTGCTGGCTCATTCCGAAGGAGGCAGTTCTCTGCAAGGGCAGAGTTGCCTGCCTGTTGTTGGAGGGTTGGGTGAAGAAAAGCTGAATCAAGACAGAACTGTTAACAGCAGTTCTTAGCACCAGCACCAAGCTGCAGGTCTTGGTGGACCACACACCTGATCTCCTAAGGTCAATTCCTGCACCTCTCCCATGATGCTGCACAGAAAGGTGAGAGGTATGAGCCAAAGAAGGACCTAACAATGCCATGAACCAGTATTTTATACCAGTCTGGGGGCATATTTGACAATATGTGCCCATCTCAAGAATAACAAGCAATGCTATGTGGGCAACACTCTCTGTCTCCCTGCACTGGCAGGGCTGGTTCAGTACAAGCACCAACACTTGTGTGTAGCTCACACCTTACCTGAGCCAAGAGTGGGGCACCACCCACCTGAACACTCAGGCAGCGCCCTGCTCTCTGCTCAGAAACCCTCCACATCATCCAGTAGATCGCTCTTTCCACCATCCCCTCTCTGTTTTTCTGTTCAGCATTATATTTGCTAAACATGTCCTAGCAATACTTCATTGACTTTGGGTCTAGAGCTTGCAAACCTCCAAGGGTCTCCTTCTTCTCCAGAAATTTCACACATAAAACGCTGGCAGAGAGGTAGGAAAACATGTTTATGTTCATCCTATAGAGGTGATTTCCTGCAGCTCCTGGGCTGTGCATATGCTCCCCATCACACAGATCACAGGGGATTTGCATGAATATCTCCACAAGTGCAGCTGGTGTCAGCCCTCCCTGTGGGAGCTCAGCAGCCTGGGAAAGTGGGGAACAACACAAGGAATTCACTGAGGCAACAGCTGTAGCACCTGAAATAGGAAAGGTGTGCAGATGTGCTCCTCCTGTTTAAGAAGCCTCCCTGAGCTCTTCAAAACACAAATCTCACTGGGGTAAATCCTCTCTCTGCAGTGCTGTGCTTGCAGAGACTTGCACACACTGTCTTCTCACAGCCGGCAGCAATCCTGGCTCTCCTGCCTCCATTTCAACCTTGGAATTACACTGGTGCTGCTTCACCTTGCTGTGCAAACCCCTGGAGAGCAGCAGCTGACAAGGGCTAAATCATATTTCTATGGAGTAGGGAAGCAAACCACATCACCCAGCATCTCCCCCTCATGTTGAACCCAGTGAGAGGCCCATTGAAGTCCACATAGAGGGCTTTAGACTGGTGACACTGGGCAGATTGGACCCACAGGGACCAGCATAGACTTTGCTGACCCCCAACACAGCAGCTCACACAAGGCTGAGCCAACCTTGCATCAACACTATCTCCTTTCCAGTTTGTAGGGACCCCCTCCTCACTTCTCCCAGGTCTGCTGCCCCAAAATCCCTCTGCAGAGCACGGCACAGGATTTGTCCCAGAGTACCTATGGTTCACTAGGAACCATGCTTCAAATTAAAAAAAAGAAAAGGAGGGGGGGATTAAATTGTTTCCTTTCCCTCTCTGGGCTCAGCAATTCCCCAACCCCCTCCAGGACTGGCCCTGGAAGTGGTTTTTGCCTTTTCTCAGGTGATGGGGGAGGGATCTGTGCACCCGGAGGCCCCAAACCCTTCTCTGAGTTTGCTGCCTCAAGCACAGACCTCTCAGAAAATACAGATGAAAGGGAAGCTGGGGGAGGGCTCCAGACTGGGAGAAACAACCCTCGTGGCAGGTCCTTTGGCAGGGGTCAGGCTGCAGGACACAGAGGAGATATATTAAAAGGGGAAGCTGAAGGAATCTAAATAATCAGGCTCCCCACTGGATAATGCCTTGACAAGAGGAGATGCTGCAAGAGCCAAGGAAAACTGACTTGCACAGAGGGGCAGGAAAGTAAAACGCCTTCTCCAAGGGGATGGGGTTGGTGATGGAGCAGGAGACCTGGGAGGCAACGGGGGAGGGCTGAGATCTGCAAGGAAGTTAAATAATAGCCTGAAATTCCCAGGTGAAGAACAATGGAATTGAAAACAGAAAGGCCCCCAAGAGATAAACAAATCAGGACTGAGGGGTGAAATGTGAGGGCTGAATTCTGCACCCCTGCCCTGTACTGCCATCCCACGTGGGTACACCGTGCTGGGGCACAGTCCTGCCAGGCACCCAGCAACATCAGGACTGGTGTTAAGTGCCTACCCTGAAAGTCCTTACAACCTAAACCAGCACAGCCACGTGAAAAATATCAGTTATCCCCATTTTTCAGCTCCAGATCTGAGGCACAGAGAGATTAAACCCAATTCTCACACCCGAAGGGCTCTTTTACAATACGGTGTTCCTCTAAAAGGACTTTTCAGGTGGTGTAAAATATCCCTGCTCTCACTGGGGACTCACACACACCATCAAACCCCACTGTCATCACACCAGCCTGACTCCCTGTATGGTTATTTCAGGGGCCTCAGCTGAGCTGCAGCAACAGTTAACCCATAAATATGCAAGTCCCAGGTAAAAACATCAGTTCTGACTTTGTGCACAGACCTACAGGGAGTTTGCAGCAAGATGAGGAATCCAACCTATGCTTGGGAATCCCAGAGAAGAGCCCCAAATGTGCAGGCCATCCCAGAGGATATTCCATGGAAAATCCTTTAGGAAACAACTTGGGAAACAGAGATCTGTGGAACAGGTTTGATAAACTCCTGACACAGGTGTTATAAAGTGATATAAAGTGATGGAGCCCTGTTGACTGCGACAGATGTGTTTTGATTGAGGACATGGTCCTTAGGGGGTGGGAAATTATTGACTTGGAACCAAACAGACTTTTTTTTTTTTTTTTTTTTGGCAATTCTGTTGTGCGTTAAAAATTCATGGACAAGCCCTGAAAGCACTTTACCAATAAGCATTAATATTCCCAGAGGAGAAACTGAGGCTTAGGGAGTGGGAATTACTGCACCATGAAGTGACACAATGCAAGAACAAGGCAAAGAACCTGAAGAGCT
The DNA here is from genome assembly GCA_035222235.1 of Margarornis squamiger. Classification (NCBI taxonomy): domain Eukaryota; kingdom Metazoa; phylum Chordata; class Aves; order Passeriformes; family Furnariidae; genus Margarornis; species Margarornis squamiger. Next base: position 4,066,079 of record JAWWTY010000064.1, on the reverse strand, counting down.
TCCACAGGGTTTTTGCTTGCTCTGATCCCCACAATATCCACACAATACCCCACTGGAGTCTATCTGAGGAACTTCACTGCATCAATATTGAACCTGCTTTGGTAAATGCCCTACAGATGGAGTAAATCACCAAGACTTCCTACTCCACATTCTGCAGAAAGCAGAGATGCAGATCTGAATTTTCAACTTCATTTGAAACTGTTCCCTAATATTTAATCACCTTTCTCCCCGAAAGGCAGCAGGACTGTCTGCAAACCCCTGCATTCTTCCAGCACCAGTCCAGTTTGTGTTCAAAAGCCTTTTCTATTTCCTTTTCCACTGCCACATGCTGCTGTGTCAACATAATACAGGGTCTTCCTAAACAAAGGAATGTGTGTCAAGAAACCATCCACAGAGAACGATAGCCAGAACCCTGCCAGGAGCAAAAAAAGAGGTCCCACACTCCTTTTTAAGCGCAACTTGAAAAGAGGGAGAGTAGGTAGCACATAACACCAGGTAACATAGCACTTAACACCATGTTAAGCTAGGGGATCTCCAGAACATTCACTGCTTGAAGCCCATCCTCACTCCCTGGATCAAGGTGAGCCAAAAGATCCATTTTACATCTGCTGTCATGTCTCAGGGACAGGATGGGTAAAGTCCAACGCCCTGGAGGTTCTTCCATGAGCCTAAGAATTATTTCTGGGTTGTGCAACACTGCATAGGGGGTTAATTTTCTTCCCTCTCTCTGCTCATCACACAGGTATGAGCAGATAAAGGTGTGCATGGCATTAACAGGATGGATTTGCATTCCTACTGTGCTCATCAGTCACAGCTATAAAGAACCAGCCTCGAGTCAAGAGACCCCTTTCCAGACCCAGCTCTGCTCCCAACTTGCCATTTCATCTTGGCCAACTCATTTCCCTCTGTCTTGTTGACTTAACTCAAGCTGGTTACGAGGCTGCAGCCAAAAAGGTTTTCATCAGAAAATATGGTTCAGAGGGGAACATATGACCTGCAGCTGAGCTCTGTTGGGGTGTGAGACCATTGGATTGCACAGTGACATGCCAGACCTCCTCATTACCATGTAGGAGATATTCAGAGGACTGCCAAGGAACTGCAGGAAGCATATGCATTTGTTTAACATGGTGGTAGCACTAGAAGGAAGCTCAGGAAACATCAAGCCTTGTTGCAAGAAATCCTGCCCTCAAAAGCTCAGGTGGAAGTATGAAAATGACCCAGTCTGAGACAGGATGGAGTTTTCCCCCAAGTGTTCTGTGGCACATTGTAAAGCAAACGTGAAGTCAAAGCATCCCTGGTAACTGCATGCCCTCTACTCATTTTCTGCTTTGCCTATCACTAGGAGATGTAAGCTGAGCAGAAGGGAGAAGATGTGCTTTTACTCAGGAGCACAGTCCATGCTCTCTCCCCCTGGATTTTTAGAGTTTCTGTGGCTCTTTTTATTTAAGTCCAGCACGATTTTTTTAAATGACACAGATGACCTCTGTACTCCTTGAATCTCGGTGCTATTTGCCTCTGTCACGAGAGCAAGGGAAGCCTCTTTATCCCACTCTGACCCGCCAGACTTTCCTTCTGAGGACTTGGCCGCTTCATTTAGAAGAAATCCTAAATATTTGTTTTAATTGCGAAATGGATTCTCATAAACCAGCAGGGCCTGTGTGCTATCAGGCTTTGGATTGCATCAACCCTGGCATGTGGGCTCATGAGGCAGATGGTCAGGGAAAAGCACCTTGGCACAGTCTTCACTGGCATCTCTCAGACAAAGGGCTGCACCAGGGGCTTCGCCGCCGTCGCAGCGCAGAGAGTTTTCTCTTTCATCGCCCATTTTCAAATGCTGGATCCAGCAGGGTGCTAAGCTTCTGTCAGTCTCTGTCAGCCCTTCACTCCCAATGTCTTTCTCCCCACAGTCTGGCTGGTGGGGGAGTGAGGTCTCTTGGCAAGAGTCGAAGCCATGGTTCTGTTTTCTGAGCTGTTTCTGGGCTGCTCTGTCTGCACCACCCCCATCCCTTTCCCATCTCCCTTTCCTGGAGGTTTGGAATGGCTCCATCCAAAGAGCGCCCAAGCCCACCTTTAAAAGCATCAGATTTTCACAATCCCTGGCTGACTCTGACCTCAAATTCAGTATCTTATAATCCCCAAAGGCTGGATTTGAGGAACACTTTGCACTTACTGTTGGGGACAGTGACATAGTTCATCTGTCAAGCAGTTCTGCTCCTCCAGGGAAGGGGAATGCCTACTCAGGGATTACAGATGTTCTCCTCTCCCTTGAACTACCAGAAATGAGCTTCTGCCATTCCATATGTGAAGCAGTGGCCTCCCATGGAGACAGGAGAAGCCCAAAGAGGGTTTTTACTTGCAGGCTGGAGGACAAACGCTGATTTCCTGGGAGCACAAGCTGGAGAACCTGTGCATGGTTTTAAAGATGAGAATTTTGTCTCTACTTAGGGTCTTTGAGGAATGAGGTTTGCAAAGCTCTGTCGAGAAGAAAGTAGATTCCTATGGCTACAAATGATATTCCTCCCTGTCTTTCCTAATAGCTGTTCAGAGAAACTTCAATCTAAAATGACACCAGAAACCTTTTTATGCCTCCTTATGGCCAGCGTGGCCAATTTAGCCCATTTTGGAAGATCCAGCACAGACAATGTCACAAACACAGGCTATTAAAATTCCAGGACTAAAAGTATTAATTTAGCCCGGCACATTAAGTCCACAGATCTTTCTGCCAATTATTTTGGATAATTGTAACTATCACCACAAACAGTTTGAGATGTACAGGATCTGCAATTATCTGTATTTCCCCCCCACTGTAAATGAAAGGGATAAGAAGTAGAACCATCAGGGAACAACTTCAAGCTTCTATTTGCTGCTGGGAACATCTGAACCATTTCTTTGACACCTTCAAAAATTGATTAAGGGAAAAGGGGATGGGCAGAGGCAAATTTATTTACAAACACACTGAAAAGGGGGCCTAGGAACTGGAGAAATGATGGAAAAACACTGAAGGGTGAAAAAAAGTGAGGTAAAGGAATAACCATAGAAATGATTAAGTGAAGAACAGAGCCTGCCCAGGGAAGACCAGGTGTTTCTTTTGCTTACAGACAAGGAAAACTCACAGCTCCTGACCTGCCCCATTCCCACATGGCTCCCACCAGAGCTCCCTCCTGCACCCCGGAGCACAAACCCTGCAAAAAATGGTACAGATAAAGACCATGTTTACCCCCTCCCAGGAAAACATAACCCCGAGGCCAGAAATGCTGCTGCAGGATGGAGCACAGAGCAGGGACACAGGAGGCTGAGCTACATCAGCTACACAGAGGGAGAAACCCTTGGAAAGAGGCACTGGCAGGAGGTGTCTGAGGAGGTGTAGGGCAGGCAGGGAGAGTGCTGCTGTGCCCCCAAACCCAGCAAGAGACCAGGCAGCCTTCTGAGGAGCCTGGCATGGTGGTTTCAGCATTGTTCACACCCCACATGGGATTTGGCTGCCTGGAGGGGTCCCAAGGGAGGATGCAGAGTGCGATGGGCACCTGCTCCACAGCCAGCTTGTGACAGGTCACCACAGCAAGGGACATCACCCAGGGCTGCCCACCCGAGGAGCGGAAAGGCTGAGCAGATCCAGCCGGGAATGCCACTAGAGGGCCCCTGGGCCAGCGGAATGCGACTCATCTGGGGCTGGGACCTGGCCAAGCCATCAGGGTTGAGCACCCTCCATTATTTTGCAGAGACAGACAGGTGACCTTTTGGCGAGCCAGAGACACAGGGTTTGGCCATGGCCCTTCCAGCAGCACCGTCATCAGTGTGACCCTGTTACATCAGTGCTGATGGAGATTGAGCAGGAAGAATGCTCCGCACACGGGCTCCAGTGCTGCTCTGGAGGTCTTCCATCTAGCCCCACACCAAAACTCAGCCTATTTAACATCTAATAAGTCAAGCACAGCCTGGAGAAGTCTGATTTTCAAGCCAGTGTAGCATCTTGCACCCATTTGAAATGTCCATTTGGAAATTCAGTGTGAATAACACAAACATAAGACAGATGCTGCCACTTACCCAAATGTCTTGGAAGAACAAATGGGAACCGAATTTGAAAGCAAATGAAGCAACCAGATTGTAGCTCTTAAGTGGACCATGTACTATAGCAGAGAAAAACCTTGTCAGGAAGGAACTCAGTGTTCACTGCTCTGCTTGACCTACACAAACCATAAATGCACGTGGAATTGTTTGCTCGCTCTGAATTCGGAGACTTAATCAAAAGCAGGTGAAACACCCTCTCTTTGGACCACAGTTTGTGCCTCCACGGGGACAGCTTGGCCCAGAAAGGCATTGCCAGGTGCCCCCTGGGGGACAGGGCTGGACCAGAGCAGGTCCAGTGGCAGCTGTTCCAGCTCGTGCAGCAGCAGGTGCACAGGGACACGCCGGGCACAGCAGACCCATTTCCCCACTGCTGCTTCTTCCCACCCCACCATCCTGCTCAGGGATGCTCCTTGTAGGAGTGGCAAAGGTAGCTCTGAAGCTTTGGAGAGAAAACGAGATGAAAATGGGCTGGAAAACGCTGGTTTTGTATGTGAGCTCCCCAGCCACCCAGACACTGAGCATTCACTCGGAGAGCACATTTAGTGCAGCTGGCATTGTGTCAGACTAGACTTGCTTCGTGCAGGAAATACTGAGCACTTGGAAGCTCGGAGCGAGGGCTGGGAAGGCGTCCAAGATTGTGCTTCACATCTGCTCCTGCGAAGCCAGTGCAAGCCCTGTTTGAGTGTGTGGTGTAAACAACAGCATCACTAGTGAAACACAAGCACAAGCAAACGTGTGGGTGCTGTGGGGGCCCACCTTGAGCCCAGCACCTTCAGAAAGGGAGAGGTGCCTTGTCTGGCACAGTCAGGGAGGACAAGGTGCTGACTGGCTGCAGCACAGGTCAGACAGCAAAAGGTGCCACTTCAAATGTCATATTTTGTCAGGAATCTAAAGCCCTGACATCAGTTCCCTGATGAAATGCTGGAGTTCTGACCCGCTTTCCAGTATCTTATGTCTTGTATCTTCCTAAAAATTATCTTTTCTTTCAGCAATCTGAATTTATTCTTTAAAGAAAAAACAAAACAGAAAACCAAAAAACACAAAAAAAGTAATTGTTGTACAATTCCAACCACCTCCTGACTTTCTTTTGCTTTTCCTCGTCACCTCCATAAGGCAGAAGCCCATTAAACGTTTCCATTCCTGTTGTTGGCACCAATAAATCTAAATTTTCAAGCTTGGCAAACCCAGCTAAACAACTGGCACAGAGATAAATGATTCCTCTAAGATAATATACAACCCTCATTACCAGAGGACTTTTTTTTCTGTCCAATCCCCCAAATACCGGTTTTAAAGTTCTGAAAAGCCACAGCTTTGTCCCCCAGCAATAAAGGTACCAGTTTAATATAAGAGAGCATTCCCTGTGGAGCGGTGACAGGTTCTCCTTTCCACAGAAAATGCTGTGATATGGCAGTTCTATCCAAACTGGGAGCAAATTGTGAGTTTGAAAAATGCAGCCTCCCCAAACAGCCAGAGAAGGAACTCTTTAGCAGCCAGCACCCCCTCTAACCATCTAATAAATAGCATTCAGCTCAAACTCTCCAACACTGCAAGGGAACGGGAGAACAAAGGGATTTGAAGCATGGATTAGATCATTCCAAATGGTCTCAACATTGGTGGTTTGGGGGGTTTTCTTTTTTTTTTGTTTTCTTTTTTTTTTTTCTTTTTCCCAGCTGTGTGGCAAAGGCTGGATTTGAACCTTTCAGGACAATGTTTTGACACAAATATTTAAGCTATTTAAAATAAGTAATAACCTTCAGTTACCTTCAAGAGTATTATATTAAAAACAGAGAATGGGATTAAAACAGATTAGCTTCCAACGTTCCTTAATGTGACAAACAGCATCAATCAGATCATATCAATGCAAGCTGACAGCTCAGGGAAATCCAGAGGAACAGATTCTCTTAGAAAAATGAGATATTTGATCAATTCTTGTAAATTCTCTTTTCTAAGCTCTTAGAAACTGCATTGACTTCATAAAAATGTAATGACAGCTCAGCCTTTGCTTAGCATAACATCCTGAAAGTGCATGAGAACATTGAATTAACGCACCCCGGCAGCACTGGGTGCAATCGAGGAGTAAATACTCCTGTCAATTTGCAGTCCAAATACTACTGCCCATCGATTTTCAACTTGGGGAAATAAGCGAAATGCCTCTCTTGCAATCCCAGCTCTTGATCTTGTAGTTTAATGCCTGCAGACAAACGGGTGCAGAGCCCCAGTGAAATCCATCGAGCCACAAGGTGTGAGCTGAGAGACGAGTCCCAAGGCGACGAGCCAGCATCAGAGCCAAAGCTGAAGCACGCAGGAATTCCCACCTGGCTCTTCCACTACCCTTTCCCCAGGGAATTTGTGGATGTCCCATCCCTGGAAGTGTTCAAGGCCAGGTTGGATGCTGGAGCAACCTGGTCTGGTAGAAGGTGTCCCTGCCCATGGGTCAAGATGATCTTTAAGATCCCCTCCAACTCCAACCATTCCATGATTCAATCCTACTGCTTTTCTCAGCTACCCTGTTCCCTGTCCCCCTGTTGGTCCTCAACTGCCCATCCCAGGAAGAGCTGGGCAACAACACTGATGATTTTTTTTCCTCTTGGATTTCGTTGGACTTCTATAAATTATTTCAGTCAGAATTCCAGCCAGTTTCCTCATGTTTTGGAGTCACCTGTGCACACTCACAAAGGAAAAGTTATGGACTTGTGTGCTGTTTGTAAATCAGCCACCCCGATTTTGCACACAGCAGCTTAAGCTGAAGGAGGGAGGTTTAGATCAGATATTGGGAAGAAGTTCTTCCCTGTGAAGGTGGTGAGGCCCTGGCACAGACAGGTTTTGGTTTCCCCATCCCTGGAAGTGTCCAAGGCCAGGCTGGATGGCGCTTGGAGCAACCTGGGCTGGTGGAAGGTGTCCCTGCCCACGGCAGGGGGTGGGACTGGGTGAGCTTTACGGTCCCTTCCAACCCAAACCATCCTGTGATTCTACCTGCATTTATCCCATGGGGAACAGCACAAGGGAGTGACTGGTGAGAGCAGCAAGAGGAGCAGTGTGGCAGTGCCAGTGTCACACGAGGGACCCGTGTCACATTTGTGCTCCAGATAAAGCCGAGCTGCAACTCACCAGCACAATCAAATCAAGCATGAACAGAGCAGAGCCCGGTGCTTAAAATGGCATTATCAGTGCTCTCCCTGGGAACCCAGAGCCAAATCCCTTTGCATTAACTTGGCATAATCTTTGAGAAATCTCTTCCCAACTGTTTTTAAATAAATCCTGTTAAATTCAGCAGTGAATTGGCCTTATCTCTCCACACCTGTGTGCCAGCCCTGGTTTTTTCCTACCTTTTTCCCCATGCCTGGACAAAAGAGAGTGTATTTGTGTGTGTGAGTGTGTGTGTATGTCTGAGAGGAGCTAAAGAGACAATTATCTTCAGCTGAAAATAAACATCATGAAACTATAGATGCCTAATTTTTGCACCTGGAAGATCCTCTTACAGCTATTCACTACTAATCACTCTTAGCTAATAAATGAATAGAATAACTAATGTGATTAGAGTAATTTGCCTATTCATCAGGAATATTAAATGAATTGAATATTTTGTATTTGACTAGTCTCTCAGCATTTCCCTGATACTGTAATTAGCCCCACGCCTATTCCAGTGGCAAAAACACCACGTGGCCTTTGGAACACAAGGACACTTGGGTTCATTCTATATTACTGGACAGTTGGACACCTTGTTTTATAGACTGAGGTAGGATAAACTGCCTCCCATGCCACTGGAACAGGACCTGAAGTCAGGATGGAAGGAAGTGAGGGCAGAAGAGAAGGATAAAACCCTCGTTTTGGAGCAAACATCCAAAACAACAGATTTTACAGGCCAAGCATCCCTGATCACCTTGGAGGTCACCCTAAGGGATGGCACCAGAGAGCTGATGGTGACAGAGAAGCTGCTTCTTGGCTGTCATGAACAGGAAAAGCCTTGGCCACCGTGCCTCTCTTTCTTATTTTCTAGTTGGGAACAGGACAGCTCTCAAAAGACGTGTAGGTGAACTTCTAGACAGGTAAGAGACCTGCTAATACATGCTGGGATGGTGGCTGTTACACTTTAATCTTGCAGAAGAATCAGGGGGAAGCTGAACCATGCAAATGATAATATAAAATAACCACTGGGCACATATTCAAGGAAGGATTTCAGATATATACATAAAGGAAAAAATAACTCAGATCTGGGATACAATTTTCCAATCTATATGAGATTCTTTGAGAGAAGGCAGGAAAGATTGAGAAAAATTATGCTGGTCCTTGTCTGCTTCTAGAAAATAATGGGGATGTGCAGAACAACACAGAAAAGATGCATTAATAAAATTGCCAAAGATCATCTGTCACTTCCTCTTGGTAAGAAGCCAAAGCATTTTATAAAATGCATTTGCACTTAAGCAGAATGATATCATAATCTTCCTTAGTCATATCTTTTCCTGCCTTCCTGATGCTCCACGAAGCAGACAGCAAGGGTTTGCAGAAGACATCCTCAAAATGCTGCATTAAAATTAAAAAGGGAAGCGACTGCATCGAAAAGCTGCACAAACAGAATCACCTTGAGCAGAACCTTGAGCATGAAACACACGGCACGGCGCACGTTCGGAGCAGGAGAGGAAATTAAGAGGAGAAAACAATGAATTATTGAAGGCTTCAGGGTTCTCTAGTCTGGATAGCTCTAAAATCAAGATGTCATACAATGTTTTTTAGGGTGTTTTGCTGTCTTTGGTTGGAGTGATGCAGATGTGAGGCAGTTTTGCTCTTGGAGAAGGTCATAATTAGGGTTTTATTTGGGTTTCACCCCCACTCCTTCACAGCTGTTTACACAGACCTCACACAGTACCAAGTCCATTCTTCACATTCATTTGTGTCACTTCATTTTAGTTTTGGGGTTTTGCTCTGTTATTTTTTTATTATTTTTTTAAATCAGTATAGCTGCAGAGAAAACAGACCTGCAGAACCTAAAATGTGAGTATCACTGGAATGCTGCTAAGGCATCAGCCTCCATCCTTATTAATTATGCTATAAATCCATACCTTAGCTCCCAAATGTCCCTGTGCTGAAGCAAGATCTGGATTCCTGTTTCAGAGATGAGCTATTGTGTATTACACAGCTACCAGGAGAACATCTTCCAAGGCACAGACGAGGCAAAGTCTCTTCTAAATTCTCTTTCATAGAACATTACACAACATAGTTTCCCTTTCTCAGCTACCACAGCTCCTCACCATTATTTTTCTACCTTTCTACTTAGACCTGGAATTTTTACTGTGAACCTCAAATCAGTTTCACAGATTTACTTAAGTATTTTTAACACCCCTCCCTTCATTTCTCCTTTCAGATTGCTTTCAGACTGCGAAGTGTAAACCACTTTGATTCCTAGGTTGTTGTGAGAAAAATGCTATATGAATGAATAAGTTATAATAATAATAATACATTACAGTGATAATGATGGATGTGTTTTAAACAAAGCCTCTGGCTGCCAGTGTGGAGGAGCTATGGAAAAATCAAAGATAATCTTGCATGAGGAGAATTGTAATGAGAAAGACCTGGAATATGTTATCTCTGAATTGCTCCTATCTGCTCGCCCAGGAACAGCATTGTCCCAGTTCGCCTTGAAGAGTGTGTCAGGTCTCCAGCTAAATTTAGGCCCAGGTGCTGGGCTGCTGGCAGCTGGGGTGGCTGCACTGACAGCCAGGGAGCTGGAGGTGTCCCTTTTGGACTCCTTTCCATGCCCGTGGGGCTTGGTGCTGTGTCCCCAGCGTGGGGCAGGACCCCACGGTGCTCAGCCTTGTGCACACACGCACAGTCTGTTTCATCCTCAAAGCCTTTACCATCTAAATAGATGAAAGAGAAGGGAAATAGATTAAAAGACTCTTGCCAGCCACCCAACAGGTCATTGGCAGAGCTGGGAAGGGCTCCTGTGCTCTCCCACTGTCACGCCAGTGTCCTGTGAGAAACCTGGGCTGACAGGAGTAAAACTCCTGTTTTACTGCTAGGTAAAGGCAGGCTGATCTTAAATCAGCTTATTTTCTATAGACAAAACATGGACATTAGGTCAAACTCACTGCCTGCAGAATGCTAAATGTTAAATCAACCCGATTCTTAGGAATGTTATAACAAAAACTGTTAGTCTTCCTAAAAACTGAGATTTTTATAGTAGGGGTTTCCTGATTTATCCCAGTGTGGATACATGCTTTTCAGTTTTACTCCATCAGCTGCTTACCAAAATACCTCTAACATAAGCACGAATTTGGATGGAATGACACCCACAATTTCTTTAGGCACATACAGTTGTTAAGTAGAGTTCCTCAATCACGGGGAATTTGGAAGTACAGTGGACACACCGAGTCTAATACAGAAACAGGACAACAATCTTTCCTACTCCAGTTCCAATCCCAAAGGCTGTCACACATACGGACGCTAGAAAGCTGAGGAATATCCTTTATAGAGGCAGAATAACGTACATCCAAATTTCAGGAGTATCACAGCATCTGGGTGGCTGCAAAGCAGCTTCAGCAGCAGAAAACAGAAGAGACAAAGCAGCAGAGTCCTGTTAGCAACCTAAAATGCTTCAGAGGCTCCCCAATCCTTCCTCCCCACCAGAATCCCCCAGCCTGTGCAAATCCCTGGCGTGCAAGTCTTGGGCTGGGGGGCTCTCAGGGTGGGGGGGTTTATTTGTGGCCACTGATTTGAACGGGTGCTGAGCCAACATCCTGATGTAAATCTCTCCCCCTGCAGGATAGCTTCTAGGACCCTGAGAAAGTAATCTCATGATTTATTAGGTTTTATAACAATGGCAATAAGCAAGGCAGCGTTTTAAGCAGCTAACTGAATTGTGATGTGGGCTGGGTTTTTTTCTTTTCCACAGCACAATGTGGATCTATTTAGCCTTATAGCTTGAATTTCAGCTTTTCTTTGCCCATGAGAAAGCCTGGTAAATGGGATTTGGGCTAGAAGCTATAGGGGAGAATATCTTTTAATTAACCAGGAGGGTGGCTCAGGGAAGATCTAGCACTGTCTATGAGCTGAGTTTCCAGCTTCATTGTGTGACAGACGGATACAAATTAAGGTAGAGCAGTAACTGCAAAGCAAATTCCCAATGGCTCTGATTTAGCTGGGTTTGTAGAGTCCTGGGATGACTCCAGTGCAGGTGCAGCTTTGCAGGGAGGGGCATTGCCCCTCTCCTGGCCCTTCCCAACTGTTGTGCACTGGGAAGGGGGGCTCCATGCCCTGCACTCCCAAACACCAGTGCTCAGGTGATGTAAACCCTGGTTTCCCTGAGCTCAGGGAAGCAGAGTCTGTATTTTCAAGGCAAGGCAATCCAAACCCCTCATTACATTGCTGGTGGAGAAATATTTTCCCTAAGAACACAGAGAGTTCCTCTGTCCAGAAAGCACCAACTCTGCCCTATCTGCATCATCAGCGTGGCTGGGCTTGGCAGGGGCTCCTGCAGAGCAGAGGCTCAGCTGGTCACACTGACCACAGCTCCATCCCTAAATCCTTTGTCACTGGCGAGACAACCCCACCAAGGGCACAGCGGGATTTACATCCGCATCATACTCAGAACTATAAGTAGGTTGGAGTTGGAGCACTTGGCTTGTTCAGAGCTCATCGGGGTCTGCAGCTCCTCCCAAGGGGCAGCTCCGCTCTCTGCGAGCAGGGACAAGACCCCAGGGAACAGCTGGAGCTGTGCCACGGTTGGTTTAAGGTGGGATATCAGGAAAAAGCTCTTCCCTCAGAGGGTGGTGGGCACTGACCAGGCTCCCCAGGGCAGTGGGCACAGCACCAAGGCTGCCAGAGCTCAAGGAGCATTTGGACAAGCTCTGAGGGAAAGGATGGGATTATTGGGGTGTCCTGGGCAGGGCCAGAAGTTGGACTCGATGATCCCTGTGGGTCCCTTCCAGCTCAGCAAGTTCTATGATTCTATGAAACGTTCTGGTTTGAGGAACAGCTGAAGTGAAACAACCCCAGGAAAGGCCAGGGATCCCACAGCAGAGAGCACTTCCCAAAGAGCCTTGGAACTCTCACCTTCCTAACGACCGAGCGGAGCAAAAACGAGGCACATCTCCAAGAGAAACCAAACTTCCTTAGCGCCAGGGCATGGCTGTGCCTGCTCCCAGCACGGAGGGCAGGGATGGAGCAGAGCCCACAGCCTGTATCCCGATACCCCCACTCCTTCAGTTCATTTAGTTCTGGCCCACGACCAGGTCCGTCCCTCCTGTGGCCCCGTCTAGCTCTCCATATTGTGCCGTGTTATTCCTCGCCAAGTCTCACAGTGTTTTACTGGACAAGGCATGCAAGTTAAATTTACATTTTATTTGAACAATGTTTCATCTTGTTCCTGTGTGTCTCTGCTGGTGATGAGGCAGTAAGAAGCTGATGAAATTTATTTCTGTTCTTTCTGCCATGCTGTATAAATAAAGGGAAAGAAATAAAATACTTCTCCAACAGGAAGTGTGAATGCTTTAATGCTTTGTTTGAATATGCAGTTGAGAGACTGTATTTATCACACAGCATCTGTATGAGTCTACAGCTGAAATTTGCTCTCTAAAATTAAAAGATCTCATTTGCATGCATTTTATACCTATGTCACACCACTGAACTCGGTGGATTTACTCTTAAATCTGTGCTGGGTAAGAATGCCCCCCACAAAAAGCTTCACAGAAATAGCATAGCCACTTTGTTCTTGTAGCTCAGGTACTGTGAACTCTGGCTGGCTGCATTTCCCAAGAATAATTGGTGTATACATATACCATGGGAGATTTATATTCCCCTGCATCTTTGGCTATATACAATATGATTTAAATGGCACAGGCACTGGAGAAAGTGGACAGTAAAGCGTACAGTATTTGAAAATAAACATAAAGCAAAATGGTTTGACATCCGATTTCACTTAAAATGTAAATGGTGAGCATTCAGAGTGTGATTTACAACCTTTTTAAAAGCACAAATGTTTTTCTTTTCGGCCCCCTAACTCAGATGCCACAAATCAGGAGAAATCTTTGCAGCACCAAGAAATCCCCCTTGGTGGGTTGCTCCCAGCTTTTTGTTGCTATCCTAAGAAACTGACATGGATCCCATGGATTAGTTTTCCTGCCTTTTTTTTTTTCTTTTCCTCCCCTCTGGCGTCTTGAATTGAAATTTCACTGTACTGTGAATTTTCTGCTGTGAGAGAGACAAGGGAGAAGGAAGGGAGTTCCAGTGCAGGAACTGACAGGAATTCAAGCTCCAACACACAAACCCCAAAGCATCAGCAGTGTCCTGTGCCCCAGACCACAGCACATGGGACAATCATCATCCTCTGACTACCTGCCCCCAATAAGGCACAAATCCATACAACTACACGCCCATGCAATATTCCTGCATGGAGAGAAGGAGAAGGAGTGGCTCTTGTGCAGTCCCTTGGCACTAACATATCCCAGTCTCAAGCCATGGCATTCAGCTACACCAAAGGGGTGACCCAAACATGCTCCTCAGCACCTTTCCCAGGGCCCTGGGGAAGCAGGATGGTGGTTTGAGCACCTCAGGGGCTGTTCTGGCTGCAGGGGAGGATCACGGAGGACTTTGTATGGTCTGAGTATAGGGAGGCAAACCCTGGAGCCATCACCCTCCTCCTGCCCCTACACCAGAGCAGCGGCAGGAAAAGCAAGCACAGAGTTTGGAGCCGAACCACCCAGCCCTTAAATCTTTAATAACCTTTCTTCCCTTTCCTGGGAGCACAGGAGTGTGAGCACACATGTTCCCAGATCAAACCGAATCCCTAATTTAGGCAGCTGTTAATAAGGGTTAAATCTGCAGGCTGCGGCGGCCCCTCTGCCCGGCGTTCCCTGTCCCTGCACACACAGTCAGTGGAGCGGGAAGCCTGAAGGGTGTCCATTTTGAAAAGCCATAATGAATCATTTTTCCTTAGCAAATCTGGCAAACTTCAATCCTGGTTCCTGCAGCCTCCCTTTTCACATGTCCAAGCCCTCTGTGACACATCAAATTTAATGAGACTGCACAGACCTCAAATAAGGCACTGTAGCACTGCTGGGATACTTTATTAAGGAGGATCAGACAGAATGTGTTTGCTGTTTAAGAGCCTTTAAAGGCAAATTACACTTCTTTTTGGGGGGATGAGAGCTTCCCATTCTTGTTCAGTCTCTGCCCTCCTCAAACAGATCCTGCAGGCCAATTCAAACACAGTGTTAAGGTTTCTGCAAACAGGGAAAAGCAGCAAAATTGGCAGCGAGGACGGAGAGACCAGCGAGGAGGACACAGACAAAGAAACGTGTTATTTCACAAAATAACAATAATAATAATCTGCCTCTGATGAGCTGTGCAAGGGAACACCCCACCCTGCTAGCAGGTGCTGCTCTGCTAGGTCCAGGGAAAGGCCAAATTAACCCTCTCTGGCTGGAGGAGAGGTAGGAATAACTTTCCAGAAAGATCATAAAATCCTAGAATGGTTTGGGTTGGAAGAGACCTTAAAGACCATCTAGTTCCAGCCCCCAAGGTGGATGGTGTGAGGTACCTGCTGAGCCATCCTTGGGGAAGCCCTGGGGCAGCTATTCCAGGGAAGAAAGGGAAGCATGAAATATGATTTTTATTGCAGCATCAATATAAATAAATATAAGAACCAGAACAAGGCAGAATTCCGTTCTGCACACTCAGGATTTTGGATGAAATGAAGCTCTTTGGTTTTGCTTGGGAAGTAAATGTGGATATTCCAAGAAGTAAGAAATGAAAGCCGACATGACTTCCAGGGTTTCTACAGCCATAGCCAGCTAAGGGTATGTCCCCAGAGACTTTTTTTTTGCTTGGAAAACCCCATTCTGTCTGAGGGCTCACTGCAGCCACTTTTGTTGGAGAACGCAGCGGTCTCGTGGCATAGCAACCTTCTGCTTAATTCAGGGCATCTCTGCTGAGATCATTGTGCTCAGCTCCTCTGTGTCCACCTCTGGCTACATCCAGCTCTAAAGAGAGACTGCAATTTATTCAAGCAAGTGCCCAGGCTGCTGGACAAGGCAGCACGTACCAGGGCTGCAGAAAGCCAAAACCTCCATCTTAGCTTATGGTTTCCAACCTAACTGGGTTTTGTAGTGACGTTTAAAAATTGGCCTCGCTTTCAGAGAGCTCTCAAGGGTATTCTGTTAATGGTAAAGTGGATATAGTTGGGAAATTCCATGGACCAGAACCTGGCTCACTGGCTTCAGGCTGTACTGTCTCCAAAACCAGCATCCCTGGAGTCAGAGGGATTGTAGGTTAACACATCCAGACAACTGGGGACTCAGAAAGGCTGGGACGCTGGGCTGGCAGCATGGCACAGCAGGACTGCTGGGTCCTGCCAGGCTCAGCTTGCCTCTTTTCTTCTAAGCAGTGTGCCAGAGCATGCACAGTGACTGACCCTTACTCAGAGACAGCTGGAGATGTGGGAAGAATACACAGCTCAGGGAAGGTGGATTCACTCTGTGCTGAAAGAAGGAAGTCTGTGTGTCAGAAGATTTTTTTGTGAAAAATGAGAAAAATGATAGGATTTTTATTTTGTCAAAGTAAGGAACCTAACCTTCCAAAAAGTGCAGTAAGAAATTAAATCATTTATGCAACAGAGATGCTTTGGTTGCAGAATAAAACCAGAGATGTTTCTTGTGTCAGGAAAACTGAGGCAGAATCTATGAGAAGCCCATGGGGGTTACTGGCTTAATTTAACTTTTCTTCTCCATCTTTGGCAATCTGAGGAGGTTTGGGGCTTTGGACAGTGGACTCAATGGTGATTTGGATCCAGGTCACATTTTATCTGAACCACCTGCATTTGAAGTCACAGGAAGAGCGTGGTTAATGGATCAGCTTAATGGCATCAGTTCTGATCCATCTCTAATTAAAGGCTCTGCCAGGAATACAGTCAAGCAATTCTAATGGCCCAGAGGAAGAATTGTGAAGTCAGGTAATGAAATTTGCTTATTAGACAAAATGGGAAGAAGGAGTGCAGGGGCACAGAAATCAATATGGAAAGCAGGACAGTAACATTTAGAAAGCCCTGCACATGGAGAAAGCATAACTAATGAAGTTCAGTGCTGAGAAGTGGAATAACACCAACAAAAAATCCTGCCCTGATAACAGCCTTGGAGATGTTCACCTGGAAAAGGTCCAGTCTTTGTGAACTGCTAAACAACTTATTCCATGATCCAGATTACTCAGGTGGGCAATTACACTGTTTCTGTGTGCCCCATAGTGCTTTGATAGACTGTCCCACATCTCCTTCTACAACATGTTGCCTTCCGGTGGTGCCTGGAATATTCCCAGCATTTATGACTGGGACAGTGACATGACTCTCAAGGCTGCTGGTGAAGGTGGAAAAAGGCACACCTGTAGCCTGGAAACTCCTTGGATAAATGCCATAATCGTCCCCCCTAGATCCCAATAAATGTGTGACACAAGTAACCCTGCAGAATTGACCCCCTACGGCCCTTTTTATCCAGGGGCCAAGATCTGTTCCCACTTTACCCATTAGAATATCCCTTCTAATGGAAGGTGTCCCTGCCCAGGGCAGGGGGTTGGAATAAAATGATCTCTAAGGTCCCTTCCAACCCAAACTAATTTGGGATTCTGTGATTAGTACTGAGAAGACACACATAAAAAAGCCAGAGAGCAACACTTAGACTGCCAAAAAATTCAACAGTATTTATTCTATGGTGATCTACAGAGTGTTGGGGAGGGAAATATTTATAGGTGGAATAGTTACAGCTCCAAAACCTTCATTTGTAGGCAGGTGGGAGAGGAGGGGAACGAACCAGAACCTTGTTGACAACCCCTCTTTGGTTTGATTTTTTTTTTTCAAAATGTATATTTTTAAGGGGAAAAGTTACCTCAAGTTTATAAGCTTTAGTTGTGAAGCAGAGCCTTTTGTGTCTCACTGGCCCACATAATTGCACTCCCCCCTCCTCTCACCCGGTGGCAAAGGAATGTAGGTGGAATGTCTTTACATGGAGACCAGCTCACGCAGGGGCTGCACAATAAGGGGAAGAAACAGGAGCCAATCTAAGTAAAGGATCAGGCAAGCACGGGAAGGAAAATAATATTGGGCTGTCTGCTACCACATCTAAGCCCGTGAAACGCCTCCCTGAATCCCCTGCTTCCTTCTGTCTTAAAATGTCCTCCTTCTTCCCAAAGGTTCAAGGGACATATCTGGTTACAGACTCCTTTTTAACACTTCACTTTTCCCCCTCTCCAACGCCGCTTCTTTCATTCTGCTGCCACATATGTATATTTACTGGCAACGGAAAAAATCAATAAAGGAGAAGGAAATGACTTGGCAGCCTTCCGAAGTGTTAAAATAATTCTCATCTAATTGAGCCCCATTGTTTTTAAACAATATTGCCAAGCAATGCAGCTAAGTAGCCTGGCCTCAGTTTTCAAAAGCAACCAGTGATTTGGGGTGGTTCAGATTTTCTGGGGCTCCCTTGGAGTCTCCTTAAAGGGACTGGCTTGGTCATGTGTGAAACACAGAGGCCCCTCCATCACACAGCCCCCTTCGTGCTGGGAGCCTCCGAAATTTATCTGTCCCTTGATGTTTAGCCCTGGGATCCGACCCCACAAGTCTCATTTGAGGGCGCATTTTAGCAGAGCAGCCCTGAGTATGGCTGTACATACCCATAAACTATCCTAGCTGGATTTCACCAGAGAAAACTGGGAATGAGATTAGTAACCAACAGCCTGAACCAGGTGCATTCCAACCTGTCAATTCTTTGTGTAAATTATTGCTACTTAAATACAGCCCTGCTGTCCCGACAGTGAAATATTCTGGGACGTGCTGCGCAGGAACATATAGATCTAACCTTTACACTGAACTGCTTCTTGGGGCTGCTTGTAAGCTGGAATCTCTTCTGTGGGTGACTGATTTTTCCACATTTCAATGTGGTTTTTTGCAAAATCAGAAGGAGGAGGACTCAAACCTCGAGATACCTAAAGATCCCCTCTGTTCCCACGCAAAATATTTCCTCTGCTGCTCAAACTGGTTTCACTTTAATAAAACCCAAAGCGCCTCATTTCTATTTTCACTTATTAAAAAAAAAAAAAGTATTTGTCTTATACAAAAATGGAAATGAAAAGTCATTTCCAAATGGACAACCAAAGTGTTTAATTCTGAAGAGGATGGATAGCATGTCTCAGCTTCACTGGAACGCTCCATCTTGATTTCAAACAGAGTAAATAAGTTGGGGGTTTTTTGCAAAAAAAAGGGTTTTCTCAGCAAGGTAACAGCTTACATGAAAAATCTCCCTTCATCAAAATCTCAGTGGCTTCATGTTTAGAAAGTAAGTGTTCTTTGTTTCCATGCAGGGTGAAGAAGCTGTTTTTCTGAGTTAAACACTTATCATCACCCTGGAATTTCAAGGTTATACCTCATTTATGTGCCAAGTGACCAACGTGGGTAGTCCCTGCATTTTTTCACAGTTCCCTTATTTTCCTGGAACGTGTGTTGGACTCTACTGTGCCTGGCTCAGTGGAGCAGCACATGGAAATACAAACTGCACAATCCAATTGTTTGCAACAGTCGCTGGTTTGGAGTTAAATCTCTCTTGGCCCTTGAGCTTCACTTCTGAAGGGCTCAGCCTGAGACACCAAGTGTTTGGTTTGAGGATCTCCTTCCCACTGCCTTCTTTGCCACCTTTAGTGTGTGTCCCAGTGGCCATGCTTTTTTAGACCTAGAAATCTCCTTTTGGACCTAGACATCCCTTTTTAAGCACTTGGGCATAAGATCTCGTGCCCTCCAAAAACTTTTTTATCAAAGATGCATCAATACAAGCACAAACCCAGTAAACTATTCTGATACATAACAAAATAATTGCTCCTAAAGTACAGGGATGTCCATGCTCAGAGCCCTCACCATTCTCCACAGTCCAGCTGAGAGCAGCTGCTCTCCTCCACCAGCCCAGCATTATTCCTGCTGGGAACAGGAGCAAACCACACAGGAAGGGAGTTCTCTGCTGCTACTAAAGAGGTGAATGAGAACAAATACACACGAATGTGCACCTCTGTGTCTCAGACCTCCTGGGGAGCAGCCTCTCTCTCTCTCTCACCCTGAGAGGAAGGAGTTTTTGGGTGGGAAACATCTGCCCCTTGCTGGGAGCTCCTCGGTTTGTTGGCACAAGCAGGGATGCACATGGCACTCATAATGTAGTCCATTGTGTGTGTGTCCAACCACAAATAGGTTAAATCAATAAAACAGAGAAACTTCAGTTCTTGTATCAAATACCATCCATATCTAATGCCTTCAGGATGTCTTCTGATCCCAGAAGGTCCTGCTCACTTGATGCCTTTGCTTCCTGGGTATCCCACACTTCCCAAAGGAAAGAGCCAAGATATTAACTACCCTTTGCAAAAATGGCTTCTGAGAATGTAGAGCCGGTAAAAAGTTTCAGCTTGACCAACTACAGCATCTCCATGTGCTGAGAGGAGAGTGTGGAGTGACCTCGTGGGAACAGCAGAGCAGGGGCACTCACATCTCCCCTCCAATGGGACCAGCCCCCACAAAGGAGGTGACGCTACTGCATCACCCTGGTGGCCCCATTGCCCTTAGACAGAAACTAAAATCTTGTGCTGCTTTAAAGGTAAGCTGGTGGGAGAAACGAACCAGACTCAAGTGAGATTACAAGTCAGAGTTACAATTTACTAAAAAGATTAAAATAAATACAATGATACAGAGAAAAAAAAATTGATTTTAACCCACAAAACCCACGTATATAACCCAGCACCCTGGGGCAGAAACAGAATGGTGTTCATTGGCCCCTGTGCTGAGCACCACGTGGGCCCCCTGAGTGCACAACAAAAGGAAAGGAAAATCTGTTGGTGAGGATGAGGGTCACAGTCCTGTTGGGGTTCTGCTCCTCCTCTGGATGCCAGGAGTGGTACCAGAAGTCCCCAAACCCCAGGATTATCCACACTCAGGTTCAGGTGGGAATGCCCAGCACCCCTCCAGGGTGGGGAGTTCCACAGTGGGTGATTTAACTCTGTGAGTCCTGGGATATTTTGGGATCTTTGATGGCCCATGAGCAGACACGACCCCTCAGGTGTGTGTGAAGGTGCTGATGCCTCCCCAGATGGGAGTTGTCCCATCTCAGTCACTGGTGTGAAGACAGAAACACTCCCCTGTCCCACAGGGCTCTTTAACACCCCCCCTGTACCCTGAGGGGTCAGGTGTGCCCTGGGCAGCTGCTGCCCACGATCCATCATGGACAGCCCATCAGAAATGGCACAGAGGGTGTAGAAAACACAGTTTTGGTTACACTCACACAGTGATAAACTGGTCCCAGCCATTGTAACTGGGGCAATTCTCCACTGTGGAAACTACATCCCTCATCTCTACAGCTGGGATAAAATGGGTGGATTTCCAGCTAATTGAAAAGCAGCCCAGCTCAGATAAGGGAGCAGATTTAAGGAACCTTGGAACCACTGAAAGCCCTGTCACCGTGCCACCAACATGGGCCACAGCCACCCACTACCCAGGTCAATCTTTATTCCCTGCAAGCTGGCACCAGGAGAATTAACTGTACTTCAAATCAGCACCAAACACCAGCCTTTGGCAAAGGGCTCAGAACAGAATAATGATGATAGGATTAGGCAAAAAGAGAATTCATAAAAAACTAAATTAAAAATCACACCTCGCTTCACATTGGAAATTGAACTCAGCCACCACGCTCTGTTTGGAGCAAGCCTCTTTAAATGCAATCCATTGTGTAGGGAAATTCTCCCTGGAATCTGGGTTTCCAACACTGCATTACTGTAACTCCCCACGTTCATGAAATCCCCAGAAAAATTGTGGCATGACAGAAAAGGCAACGTCCTGGCAGGTCCTGCTGTGGTGTGTGAGAGTCTCGGGACAAGGCTCTGCAAGACCTGCTGAACTGGAGAGAGAAAACCCCTGGCAAAGGGTGGCACAGGCAATTCGCTCACAGCTCCTCTCAAGCCGTGTCTGAGTAGGGAGACTCAGCTGTCTAGAGACAAATTTTGATTTCCCCTCTCCCCCAAAACACATGTACAAGTTTTGAGTGACAGACAAAAGGAAACAAGCAGTGCTTTTTGTGTGTGTGTGTGAGAGAGTTTCCCTCCTTTCTCTTTGTTTCCTCATCCCAGTAGCAAAAGGGGAAATCGAGGGGACAGACATGACATAGCTTGTACTGAAGGGGAAGCAATAAAACCTTCCTATATGCAACAATAACCCCTACCACTTCTAAATATCCCCAAACTGTCAGCAATAAAGACATTGGGAAAGAAGGCTGCCTTTTTTTTCTTCTTCTTTTTTTTGCCTGCCCATCATAAAATGCAGTTTTCCTCCTCACAGATTTAGAGTCAAGTAAAAGTAGGAGTGAAGATGACAAACTTCTGCACCTTCTGCTCTGACTGCAAATGCTCCTGAGTAAGAGACTCTCCTTTAACCCCAATCTGTGCAGCATCAAGCAAATTTCAAAGAAATAAAGAAAAGACCTTTTAGATCATCAAATCCAATCATCAGCCAGTCCCTAAAATAATCAAATCCTGTCAATTACTCTTCTTGTTTTATTCTTTTTATTATTCTTGCTCATTTCCCTCAGATTTAAGGCATTTGTTGTGAAGTAGCTACACATTAAGGGTGAGAAGGGAGGATTTATTCCATGGTTGTAGTTTGTACCACAGATGTAGGGATTCTGTCGTGGGATGCGGCCACAACTGTGCCTGATACTGGATGGTGACAAACAGGCACTACCATCCCCTGGGAGAGTGTCCCTGCTGGTTTAGGAAGAGACTTAGCTATAGCCTGTCTCAGATATGGTCTGATTTCACACAATATGATGGGACCCACAAGGATCATCTCCTGCCCCTGCACAGACACCCCAACACTCCCACCCTGTCCCTGTCCCGTAGTCCAAACACTCACGGAGCTCTGGCAGCCCTGGGGCTGTGCCCACTGCCCTGGGGAGCCTGTTCAGTGCTCACCACCCTCTGGGGGAAGAACCTTTCCCTAAGATCCAAGATAAAGCTCCCTGACACAGCTCCAGCCCTTCCCTGGGTCCTGCCACTGGTCACCAGGGCATTGCACCACAATCACTCAAAAAGACAGTGAGGGTAGCTTTCATTTTTCCATGGAAAGAAGCCAAGAGGATGAGGCATTCCTAAAGGGGAGGGGGCAGCAGGCTGTGGAGCAGAAACCCTCCTTGTGAAGCACTCAGGTGAAAAAACCCCACCAAAACCACCCCCATATATACACCACAAATAACTGCTGAGTTATTTGGGAACAGCTCTTCTCCTGTGGGGGTATAAAAGCCGCCAAAAAAAAGCCCACCCAATAAAAGGCAAGGCTGTCTGAAGTCCCATGTTTTACACGTTGTTAGGCTGCACAATCTGCTGGGGTGAACCCTTTTAAAAGGGGCCATTCCTGTGTGAAAAGCCAGTTGTGCAGGGCTGGGAGGCATCCAGCTGCAGACAGCTGTGGGGCTGGTACTGCAACTGGAGCATTTTAAGAGTGAACTCTGGCATGTGGACAGGAGGCCCTGGAAGGGTAACACAGAGGGAAAGTACAGTTTGCTTCTGTGTGAGCTGGGACACATTCACCTTCCTCCACAGCTCCGCTTAAACACAGAGCTGCTCACAACTAAATTCAGGCTTCTCCGTCCCTTGGTTTCTTTAATTTTATTTTTAAGAAATTCAGTTTAAAAAATTCTCCCTTTTGACCTCAGCCCTCTGGCCACTTTTCAAACACATTGATTATCCCACTGGACTGCAATATCATCCCAGGCCAGAATGGATAATCCTACAGCCCCCAACACTCTGCTGCTCTCTCTCCAGTGCATCCGAATCTCTCCATGCTTCCAAACCAGTTCCAGAAGGGTGCATCTGTTCTATCTTCCTAATCTTCGTGACACTACACAATGTACATGGACACACAGATATTTGGAACTAATAACTGCTTGGAGAGTTTTGTATTTATACATGAAACTGGGTCAGAGCAGAGCAGAGCAGAGCGATAAGGGTAAAGCCAGACTAAGATCTGGCCCACCACAGGAAGCAGGCAAATTTGTACAAAGTATTAGTTTATGGTCCCTGAAAAAGCAGGAAATCCTCAGGAAGTGGCATCTCATGTGCATTTACTTATTCAGGAGGCACATGAAGTGCCATGGGGTTGTTGGAACAGGTGAAAAACATCAACACAGATCAACTTTCCTTCATTATGAGCAACCAAACATCCATCACTGTGAAGCACCAGCATACCTGGTATCCAGGAGATCATTAATGAGGAGACCCAAATTTGCCCTAAAAATGGCTCTGCTGGCCAACAGTCTCATTCAGCCACTTGCCAGTGGGGTAACACAGCACCACAGCAAACGGCAAAATAAATAAATAAATAAATGTATTTTAGTTCTGGCTTCTCTCCAGATCTCCAAGTTAGTAAAATGGGAAACCAATGTGGGATGGAAAACCGTCTGTTTGAACTCTGCCCACTTACAAGGTGGTGCTTCCGTGGAGATGTCGCTGGGGGAGACGAGTGAAGCTGTGACTGCACCGGCAGGAGAAGGAACAGCCTCAGATAAAGGCAAAGACTTGGCTTTGTGTTATTAGAAGCTCAGAGGTAAAGAAATGGAATTCACTAGGTGACATTTCAAGGGTTAATGGGATTTAAGCTTTGATCTTTCAAGAAAACATGCTGAAAATGTAGCCCAAGGCATGTTCACCATTTTGTTTGCTAGTAAAACAATGCAATTTGATTTTTGTTGGCTTGTTGTTTTTAAGTGGAACCTCATGGGTGTTCTGTTAAACTCAGCCCACAAAAGCAATTTGTGTCATTTTAATGTAGCTCCTGTGTTAGAAATGTTTGTTTTTAAATGCAAGTTTTATAGTTTTCATTGTTTGCACATTAAAAAGCTCAATCAATAAGAAAAGCAATTCATGATGTTGCTCTTCAAAATTCCAGCCTTATCTACCCCATAAATTGGGACAAATATGAAAGTGTGAGAAATAACACAAGCTCATTCTTTTGGAATATGAAAAGAATAATTCCAGATCTTCTCTGCTTTGACCTATCCCTATCCATCATGTGGCTTAATATTTGCAGGATAGTCAAGTTGAGATACAGCCCTGGAACAGAGGATGGAGCAGGGCATTCTGTGATTTTTTGCAGTGGTAGTTATGTTTTAGTGTAGGCATCACTTCAGCTACTCTAAAATGGAAGCAAAACCTTTTTCTGCAAGAAACACATAAAAATATTTGCCAGATATTAAGTGTCTGTGCATGGATTAAAAATTATCCCAAAACAAAAGACAAGATGGGGACAACAGAAAAGGCCAGAACCCAGACCCCACTCTCAGGTCTATCTCCTGATCTGCTACTGGCTTTACTTTTAGCCTTGTGTAATTCTTTCTACCTCTCAGGGCTTCCATTTCCCACCTATATACCCATGAGACAACACTATAATGGGTTTCTTGCTCTTTGATATTTGAAACACGCTTAGAGATTCCTTGGGTGAAGGTGGTAGAAAGAAATCATTATATATATAGCCCACTTCTCCCTGCAGGGTCCTGGAGGTATTTTGAAAGTCTCCACAGTGTTGGGTAAGAAGAACAATCAATGTAAATGTGCAGAGAAAGAGGAGAAGTCACTGCATCGGGACCTGGATATGGGTGATCCTTGTGGGGCCCTTCCAACTCAGGATATTCTATGATTTTATGGCTGATAATTGGATGTGGAGCTGCACAACTGCCAGTACCTTCATCACGCATCAAACTCCATCTTCCCTCAAACATCCCCTTCTCATTTCAGTGCATTTTTCCTTCAGAGGTTGGTGTTACAAGCAGGAGCAGGGATAGTGTAAGGTATGACTCTGCATGCCTTCACACCTCATGAAATCCCATCTACAATGGTAAAATTAATGAGCAAAATTGCCTGCTGCAGCAATTTCTGAAATAGCTGTAAATCTTTTATTGCTCGAGCATATACAACAGCAACTTTAGCAAACATACCCCATCAAGTGTGGTAGAGAAGGGACACAACAGGATTTTTTGAAAAAGCAGACAGCCATGGCTAGAATATATTTCTGAATAAATTGGTATTAGTTAGCTGATGGCTACACAACATCCTGCAGCAAACCACGCTCAGCAAAGACATTCCTGCACAAGGCCAGTGAGCTGTATCTCCCAGATTTCCTGGTAATGCCAGCCTACTTCCCAGGAAGCAGAATGGTGCTTTGCAAAACAATAAATAAGCTGACAAGATGCCACAGGGGCTGGTTAGGGTTTCAAAGATGTGGCTAAATTAGGCTTGGTTTGGTACCCCAATAGGTACAGTAAAGTCTACAGGGAAATGAGCACTTGCTTGGAGTTCCCACCACCACCACCACCTCACACAGTGGAGCTGTTAAACCTGGGTCAAAGATGTCTCTGCTCGAAAAATGAGAGAGAAATGACTGCATGGTAAATGTGCTGGGTGATTGTGCCACCAGCCCACAGGAGATGCTCCCTCACAGCATGTGATGTCTGCAGGGGTAGAGCCATAGTCTTCAAGCTGTGTATCCAGCCCCACTCCACCTGGGCAGAGAAGAACAGTAGCATTCAAAGCAGTGCTCGCTTGCTGAAGTTCACTGTTGGGGACCAGCATGGCTTGTCCCAGGGAGCCACAGAGGATCTGCACTGCACTTCCAGCCTTGGAACCTTATTTTGCTGGCTGGACCTTCATGTCCATCACCTCCCACATGCTGCCAGCCCACAAGGAGAGAAAGTGCCAGGGTGACTCTGTTTGCTTGAGCACTTGTGGCAGAAGCATTCACGTGGATTATTCTAAAGGGCCTTAAGAGTCACTCAGTGAGGGAGCAGAAAGGAAACCACATGATTTAAGTGGCCACTCTGCACCCTGCAAATAGGATTTGAACTCAAGAGGTGCAGAGCACCAGCAACTCCCCGTTTACTCAGACCACAGCCCAGGCTGCTCAAAGCTTTTGGCATCTCAGAACAGCAAAACTTACCTAAGACCATCAAGTAGCTGGTGATAACTAATCTATATGCAGGAAGTTGCTCTCAGAAGGCATTTGCTAAATAATTTAGGAACAAAACCCAGCAATGATAATAAAAAAAAGCAGAGAAGTTTACTCCCAGATGATCTGCAAATACAAAGCAGCAATAAGTCTATCAAATAAACTCACCTAGTGCTAATCTCATATTCCCTTCCATCCTTCCCATCCTGATTTTCTTCTGATTCAGCATCTTTCCTCTTTTGGGCATTTCTGGCTGGCAGGGCTGGATGTACTTGGTTAGAATTCAATACCACGAGGGGGTTTAGTAAATGAAGGCTGCTTTTTTTTCTTTTCTTCCCCCTCCCCTCCTCTCTTCAGTAGCTCCCAGGAGGTAAACGAAAGTTTACAAGGGTGCCCTGCATGGCTAAGGTCAGTCAAGTTTAAAGTGCTCCAGTCCTCCTCAGGATCCACCAGTAAAAGTCAAAAGCTCCCATTACATTCTTCCATTAAATTAAAAAGGAAAAATGAAACTGCTATTTGAAATCTCTGGATCAACTGCAAAATATGATAGCAAAGCACTTGCCAGGGTGCTCTAACATGCAGCAGGAGTTTGTCTCAGCTGACCACCCCGTGATGCTCAGAGCTGTGTATTGTACGCTGTTCAAGACAAGCCTGCACTGTCATTAACCAGCTTTAGAGGAAGCAATGCAAGGAAGAAGAAAGAGGAGCATCAGGAGAACTGCCCTGCATGAGGCTTTGCACCAAGAGCACTAAACTGGATTTCACTTGCTGGCCCTTCTCCAAGCAAAGACTCAGTTGTGTGTGTTACTTTTAAGATCAATGTCGTCCACTGGACATCAAGGAACCATCTGCTATCTGCTTGTGGATGAACAGCCTTGATCACAGCTTAGGTCCCTTCTGAACCCATCCCTCAACAACAGCAGCAACATTCTGAACTACAACACCCATCCTTAAATCCAATTTCCCAAATCGTTGCAAAAAATGGAGAAAAATATTAACGACAAGGAGACAGATGGTGCCATATTAAAATCCTCTCTATTCTTACTTTTTTCCACTGCTTTTATTTATCAGGACAGCTTCCCCAAAAGCATATCATGTTTGCACTCCACATGTTAGTTCCCTGCCTGCTTGAGGATCCAAAGAAAGGACTGCAAACCTTTTAGAGCTGACGGCACTAATCTGACGACCTGAGGAAGCTCAAACCAAGAACCAGGACATAAAGACAAACCATGGCCGTTATCCAAAAGAACTCATAAATCTAAACATCTCCTCCTTGCTCTCTTGTAACAGCTCTAGTATTTCTTCTACTTTTACATTGTGAAGATTGTTCATTATTACTTTCACCCCTTAGCCTCTCTCAGGATATCGGCTCCATCTGCCACCACATGTCTGGAGTGAATCTCAGCAAGTACCGTTCAGGTGCCCACTTCTACCCTCCTCCTGAATTCTTACACTTGACATAAGGGTTCAGATGAAATATAACATTTTTTCAATCAACATGCCACAGCCTCCTCACCTCTCGACTTTTTTTTTTCTCTCCCTCTCAATTCCCAATCACTCTCTTTTTGTCCTTCATTTCATTCTTACCTTGGAATTACTGAAAGCAATACAGATGATAATACACCGTTTTGCTTAGTAATGGTTTCGCTGAACATTTCAGCTGCCACTTCAGCCTGCAAATTAGCAACCAGAGAATAAACTCTAATTGTTTTGACACTCTACTGTTTACCAACCCTTAACACAGGTAGGACTGAAGGCTTCAGCATTCAACTCTGCTTCCAGGAGCAAAGAATGTCAGTAGTATTTATGGGCTCATACTTGGTTTCTCCCTTACAAATGTTTTCTGAACTCCTTTCATTTCTACCTTACTGCTGCTGAGCATGTCATTTTCCATCCCCTGTTATTCAACAGTCTTTTATATTCACATGCAGCCCAATCTTCTGCCAGTATCATCCTTTCATTTATGTCAACTGGATTACATGTTGCTCTTACCTGCCTCCAAGTTACTGCTCATTTTGTGTCAGGTAAAGTTATCGCACCGTACACAGAACAGATTTCATTCCACAGCTTGTGTTCAAATGGTAATTCTGCTGTGCTATAAAGCTCATCAAGGCAAAATAGAAATATGAGTGCTGGCACTGAGGCTCCTGGTCAGCTGCTCCTCCAGCACAAGTCTCTTTCCAAGAATTAAAAGAACAGACACACCACTCTGAAGAGGATTGTAACACTTGTGGGATGAATAACCTGCCAGTAGGTGAGGTTTCTCTTTTTAGATTAATTCAGATTAATCAGTAGTCACCCCCTTCCTTTAAACATAATCCTTCCAAGACTCCCAGCTTTATTCACTTGTTTTACCCCCCTAATTGGGTATCCTCTGTACATCATCGGGGCTGGCGTCAGTAGATGGCACTGTGACATTCACTCTCCCAGGTTGTTTTTTGTCCAGCCTACAAGCAAAGGTTTAGTTTTTACTAAATTTTGTGTGTGTGTGTGTGTTATAATTAGTTTTGTTTATGCAAGGTTCTGTAGTCCTCCGGGAGCAAACTGTGGAAGCAGTGAGATAATTTTCTCTCTGCATTTGCCCTGCTCTCTGATTGAGGTCAGCTCTTGAGCCAGGATCGGTCTCTGGGTACCGGCCACTGAGGTTATGTTGAGATTCCTATAAGAAGGGATTATCCTGCATATGATTTGACTACTCTTGCTCCAAGACTGGTACACCAGGCTAAATAGGGCAATTAAACCGGGAATGCATGAGTGTTGCCCTCCAGCAGAACAGCAGCTTGCAATGCCCCGCTCTCTTTTTGCCCTGTGACAACAGATATGTGTTGCTATATTTAGAAGAAGACTCTATTCTCCAAAGAATGGCCCATGCAAATGGAAATCCATTTGTCTTTGAGGCCTTTGCTTTCTGAAGTTCAATGCCTTATGCTGGGAACCCAAAGTGCAAATTCAAGACTCATGTGCAAATACTGTAATTATCAAACAATTCAAAATCTGATTGTTTTCAGAGGGGTAGACGATGGCTGGTCCAAGACTCCACAAACCTGTGGAATGCCAAGACAGGAATAAAAACCACCAAAAAAAAAAAAAAAATCAGTGCCAAAATATGAAATGAAATGCCTTCACATTGGTTTGAGGAGCAACACCATTAATGTCATATACCTTAACATATTTGCCTTTTTTTTTTTTTTTTTGAGGGAGAAAATAACAAATAGTCCATGCTTAAGTCAGGGAGCTTGGTCTAATGATAGCTGGAAATCTCAGGGAAGGTGCAGGCCCTGTTGAGCTGAGTGCTTTTCAAATAGGAGATAACAAATGTATTTAGATGAAAATGTTATCAACTGATTTCACAAAAAAAAAACCCTCTTTTTAAGAAGAAATGTGAGCTGAATGTTTATCAATTTTTTTTACAAAAACACCCTTAAAATTTTCTCGTGTTTCTCCCTCAGTTTTAAGCAGCAAGTTCAGCTCTCCCTTTGCTATTTTTTCCTGATTTAGCAATGAACAGCATTTCATAGATGCAAAAAGACAGCAACAAATGAGGAGAAAGAGAATTACAAAAAATTTACCAAAAAAAGAAGAGTTAACATAAACACCTATTGTAAATATAAACATATGCCCAGAGATTCATCCACACAGAACACATTTCAGTGTGTGAAATGTCTTTGTGAATTCATAGGATGAAGTGTCCTTAGCAAGAATGACAATTATCATCAATGGTTGATTAGCAAGTGTCAGGTTGACAAGGAGTCATCAGCAAATGTAAATATAGGTCCTCTAAAGAACAGAAAACCTTTATGGAAGCTGATAGCTTCTTACAACATTGAACCTTGCTGTTCTACATGACTTCTTTAATCACAGAATGTCAGAGACAAGAGTTCAATAAACTTCCATATCTGACCACAAAACATTCTCCTCAGGCTGGGACTGACCAGTCCTAAACCCAGGAGACAAGGACAACTTTGAAAAAGTTAGAGTTACTTCAGGAAGGATTTTTGACATCAGAGAGCCCAGAAGCATAGCAGGGAATTATTTTCCTTTAACATGCTTGCAGCTAAAGGATTGGCTTCCATTCAACTAATAGAAGCGTTAGTGCTTAGAGCCTGCATGCCTTGCATTCTTGCAGTAATACAATTCTGTATTAAAATCTATTCCAGTTGCTTGGTTTATGAAAATTGTTAAAATGTGCTGCATTCGAACCAAGCTTATTGGATCCAAAATTAAAAAAAAAAAAAAAAAAAGAAGAGAATCAATTTTTAAACAGAAAGAAGAAAGTGAGCAAGATCCTGTGGTTGTCCCTATCTAATATGTGAGGCTTTAGTACTTATAAAAGTTCCCTGTATCCAAAATGTGACAATTTTATTTCAGAAGGTGACGACATTTTAAGAATTTGTTGCAACTTGTGGACGAAGTCGTGGTCGATTCGCTCTCCAGCATTCCTTGGATTTTGTAATATGTCAATACATCATGTTAATGCAAGTTTTTAAAGAAGGAGAAGAGAAAGCAAAAGCTCCCTTCCTTTTTAAGTATGAGTAATCTATCCAAATCCTACTGAGACACACAAAGGAACGCCGGCAATTTTCCCTTTCATAAAATGCGGACTTTCTTTAAATACTTCCTCCCTACATTTTCAAAGCAGGGTTGTATGAAATGAAGGGGAAATGACACCCTTACCCATTGAAAAGGAGATTATGTAAAACTGGTTGGAGAAGCCAGCCGTGTTAATGCAAATACAAGTATGATCTTATTCATAAGTTGCCATTGTGCTGGCAGAACATGCCTTTCCTCGACGTCTCCTCCTGAAACTCCGCACAGGGAGAAAAATGTTTATTTCGGGTTATGCTGCCCTGTTTTGCAAATAAATATGAAACCCAAGAGGTCACTTTAAAGAAGTGAAGGGCTTGGTTTTCCATTGTGCTGAGCACTCGATTCCACTTGAAGTTAATGAGAGCAGTCAGCAGCCTTGACAATAAGACACTACAAGGATTTTGCGTGTCCAGAGGTGCTGGAGACACTCCGTGAGGAGCCAGGGCTCAGCTCCTGTGCCTCTCATGTGCCGATGGCAACTGCCTGTTGTTTCGAAAGTAGCAAGTGGGAACAGCCTGTCCCTAGTAAGTATTTTATAAATTCAAACCCCTACTCAGCCTGTGCTCCTGATTGCATTGGATATAACCCCTCGTTCTGCCAACTCCTCAAACACATCCTTCAGCTGGAAAAGTACAAATCATTCCCATCCTCTTCCAACATCCTCACTTTGAGTATCTGCTGCACTGGAGCCTTATCCCTGTTGGTGCCATTTGAGAGGAGATTAGAATAATAGAATCACCAAGTTTGGATCATCAAGTCTAATCTTTAGTTTAGATCCTGGGCCTGAAACTGAAGGATCAAAGCACAGGATCTCTCCAGAGCACACTTGAGTTGTAGACCAAGAGATGTCTCAGAGGAAAACAAACCAGAGGGAAGAGCTACTGCTGAAAAGCTCTGAAATTCAGTCGAAACTCAGCTCACAGTATAGAGTCAATTCAAAACAATTAAGAGATGGGTATGTGAATTTGCCTTTTTGCTAGGAAGGAGAAGCATATTGCATATATCTGAACATGGTGCACATGAAATAAAGGAGATGTGATGCCCTCAGCCACCACAAACACAGGTACATATAATGTGGCTGGAGAAGCTGCAATGCTGCAAACAGACAGAGAATCTTATTCCTCCACTGCTCTGTGCTCAAAGTCCGTGTCAGGGCATTTTATACTTGTGTGTGAATAAGCAAAGTCAATCTTGATACATTTTTCAAGTAATTTTACAGGGGGACTTAATCCTTTTTATTCTGTCAACCACTTTTTAATCATCTTGCCTTTCCATGGAAACTCTTTGGTAGCGTGAGGAAGCCCAAGACCTCAGCTATGTGTATTTAACTTTTGGTTGGTAAAGAAGGTCTAATTAATCTTCATTACGTGGAGCTTTTGAAACAAATGCCTATAGTGAGTGCCCTTCCTGTTCAGCTCTGCTTCAGAGCACTTTCTGGCTCGGCCTGTAGAACCCTGGGGTCTTATCATCGGAAAGACTGCTCAGCATTTGGTGGAGAACTGATTACACAAGTCTTCCTACCATTTCCCACTTACACATATGACAGCTGGTACCAGTTAAAACTGTATTTTATTTGTTTGAACTGTGCTTTATTTGTTTGATAGCTAAAGGTAGCCTGATGGCCAGCCTAAACCAAAAATCATCAGCTATTTTTTAGGAATCTGT
Organism: Margarornis squamiger; assembly: GCA_035222235.1. Taxonomy (NCBI): domain Eukaryota; kingdom Metazoa; phylum Chordata; class Aves; order Passeriformes; family Furnariidae; genus Margarornis; species Margarornis squamiger. The sequence goes on along the minus strand of JAWWTY010000064.1, from coordinate 4,033,765 downwards.
ACTTCTTCAAAGCAGAAAGGTTTGATTCCTTCAAAAATGCAACAGAGAGAATGTCCTTATTTTAAAATAAAAGTAATACCAGGTCCATTAATAGAAAAACCTACCCATTTTAAATTAATGGAAAAACCTACCCATTTTAAATTTCTGGAGGGGTTTTTGTTGTTATTTGGGTTTAGCCTTTTTTTAAGCAATGCATCGAAAAAAAATTTAATAGGAATTTCCTTTTTGCATCACAGCATCTTGAATCCAAGTTAGCTTTAAGAATAAGGTCTGGGAGGTAAAGTGTTTGAAGGTAGAATAATTTCTAGTTTCTTGTAAGACATATTTCAGCAGTGCCACTGCAAAGACCTTCAGAGCTTGGCTTCAGCAGCTGGGGCCAAACCCAACAACACTGTGACTGAAGGTCTGGATTTCTGGAAATGTGCAAAACTTCATAAATCCCTACAATTGTGGAAATTCTCATTTCCAAGCATTCAATTACTTCGCTTTTTAGATCAATTTCCATTGGGTATGAGTTCATTAGATCATTGTGCAAAATCTTTACCTAAAGGGTCGTATTTCCAAGTGTTTCTCTAATACACAGACTATAACATGACATGAATCAACACCCAAAAAAAAAAGGTGCTGTGGGGAGAAGCTAAATTTAGGGATTTGCTCTTTTTATTTATTATTTTGACAGAATTGGGCAAAGAAAGTTAACTTCCTCTCCTCCTCCCACCCAGTTTATTCTTTAATCTATCAAAAGAATTATTAAATCTTTTAAAAGATCAAACACTTAGATTCTTCACAAAGGTTGTCACAATGAATTCATTTGCAGAGCTTTCATCCCTTCTTCCCCACTGTGCTGAAATAATGTTGACTATTTTTCGCTGTCTCTCTTACTTGCTGTAAAGATCCAGTTGCAAAGGTTGTTGCAAGGACTCGATCTCCCACTCTTTTCCCACCTGGCACTAATCTATCCTAGAAACTGAAAATGCAGGTGGTGATACCTTGCTGCTGCTGTGGTCCCACAATGAGCTCAGAAAAGAAGTCTTTCAAAAGGTGGTTTATGACACTGCAGAGCAGAGAAAAAGGAATAGAGGGTGATCCCTAAAAATTCCATTCTTAAGGAGTGCTACTTCTGGTTTAGGAGAACAGATCTTGTTTTATCGCTTGGTAGTACAACTAGTACAATCAGTGCTACACAGAACATCAAATTCCTTTGGTTTCATTAGCAATACCTCAAAATTAACAAACATACACACCATAAAAGCAACATTTACAGACACACAAATGACAAAATACATCACTCCATTCAGTTTCTTATAAAACCAGAGTCTTTCCCCCAAGAACCTCCAAAGCAAAGACATAAATATTTTAGATATAAAATTTTCATTATCTTAAAGACTGGTCTTCTTCGAATGAGAAGGATTTGAAAATAAACCACTCAAAAAAAATCTAAATAAAATCTTAGTTTTGGAAATTCTTCTCGGGTTTTGCCACATGCCAATGAACCCTATCAGGGCAGCACATTAATTTCTTAATTAATCTTTTCGCCTTTTAATGGGCTGTGAGCTTGCAGTGGGAGCAGAGCCAGGGCAGTTGTGTATCCAGTTTTCCAGATCTAATGCCTAACAGGTCAAGCTGCCCCCATGATATTCCATGTACACTACGATTAAGAGCAGGCAGGATGATCACAGTGAGAGGAGCAGGGCAGGAATGCAGGAGAGGGTGATGCCAGTGATAAAGGAGAGGTACAGATTGTTTAGTCTCTCACGTCATAAATCCAACTCTTACTGATTACAAAACACCATTTTTAAAGGACTCAAAGAAGGGATAATTCTGTTTTGAAAACCCTGCTCTTTGATCTAAGGGCATCAAATCTCTCTTCAAGCTGAGTCTTGAACTTGTATGACATAGGGAACTATCTTGAGACCATGCTTGGGACCACAGTATTATCTGGAATAACTTAGAGTGCAGAGAAAACCACATAATGCAGTGGAGAATGCAGAGAATAATGTCATTAGAAGATGGGAGTTTCTAAGTGTTACAGGCATCTCACTCCCATCAGACCCTCTCCACCAGCTCCACAGCTTTGAAAAGCAATCAATGTATAATCTCAGTTCTCAGGTTTTCCCAGATTCCAAGTCATCCACGTTCTGGTTTCCCTGAGCTAAGTAAGACATTTTCACAGCCCCCACCACAGAGGATGCTCCAGACTCCCAAAACAAGGATCACACCAAAATCAAAAGTCAACAAATGCACACCTCCAAAACATAATTGAGAAAAATGAGACTCTCCCCCCCAGGCTAAATGAGAAAACAGGAGCCTTGTAAATTTGAAAGGCAGCTGTTTCATGATTTATGGAACTTGCAATGCTTAAGCCCACTGCTTTCCAAAACCACTCAGGGCTTTTGAGGAAAAAACAGTGGCTTCTTTTCCAGATAAAGTGCACAGCAAGACAGGGAGAATCAAATATCCATCACCCTTTCTGAAGGCAATAAGAAGGCGATCCAGTCCCCAGAAGAAGCCTTGAAAAAGCTGGATTTCTCAAGGCTCTGGCTCATCCTTGCAGCTCATTGCACAACCTCTGCCCGCAAACCAACCCAAATGTACTTTGTTTCAGTAGGCAAAATAGACATTGCTTCCTTAGAAAGACATCATATGTGGGGTTTTATTACCAATGAGCAAATTTAACTATGCCTGCTCAGTAGACCAAAGAATTATGAATTCCAAATTACCACCAAGTCAGGGTTCAGTGCAGCCCTGTAATGAAAAATGTAGTGTATCTGACCTGCGCCCTAATTAAGTGAGTTTTCCTACGTGGTGAGCTTTTCATCTTTATAAACACCAATGAGAAGCCTTTTGAACAGCTTCTATGATGTAAAAGAATTACTATAGATATTTCCCTTCCCTCCAAATTATAGAGACATTCCAATCTTTGGAAATGATCAGGTGTTTAAGGATCTACCCACTTTATATAATTTAATACACTCAAATTGCATAGATTCCTAGAAGACAGCTACAAAAAGATCAAGAAAAGAAATAAGAACTCTAGTTTCACCAATAAACTCTTCCATTATTGGCTTTATTATTGTTAAATGCCGTGGAACAATTCTATGGGGGTTTTGATTTCATGTGTCCTTACACCCAGAAAACATGGATTATGTCATGACCACAAGCTTTGCTTTCTAGAAGGTTAATTTCCTCCAGGACTGCACAATAGGTGGGCAGTAGACCAGTGTGAGCACGAGTCCTTTGCACTGCACCTCTGTGCAGAAATGAAGGTTCAAGCTCATTTGCTCCTAAATCTTTCTTGCCAACAGCTCTGTTGAGAGGGAAGAACAGAGTTGCTCTGCTCTCCATGAGAGTCAACAGCTCATACAAAATCCTGGAGTCACAGAAACACTTCTTAGGAACCAATCTTGTTTAGCTGGTTAGAGAAATACAGCTAAATCAACTTACTCTGCCAAAATTTAGAACATAACAGTTCATGGTTGATAGCTCTTTACTGATTTTCTCCAGGACATGGTGCAGAGGGATCAGAAAATCCAACAAGGTCACATTTCAGCTCACGGACCCGGCACTGGCCAAACGTTGAAATGGAACTGGTTCCCACCTCTCCCTTGTGCCCAGACTCCAGGTCTACACCTTCCCTGTCCCAGAGTTGGATGTGCCTGTGTTTTGGCTGCTCTTGCCTGGTTTTTCACTGCTCCCAGCAGCTGTAGGCAATTCCTTCCTCCAAACCATCTGCCCATCTTGGATCATTTCACTCCCTCATGCTGTGCCTTAGAAAAGACCTCTCTCAAAGTCGGGGTAAATGAGCACATGCAGAGCAGGTACCTTTGGAGGACAGAGCAGCTCCTGCTTCTGTCCAGGCAGGTCAAATCTCTCTGCCAATACCCAAAGCCTTCTTCTGCAGCCATCCCACTTTGTACAGCCCCCCTTCACCTGACCATAAATAATGTGGTCTGTTGTACTCACAGGTACCTCAAATATTGTTGTCTTCCCTCCAGTCCTGCTTTGTCATCCACATCTCCCTACTTCATTGGCATTCCAATTTCCATTCATTTTTCACACCCCAAATAACCTTTTACTGTATTTTCCCTTTAAAAAAAAAATCACCAAGGCATTGGTGAGTAAATCACTTTGTCATTACTACATCCCATCCTCAGTTCCCTTAAAACAGTGATTTTTACCATGGAATTATGGTGGAATTAAGGCCCAGAGCTTGTTCTGTCCTCCTTGCTAGCAAGGAAAGTTATTTGTTCTGTGTCCTTCCAACGTGCAGGGAGCAGCTGCAAACCTGATGCCACAAAATCCAGGCCAGTGTCTCCTCCTCCCCCATCACTCCATTCAATGGAGCCAAGATTTCACTCAACATATGGTCTAGAATTCACTCCCATAAATCATTTTGACTGTCAGCTCCTTCAGCAGGTTGGGTCAGATCCAGAAAAGACTTAGGGGGTCTGCAGGTACTGCAGTCTCTAATGGGGTTCCCAAACTGCCTGGATTAGTAGCCACCTATTCCAGAGGAGGAGCCTCCATCCCCCTCTGTTTCCAAGTTCTCACAGAACACTCTGAGTTGGAAGGAACCACAAAGATCACAGAGTCAAAGTTCCTTCATTTCAGCTTCAGAAGTGACACAAATGGGTTCAACAAGCTTGAGAGCTCTTGTAGGATCCAGAAACTAAATGTACTGATACTGATCACCCTGAGTGCACCAACCCTACAGGAATTAGCAACAACAGCAAGAAAGTTGTAGTTACTCTCTTTTGGGAAGAAACAGCTGCCAGAGGTGGGTAGTGATGCCAACATTCTACACAGTGACACTGTGGGTAGAACATCCACACTGATGCTCATTTTGATCCTTAGAAAGGGTTTAAATAACTCCAAAGAATTGGCCTAAGGTTGGAAAAGACCTTTAAAATCTTCAAGTCCAACCATCAACCAGCACCACCACCATGTTCACCACTAAACCATGTCCTCAAGTACCACATCCTCACATTCTTTGAACCCTGCCAGGGATGATGACTCCACCACTGCCCTGGGCAGCCCATCCCAATGCTTTACAGCCCTTTCCATGAAAAAAAAGTCTAAAATTTCCATCTAAACCTCCCCTGGCACAATCTGAGAGCCTTCCAGCAAAGCCTTTCCATGTTGCAGGTACAACGAAGCTCAGGAGGAGAAGTAAAGGTGGTTGGTGAACACAACAGGAAAGGACAGCAACCCTGGGCTGGGGGCCCTGCTTTGGGGGTGTTTATTCAGGGGCTGCTTAATGTAAAATGCATAAGCTGTGCCAAATCCTTGCATTTATTGTTAATGGCACTTAAAGTCAAAAGCACACTGATTCATTTACTGGGGAATAATCATTTGCTGTATTAGCTAATCTATTTATCAATATCAAGTCAATTATTATGAAGCATCGAGAGCGGCCAGTAATTATGCAATGTAAACATAAGGGATGGAATCAGTAAGTAATTATATTTAATCATAATTTGAAATATTGAAAAACATTTGTAATAGCTCCATAACACCAAGCCCACCTTAAAGAAACAGGAACAAATTTCTCTCCAAGTGAGGGGTTTGTGATACAGAGACATTTCACTTAGTCAATATTTTTAACCATTAAATTATTAATGGTTATGACAAATGCCTTTAATGTTACTGTCTGTATGAGCCATGTAAACATATTAAGTACTTATACATATCAAATAGGATTCTGAGTATCCCACAGTCCATAGCTTAGATCCTTAGGATACATCCTGCAGTGGGCCCATTGAATTCAAAATTTAGCCACATTTTCACATACATATTTACAAGGATGACCAAGCAAAAAACATCTTTCTAAAGAGCCAGAAATCAAAACCCCAAAACAATGTATCAGCAGGCTAAGAATTCACAAGAACATAAATTATTCCTGTCATCATCTGGGTAAAGAAGTAGAATAAATCTAACCTGTTTTAATGATTTGGGATTTAATAAGTGTATGTATTAAGAACCTGGGAAAGAAAGTTGTGTTGTGAAAATATCTGTGGCTGTATCAAAAGTTGCAGCCCAAATAATTGCTACAGTCTCTCAGAGGACCCTGTCTTTAATATCTGGCTAACACAGTATAGAACCAAAAAACCTTAAATACATATGGAAATATTATCTCCCACTTCCATATTTATTTATAAGCCTCCAATCAACCAAACTGAGCAGTGTTGCTGGGGTTTTTAAATATCTGAATCTGATCAGTTCACTTATTAATTTAGCTCAATGTATACCTTTCCAATTAGGCTGCCATTTAACAGATAATTTACTTCAGCAATCAATATTAAAGGCTCCAAGAATTGCAATTGTCTTATTTCCAATAATTTGCAGCATCCTATCGAGGTCACCTACCCCATTCCAGGCTAGAATTCCATGCTGGCTCTGCAACAGCAAGAAAGTTTACTGGTCGTAACCTTTTTAAAAGTTATCTGTACTAAGAATAGCACAACATTACTGTGCACTCAATTTTTAATGGGGTTATACCAGAAGAACCTCATCTATTCATAGTCTCTATTGCTCCAGCACTCACATCCCTCTTTCCTCATGCTCCCTGCCATACATAACATATAATTATGAGATATTGTGCATCTGTGGTACACAAGGAAATATTGGCACGTCCAGGCCTGATTTAGGGACTTGCATTGGAAGGGTTATCTAAGCTCCTTTTCCACTAATCAATGCCCAACACCCAGAATACCAGCACCTCTATTGGCCACTTTACTAGGGAAAAAAGTAATCTTTACAGAAGCAGCAAGAATCTGTGGTTTTTTTGTTCAAACCCTCCTAAGCCCCAGCAGGTATTACCTCAGGTACAGGGCTGTGAACTGAGCACCTCCATCAAGAAAATAATCTCCAAGAAATAAGAGTAAGGAGAGACCCTTTTCTTTCACAAATTTGCATGTGCATACACATTCACTGTTGTATCTCTGGATATGCCTCAAAATGCCACATTTTATCTTGAAAACATCTAAGCTCTTGGCTTTGCTGAGTTCACAGGGCAAGGAATTTGGCTTGGTGGGAATACTATTTACTTTATTCAGTGAATTACTTTATGATTTGTCTTAAACTGATTAAAGTGAGGACCTGCCACTGTTGCATTGTTCTCCCCTCTTTCCCTCTTAGTTATTTAAGGTACTACTGAATTTGTAGGTACCACTGCAAAGTGCAACAGTTCTACAGAGCAGCGTTTCACACACTGGAAGGGGAAAGCAAGGGGAAATTTTGGCACAGAGCTTTTCAATCCCTTCAGCCTTCTTTTTTTTAAAAAAAATTGAACTTGATAAGACCTTGAAACAAAACATTTTCTCTTTAGTTTTATCTTCACGTATAATGTTGCACTCTGACAACGGTGGCTGAGCATCATCCAGAGGCAGGAAGGGGCAAATTTCACAGGAGGCAGAGAAGTCACCTCAACACACCTTTCAAATTTTGTAGGAATTAACGAGCAGCTTCTGTTATACCTCAAACCCAAATGTCACCACAATAAATTTGTAGCAATATCAGAATGCCAAGAGATGAGACTTTTGCCTACAAGCTTTAATTTCATTATTTTTAACTCTGTCCTTTCCTATGGTCACAACACAGGAATCAAAAGCTGAGACGCTTTGCCAAAACCGTGGAACAAAAGAGACTTTCTGTCTCACTTTTTCCTCAATCTTTGTCACCCTCCTGGCAGGGCTGATGTGAAATGGTACTCCTGTGGTGGCCTCGTCAAAAGCCAAAGAGCAGAAGATGCTGAAAGTCACCACTCAGTCTCTCCTCCACCCCCTGCACTCCCTGAATGGAGGGGAAATGGTGGGGTTAAGAAAATAAAGTTCTCTCCCAGTAAGGCTGCCACATAATGAATACAGCATTATTATGCAGAAGGCCTCTTGAGACATTGGCCTAAAAAATTCCACTGAAAAAGGAAACACCTGTTGGAATATTAACTAGGACAAAGTCAAGCAAGGAGAAAGAATAGGTGGCCAAGAGGTTGGAAAAATCTAAGAGGAAACGTTGAAGGGATTTTCCTTTATTTTTAAAAAGTGTGACATCCCTAACATTTGAGTTTCTAGTACAGCAAGCTGCATTTTCTTCCTACAAGGATCTACAGGTAATGGAATAGACAAAAGAAAGCCAATAGTAAGCAAATTACCCTGGTTTCTGAGAGGAGAGACATCCTTATGCTGTATAGCCTACAGTCAGGTACCTACAGGAGCTAATGGACTCCAGGTATTGGAAACCATTTATAGCTCCTGTTTCATAAAGAATATTATTGAATAGTTTTAAGAAAAAAAAAATCTCAAAAGCATTTGTAAATACATTTTGACCATGGGAAGTTTTCTATTAAGCTGAATTCACCCTCCTGTTTTCCAGGCTGCCAAACATGCTGTACTAATCAATGGCCCCTTGGTTCTGCACCATGTCCAGGACCCTTGGAGGGTGCCCTTCCCTCCTCATTACCTTGCTGGGGAGACTGAGGCACAGGGCAAGGTCTCCTTGCAGGCAAATCCAGAGAGCTCTGCAGCCCTCTGGCCAGCTAGAACTTAACTGTGAGAAATCCTAGCACTGAAATCAGAATTCAGAAAGACACCTGAGGAGCATTTCAGTTGTGACCCCAAGGCTGCACCCACTCCATAAAAATCCTTCCATACTGTGACCTCTGCTGTGCATCCCAGTGCCAGATATTCCACATTTAGGTTTTTTTTCTGTAGGAAGGAGACCAAATCTCCCCCATTTTGCAATGTTTGCTGCCTAACTGGGAGATGTATCCTCAGTCAGCTGAATACCCAATTCAGAAAGATTGAACACAGGTTTGAGAGCACTATAAAGAACACAAGCACTTATACCATGCTAGGAAACGTGATCCTTAGTTGTAGTGCACTTGTAAGCATTTTTTTCCTCCAATACTTTTATTTTTAAGGGAATAATGTTTCTTCCCCTATAATACACTAGAGAAGTATCTCAACCCTCCTGTAAAAGTCCCTGCAGAGCACGAAAATAACGTGTTGCAAAGGTTTAAACTTGACATATTGCAGGGGGGGCTGAGGAGCCCAGTGCTCTGCAGGGCTCAGGTCTATAACCTTCCTCCAGACGGGGAGGGAAATCTGTGATGGAGAGGCTGAGCATATGATGCCTGTTTCTGGAATCTCACCCTTCGGAATAGGCTGGATGCAGAAAATGAGAGATGCAGAACACAAAGCTCCTGCGGCAAGGCAGCCATTTCCCACTGCCTGCCTCGAGGAGGAGAGGGAAAAAAATAAATAAAAAATAAACCCCAGCCACTTACAGGGATCTGCCTTGGCAGCTTAGCCAAACAAGCCCGGCAGGCTCGGAGCGCGCCCCACGCGCGGGATGCGCGCCCGGCCCCGGAGCGCTCCCTGCAGCGCAGCGATCCTGCCGGGCTGCGGCCGCAGCGAGGAGCAGCCCAGCCCCATCGACGGGCAGCAATAAACCCTCCGGCTCTCCTTCCCTCCCTGCGCGGCTCCGCCGTGCTCTCCAAGAAAGCGGCCCCCCCTTCGCCGAGGTGCTTGTATTTTACAGGCGGCTCAAGCTCATCCCTTTTATAATGAGCTTCGCTTTATCCTGATTACCTGGAAAGCACATCAGCCTGTCATATCCAGCCCCGTTAATCTTTAACCCTTCCCACGCTGCCTCCATCCCACCGCAGTGCTGGAAGGACCGGACACCGAATTCCCTCTGGGCTTTTTTGGGGTGGAAAGTATCAGTGGTTACTCCCAGCCGAAGCCTGAGCTGGTGGGAACCCTCTCTCAATAACACACAAGGTTGTTTCTTTACAAGAGCAGCTGCTTTCACACTCCCAGTGAATATTTTAGCAGACACGTGTGTGAAGGAGAGAGCAGGAGTGAGGGTGACAATGGGTGGATGAAGGGGAAAAGGTACCTATAGCAAGGGCAGCAGAGCCTTAAAGCATCAAATGTGTCCCTCTCCATGCCAGAGGGTTGGAACTGGATGATCTTTAAGGTCTCTTCCAACTCAAACGAGTCTGTGAGTCTACAATCACAAAATTCATATTGCCCTCTCAGCCCAGCACCACTGTGTGTGTGTGACCCTGTTTTGACAATTCCTGTGCCATATTTATTCAGACAATAAATTCTCCAGCAAGAACTCCCTCCCCTCTATGCATTTATCAAGGATACATCCAGAAAGGGTAGGGAATGATCTTGGCTGCTGCTGATGGGCAGTGGTTCTTACAGGGGGAAAAAAACTCACAAGCATGGGTTCAATTTACAGTCGAATACAACTGAAAATACCATTTCATCTTATGTTTATGCAAGTAATTGAAATCCCAGTAAAAACTGTAATTAGAGGCTGTATGGAAAAACCCTAAAAAAATTTTAAAAGTCTCTGTACAGACCCACACAGAGAAAAAGTTTGGAGGTGCTATTTCACAGCAACTGTAAAAGGTGTATTATTGGTACCAATAATAGCAAAAATACAATGGACATGGCCAAGACAGAGTGTACAGTTGGGTTGTTTATCAGCACGCACTCCTGTTGAAATCAAACACTGACAGTAAAAGCAAAACACTCTCTTCAAATACCAACACTAAGGTAGTCAAAGCACAAACAGGGGAAAAGGAGCTGCTTTTTCAGCCTTGTTTCTCAGCAAAATTTGCTCTCCTATCACTTCCCAAATCTTAAACTTTCTGGATAATTTCAAACAAAGCAAGAACACACAGTAAAGGCCTGAAAGATCCTTAATTCCAGGCAAATTTTGATAAAACAGGAAACAGACAAAGACAAGCAACTCTCTAAATGCCACCACTGAGAGAAAACTGACCTCACTCACAAAATCAGCAAATTCACACAGATACAGAGCTGGAAATCAGGCTCCTAACCCAAAACCACTACTATTTCCAACACATATGAAAAGCACAACAGCAACACAGACTGGGCGGATAATCTGGGAATAAAGGAAGGGTCCAGCACGTGGAAAAACTTCACTTTTCCCAAGAAAGAGAAAAAACTGGGAACAACAAGAGGAATACTTTCACTCCCAATCTGTATGGGACAACTGCTCCCAGCAGTACCCTAGGGACTCTGTAATGAACCTTCTCAATCAGAGGGGTGTTGGCTCAATTGAAATTTTTAAAAACTGAAATAAATCACAATATGCAAGTTCTCAGGCAGCCTATCCCTCCCTGAGGCTGTTTGGAGGTAAGCAGGTCCATCCTCTGCAAATTAAGATCAAGGAGCCTTAATTAACCTCTGAAACCACAGAAACACACCAATCCACAGGTCCACACACGTGAATCAACTTGCAGGACATTTATTTAGACACATTTTATGATCAACAACATCAAAACTGCTTTAGAAGAAGCCAGAATGGATTACCTTGGAGCAGAGAGAGATCCTGGCTTAAGATGTTGGAGTCCTGCAGGAGTCCAGCTCCTGTCCTTGAAGAGATTATCATGCCCAGATTATCCCCATCACCTGCAGCACCACACCTGATCTGTGTGAGCTCTCCAAACTCTCCTGTCCACAACATGTGTTCTCCATTGGAAAGAGAATTCTAATCAAAAGGGTTTGCTCCCAGGTTTTCCAGTACCTACACACTGGCTGAAAGGAACAGACAACAGCAGTTTTCAGCAGATGTTTAGTACTTGCTCTTATTTAATGAAATTTCCACTTATTCATCATCAGAACATCAGCACAACCATCACCTGCAGACTGCAGAGGTTGAAACATCTTGTGTACTTTAAATACCACTCTAAGTCCATGTGTTTCTGAGAAATATGCTCAGGAGATCACAAACTGTGGACAGTGAACACAGAGATTGGGAGAACTTTAGGAGGCCTGTCTGTGTATATCTGACATTGCAGCCAAAAACATGCAGTTGTCATCATGCTGAATGATGTAGGATCAAAATACAAAGGGAACATGAACTAAACTCATGTAAAAATACTGCTAGCTGGTGATTTTCTGTTTAAAACTAACACTTAAGTAATCCATTTTTACAGGTTGGTTGTACTATATTCCGTATGCATCTTTCTCTGGAAGTGAATCACACATGGCATTGGTCACACTCCCTCCCAGTGCACAAGTCCACTGAATCCCCTGTCCATTTTCCATCACATTAGTGCCAGTCAGTGCCAATATTCACATGCAAGCAGCCATGTGGCCTTGTTACTGTTGATTCTTCAGGTGAGCTGGAGCAATATCCCAGTGCCTGCAAGAAATCCCCCTCTCTTCTTTAACACCAGTAGCTTGATGGCATTTCCTTGGCTCCGTGTCCTCTGCAGAATCTCAAAGTCTCTCACCTGGTTTTAAAACAGAAGTCTTAACTTTACAAAGCAAATCTTCCAATGATGGAACACTATAATTTGTTAAAATCCACATTATTTAAGGTTAACTTGAATCTAGCAGGAGGTGACACCTTCTACAGCAAGAGCAGAATTTTAGGAAAATCAAAAATACCTTGGCAAATTGAAATTTAGCTCTGAAAGGGGACTGGGTTCTCAAAAGAGGTCCAGACCTTTCCCTTTTGCAAAACACAGGGATCCAAACTTTTGGATCCCCCATACCATGTTGGGAATGCAGAAGAGGAATAAGAAAGTCACGTGGCTCGAGTGAGGAACACTGTGTTCTTCTCCATGTGACTACAAGCAAATTATTTAGTCACTTGGTGACTGTTTTCTCCATCTGTGGAAGAGAATAATATTGAATGCTCACTTTGCCCACACAGCATTACTAAAAACTGTTTCAAAAGGTACATTTTGAGGCATGGCAGCACCATCAGGAGTTTCATCCTGGGAGTCATTCTGCCCAGATATTCATGCAACGCAATGCCTTTAAAGAGTCAGGGGTTCTTTTTCCAGCTTTGATGAATTTGCATTACGGGTTAATTAATTTTTATCAAGGGCTTTCAGAATGTCACAGGGAAAGGCACTGCAGAAATGGAAAGTAATTTTTATAGTGCTGAGATGAGGCCAAGGAAAACAGATTTGGATCAGAACCTATATAGCTCTAAGCTCGAGTCTCTCATAATAGTAATTAATGAAAGAGACTGCAAACATTTGTTTTTCAGACAGAACCATTACCTTGATATGAAATGCCTGAAATCACTTCAAAGCAAAATATTTAAGTTGTAAATATGTCAGAGCACCCTGAAAAGCATTTGAATTTAATCTCCCGAGTTGTGCTCAGCATTTTGCTCTTCTTGTAATGCTTTTACTATTATCATCTTGATAAAGGCACGGGGAGGTGAGAAACAGAGCTTAATAATTCACACCCCGTTGCAAAAGGCAGCACTCAGGCTAAGCCCTAGTTGTGAATTATTACACCTGAAGTCACGTCAGCCACAAAATCTCCTCTAGGTGGTGGGAGAGGAGGAAACGGGTGAGGCAAAGGATGTGAATGCACCTTAAAGAACAACCTGTTTCGGGTACCCTTCTGGCAGCAAACAACACGGAGGGTGGGACAGAGGGGAGGGTGCAGGTGGAACTCACAGGGGGAGAATTCAGCATCGAACTGCTGTTGGTTACATCAGCCTGGCAACTGTTTATGCAAACAATCTGGCTGACTCATTAAAGTACTGCTCTGATCAGCTATTAACTGTAACTGACAGATTAAGAGGAGAACAGCATGAGACAGATACTTCAGAAGTGAGAGCAAAACATACTGGGAGCTTAATCTATGTTTTAATTCCAGCACCCTGCTCCCCACCCCCAGCCCTGCCTTTGTCAGAAGGCTCTCATGGCATGTTTCATATTGTGCCCTGCATATCTTGGCGCCCACCTAGACAGCTTTGCATTCTCAGCAGCACCCTGTGGCACCCACATGTTCCTCTGACATTCCAGGGAACCCATTGCAACAGCCAGACATTCCTCCTCGCCTTCCTGAGGGCTCCTTAGATCACAGATGCTCCTGGTATCACCCACTGTGCTTCAATACTTCTCAAGTCCCGTGCACATTCTTCAGGGTCTAATCCTTTCAGATAATAGTGCTTGCCTTCAGATGCTGCCTGATACTGATGAAAAAAGGGCTGAGATGGATGCTTGCTCTTTTTCATTTCCCTAAGCTGATAGACAGGACTTGTCAAATGCAATCAAGAAAAAAATAGCTCAAAACCTGCTACTGTTCTATTACATATTTCATGTTCTCTGTGTAGCAGGGAAGTCCCAGTACTAAAAAATTGCCACTTTGCCTTAGGAAAAAAAAAATCTTATAAAAGCCACACCTGGTTCTCACAGAGCCCACAGTGAATTTGGGGAACACAGTGGCATGAGAGGTTACAAAGTCTATTGATAAAAAGGGGGTTTAAGTGCATGTAGACTAATAAATAGAAGAAAAGCCCACCTGAGCTAGCAAACACAAGAACTCAGGTCACCAGAAGTTAATACCATGTTTTGAAGGCATTGTTGGTGTTCTCCTTGAACTCTGAGCATCAGCTCCTGGCTCCTGCTAGAGCTTGGAAGCTGCTGAGAAGGACCTTGAACCAAACACAACACAGCTGATTTTATAGGTAAACTCTGTGCAAGGTTTGTACCGTGCCAAACCCTGCGGGGTTTTCATACAGCTCTCATAAAGGTTAGGAGGACAGTGGACCTGGGATAAATCCAACCCCCAGGACTGCCTTAAGTCCTGACTGAAGCTTTGCCCTTCCCCTTTCTCCTCCTCTTTTTCCACCCCACTGGGCTTGATTTCAAAAATGAAAACATCCAAATCTTCTCTATTTTTTTGGGCAGGGTGGGTCGTGAATGAGAAGCAAACCTTAAGCAAACACACCTTTGCACTGCACAGGCCAAGATCAATGAGATGAATTTCATTTCCTTTCAATGCAGACCATGTCAAACACCACGTGGAGGCCAGGAATGCTGCACAGCGTCTTCCACTCCTCCCTTGTACCCTGAATCCTTCCAGGCTTGGCTCCCTTGGAACCCAGAGCTCAGCAATCCTTGCCAGCCTCTGCCGCAGAATCAGAGTAGCTTGAACCATGATCCCCTTAAACCCCTTCCCCTCTCCTGTGACACAGAGGAAGGATCACTAATAGGGCTATACAGCAATTAGCCATTAAGCCTGATATCCCATTAAGAGTTGCCAACAGCAGGTGCAAAAGGTGGGAGAGGAGGCTCAGTGTACACATATTTCCCCAATATACCCCTCTGGTTCTAAGTGGTCTGCAGTGACATACAAATACCTGCCAGGGGTGTCAGAGGATGTTCCCAGACTCTTTTTGGTGGTGCCCAGTGACAGGACAAGCAGTAATAGCCATAAACTAAGACACAACAAGTACCATCCCAACATGAGGAAGAGCTTCATTCCATGGAGGTGGCAGAGCCCTGGAACGGCTGCAAAGGGAGGGTGTGGAGTCTCCCTCTCTGGAGGCGTTTCAAACCCACTTGGATGTGTTCCTGTGTTGTCACCTGCTCCAGGTGACCCTGCCTGGGCAGGGGGATGGACGGGGTATCCCCAGAGGTCCCTTCCACCCCCAGCTATTCTGTGATTCAGTGATTTTGGGACAGCAGTGGGATTCTTTGTTCTTGAACTTTCATTTCCTTCCTTACCAGCCCCCCATGTACCTCCCCTGCCCTAAAAAAGAAGCTGTGTGAATGATGGGGTGTATAAACTGGTCACCATCTTGTCCATAAATATTACCCAAAACACTTTGTTTCCTGCAGAGATAAGAATATCTCCCATCTTTATAAGTTCCACATTGAAATCAATGTGGTCTGCATTTAAAACACACACACAAACATGCATCTATCTATCTATAGACTGTATATGCTTCAGAACATACCGTATATACAGTATATTTTTCCACACTGTGCAGGATTAAGTGCATATTTCCACGGAGAAATAAATAAATAAACAACCATCAATTTCTCAATTTGTTCCTGCTGCGTGGCAGTGGTGAAAATTGCTTAGAAATAAGAACTATTATAAATATTCTATATATAACCACACATTGTGGAGGGAAGGGGGGGGCGGGGAAAGGGGAGAAGGTTTGCATGTTTGAAAAATGTGAACACAAAGGAGGGCATAGAAACCTATCCAGCCATTTCCACCTCGGTGCTATTTATAGCCACAGTGTTATGAGGTGTTTGTTTAAAGGGGCACCAGCAGAGGATGGAAGGACCAAACCCTCCTCCAAGGAGGCACGCAAACAATATTCCCTTGGCAAAAGAAAGGAGAACTCGTCTGGCCTGAAAAATCAAGGCTGTTCTTACTGGGTTTTTTTAAATTGTGTTTGCTTCCTCATTAACACTTTTATTCCTCTAGCCTGAGGAGGAGGCTCACTGCTTTTGGGGTCGGGCCCCAAACTGAAAAGAAAAAGAAGAGGGAAATTAGCAAACATTTCTGCCACCATGCTTCCCAAATTTCCCTTCTTTACAGCAGGCATTGGCAAGGGAGTCAAATTTCAAAATGTTCTGGTTAACTCTGCAGTTGGTCGAAAGTAAAAATGAAAAATATTCGCTTGAGTGCTGCCAGTTCTGCTGTGAATGTATTTAGTTTTGAAATTCCGTAGGAATATTGAAATAATTGGGATGAAAAATTCAACCAGCTCCTCAGAGAATCCTTTGCTTCTGAAGAGTTAGAGTACAAACCCCTGAAGAGCTCTCTATTGTTCCCTCGTGAGATGCCATATGGAGTAGGAGGGGTGGGAACTCAAGGGAAGAGTTATGACAATGAAAACAAAAACATAAATAAAATAAAGGAAGTTCTGTGTTCTCTGCGGGGACATGACTAGGGACTCACCAGTCCAGCCACAAGACATTTCTGCTGTTCCAGCAGGGCATGGATGGGATGGCAACAGCACAGGAGAGGTTCTTTCAGGGCTGGGCTTTTGCAGCAGACGTGGATGCCAGCAAGTGAATGAGCAGCCCTGGGGGCGCTGGGGCTGGTGCTGCCACGCTCCAGTCAGCACTTCACAGCTCAGCCCCACAGGCCAGACAAGTTCTGTGTGTTTTTATTCATAACTGGGAATTGTGGCTGCCCCATGAGAAGAATAAGATGTTCTCCCACACTCCTGCTTCGGGAAGATATTGAATCAGGGGTTGTGGTTTGTGTACGTGGCTATAACTGGGGTGAAAATCATGGAATGGTTTGGGTGGGAAGGGAACATAAAGCTCATCTTGTTCCATCCCTTGCTGTGGGCAGGGACACCTTCCATGAGACCAGGTTGCTCAGAGCTCCCTCCAGCCTGGCCTTGCACACTTCCAGGGATGGGGCTGTTGCTGTTGCCGTGTCCTGTGGACTTCAGGGTGAAGGCAATTCCTGTTTCTTGCTCTCCTGGAGGTGCTCCCTCCTGAGGCTTCTCTGTGGAGTCTGTCAAGGACTTCCTGCTGTCATATGCTCTTGCCACGCAGCCCAGCCCAGGAACTTCTCCCCCCCCAGACCTGAAATGTGCTCCCAGTGCTCCCAACGCCGGCAGAAAACACCAAAACACGTTAGTCACAGACCCAGCCATTCCTGCAGCCAGAGCTGTGCTACAGCCCAAACATCTCTGCTCTCTTTTAAGAGCCTAGCTGTTCTGCACTGGCAGCTGATAGCTTCTTTAATAAGCTTATAAAACCTGTCTGAGGGAAAAACCTGGGTCTCACTTTCACTTGATCCACAGCAGAGTGGGAGGGGACACGGTGAGGCATCTTCCCAAAGCCTGGGCTTTGCACAGGAGTTTATTAAGGCTACTGGGCCGCTAATTCCAACAGCCTTGTTTTCTGTCTCCCAATGGGCTTGTTGACACACAAAAGCTGTCCTGCTTTGGCTCCAAGACACAGCCTGGAAAGAGAGTAAAGTCAAGCCTATGGGCAGGGGAAGGAGTCACAGCAGTATAAAGTGCTTTTGCGCTGGTACACGCTGTGTGCTGAGCTGCTCTGACTGCTTTGGCAGAAACAATGCTTATGTCTATATAAAAACTGTATAGAAATCGAGCCATAAAACAACAGCTATCAGATTCTGGGCTTAATTATAGGTTTTAATTGTTTAACTGCAGGGGCATTTGGCAGTCATTAATACACACTTTAAAAAAAAAGAAAATAACACAAACTTGAAAGAAGTTGAATCAACCTGAGAAAATAAAATATCATCTACAAAATGCTTGATATATTGTTACTTTGATAAGTTCAAACAAGTGTGACTCACTATACAACCATTCTATCAATTCTGAACAAAAAACTGCATGGGATTATTATGCTTTTAATCCAAAGAGCTGGGTATTTGGAATTCCTCAAGCCCTTTGTGGTGTCATATTAGCTAGGCCAGTCTCTCATGAAAAGAATGTATTGTTGAATAGAGTTGAGTCCGGATCTCTGCTCCATTGGGTTGATAAAATGGCAGTTGATTTAAAAAGAACCAGCTTGTCTGGAGAAAGGATTAGCAGATTAAGAGACTGCATGTAATTTTTTTTTATGTAATGTAAAGTTACATTTCATAACTAAAAGGGATTAATTAAAACGTTAATAGAAGAAGAGATGTTATTTTTCCAGGGACAAATGCCTCACCACACATATGAACATTCACTTTAGTTGCTGCTGCCTCGACAGTAGGAAACAAAATGCTGTTCTCTGCGAGTAAGAGTTGATACAGAAAAGAAAGACAAGAGGTTTGTGTGGTGGCTCAGCATTTTATTTTCCTGTTGCACTCATCTGGATTTCAAAACAGCCAAAAAAATCCCTGTGCAGCTTGCTATAATATATATATCTATCTCTATATATATGCATGCACACACGCAGATTTTGTCCCCATCCCTTCTGCTTGCACTGAAGAATACAGCAAGACTATTTTGCCTGACATATTTTCTGCTCTAATACGATGCTTTTCTTTCTTTCTTTCTGCGTTTTCTGTCTGCTTTTTATTCAGAGATCTGATCCTGCTTTCCCTGCATGTGCGTTTTCAGTGATTTAGTAACAGCAGGGAAAAGTGGACAGGACTGTTACACAGTGTCCTGCTCTGCAATTTGCAGCAGAGTTACAAAGCTTGGCCATAAAAAGCCCTACCTGAGCCCAGTTTTAACGCTGTTTATATTGAAAAGTTCAAAGTAAATCACACCAGGAGGAGGTGGCCAGAAGCTGTCAAGTTTACTGCCCGTGTCACCAAGTTTCAGCTTGTCTTGAAATCCTGGGTTGGGGCTTTGCTGTTTTGTTCTGGTTTCTTTTCTTCCCTGGGGATGAATTTTTGGCGGATGAATTTTGGACTCCCCAGGTTTCTTTGACGCTTTTGTGGAGGGACCCAGGGGCACGGAGGGAATCTGGCCTGAGCCCCTGCCCTGGGATAAGGCACCTGCCAGGGCAAGCGCTGCCCTGGGACCCCCAGCACTTCATCCCCTGCACCCTCAGGGCACCTATTTTCTCATCCTGCTCCTCCATCTCATCTCCTTCTTAATTATATATTAATTAAACATTTTAAAAAAATCTCTAAATCAAAATTCATCTTTATTTTCAGTCCCTTCCCATCTATGCAAATAATTTGGGAATTGTGCACAAGTCTCATCCTCCCTATTAAGAATAACCACAAATAATCTTCCTCAGTCCATCATTTATTTCTAGCCCTTAAAGGTACCTGAGCAATAAATTTTAATTGAGTGTAATAAACTTGTTCAATCATTGCCTCAAGCACCTGTGGACAGATGTGCATTGATGATGCCATATTGCAACAAGGAGGAATTTCAGTTCACTCTTAAGCTACCCTTCCTTTCACAAATATTTGGATAACATAACAATAAACTATAAGAAAAACTATAAGCTGTAATAAAAGCTACATGTTGAAATATTTATTTAAAGCAATAGTGAACCTATTGCAGTGATAAACAAATTTTTCGGGAAAAAAAAAGTACATGTCTCCTTCTGGATCACGATGGAAAACCTTAATGGGGAATTCTCTCCCCTTACCCTTTCCTCAGTCACTATTTAAACTATGCCCTGAAGTAGGAGGGTTGGTGCTGGTTCTTTGCTAAGAATAGCATCCCACCCATTTCACTGCAGATGTTTCCATTCACTGTACAAATGTTCAATGAATTTTTCAATCCCACCAGATTCCTGGCCTCAACCATGTCAAGAGACAAAGAACTCCCCAGGTTTTTGTCAACTGTACAAAACCCAGTTCTTTTTAACCGTATTCAATGTACTGCAATTCACCTTCCCTGCTCCTTTTATTATTTACTCCCATGTTCTCTCATCTGAACAATCTCTTTCAAGAAATTATTCTTTTGAGCACTTTTGCAGCCCTCTAATTATTTCTGTTGTCCACCTCCCAGCTGTTTCTATTTATTCTGTATCCTTCTTGCCTAGGAGTGACCAATATCATGGGACACTGATATAATATCTTATATTTTCAATATCATGTTCCATACTAGTTGGTGGTTTTTTCCCACCACTTCAGTGGTGCTTTTTTAGCCACTGCTGCAGCTTGAACAGTGATACCATTGAACTGTGCAGTTACAGACCTCTTTTTTTTTTCCCTTTTAGTGATAACTTTCACAGATATCAGCTGTCCAAATATTCTTTGGAAGAGTCTCTTGGAATTGTCAGCTGGGAATTTCCACCCTGCCCCTCAAGGTTTCTCTTTTACTATGTAAGGTTCCATTAAAACCATTCAGCCACCGCCAGCTTAGCCTAAATATCACTTTTCTTCTCTTATTATTCATTTTTCCTGCCTTATTTTTCACTTTTGTAACCCATTGGTAAATATATTTGAGCAACAGGGCACCACACTGATTTTTTACCATGGTAAAAGAGGAATATTTCCTTCCTTCTTGAGGTACATGTGGGGATAGGAGGGACTTTTTATTCCCATCTAAACCACATCAGTGTTTTACCAGTCAGCCCCTGGGTTCTTGGCTTCCTCAGCACCCCCTTCTCAGGGACTTTGTCCCAAGGCTTTTTGCATGTCTATATCAATTTATGTCCCCCAGTTCTCCTTTATTCCCTGGTCTGTTGACTTGCTCCCCAAGTGTCTGTTATAGAGCTGTGAATTTTCCCTACAGGAGCTGCACTGGTTCATCTGTGTCATAACAAGCAGTTGTTCCTGAAGTCTATTTCCAATAACCTCTTCACTCAGCCTGCCCAGAGCTTAATTAAGCCTTGCTGATTTGCAATATGCAGGAGGAACATCTCCAAAGGGGCAGGCTTCCCATGGAGCAGATGATTCAAGCAGGATTATCACTTTTTTTCTGTCAATAGCTCAGTCATGTCTTCCACAAATCGTAGTTTTTTGCTTTTTGGTCTCTGCAACTCCAAGCTCCATCCCTATCTCAGTGTTTCCTTCTAAGAGTTAAAAGGTAGATATGGTTTTTATTCCTCTGCAATATTATTATTTTCCTTAAGTGTTCTTCTAACCTTCCTCAAGTGTAACAACTATTTCCTTCACTGCTTCTCGCAAATCAATAAATTCTCTGTGAGTTGTTTGCGTCTTCTTGTGCTCTTCAAATTCCCCATTAGCCTTCCTAATTTCCAGCTTGTATTTTAGCCAGTATTGTTTATATTCTATTCTGCTAACGTCACCAGGGTTGTTTTTCCACTTTCTCATGATATTTGTACCATGAAAAGCACAGTCTGATGGGATTATTACCCCTTTTTAAAGCACTGCTGAAATATAAGGGCTGAATGGCTGATGGTACTAACACCACGTTCAAGTTGTCTGGCACAACCCATGGCAGAGAGATGGTTGAGAAGTAACAGTAAAAATTATTGTTAATTAGATCGGCTCTCCCTTTACCACATAACCTGTAGGAGTCAGATTTCTTCCAGCTTGAAGCCACAAGAACAGCAGTAACCTCAGGGTTAAAGCTCTCTCAGCTCTACAGAGCCCCACGGTAAAGCTTCAGCATATCCTTATATCATTTTATGCAACCCAGACAAGGTGATTTATAAGTTATTCTCCCCAAGCTTCAATTAATTTCACTTAGGACATTTTCACAGTTGTACAATAAATGTTTAAATTAAGACATTTCCCTGCTCCCCACCCTGCTGTGGAATGGAACTGAATATTAACTGGTTATTGGGTGCCATTCATGGCCTGTGCAATTACAGATAAGAACATCGATCTGGCAGAAAAACAAATTGGCTCTTAAAAGAGGGTGGTTTGGATCTGACAGGTTAAGATGATTAGGCATCTCTCTAATGGATTCTGTGTATGACTCCTGGCTACACGCAGGAAGCAGACACCCACCCCACTCCTGGGGACCAGACAATTCCCTGCCCTCACGCAGGAAACCCAGCTGGAAAATTACCTGCGAGGTTCCAGGCCGGTTGTTTGCTCCTTCTTGGTTATCCTGCTGCAATGGAAGTTTGTAACACTGGGTAGATAAAGCAATATTTAAAGGGAAAGGGGTTGAGTTTTCTGCAGATGTGACATAACCCAGGGAAGCCTCTCTGATTTCTGAGTATAACCCTGGAGAGCTGCTAAGCACTGATTTTTGGGCTGGAGAAACCCACCGCTTAATGTGAGCCAAGAGGTAGTCTCAGAGCTGGGACCTCCAGGTTTTCACAGCAGCAAACCATGGAGATAACCTTGGGATTAATTCCAAATAAAGAGGTCACTGGACAGGGATTTCTGTCCTCTAATAAAGTATGGAGCAACCAAAATACTAAAAACTTCTGGGGACCTGAATTATAATTCTTCCAGATTGTAACAAAAAATTCACATGTCAGTGCATATATGTGTGTATGTATATATACATAATTAAAAAAAAAAAATAGAAAAGTGAGATTGTGCAGCTTTACGGGTAACAGAGACTTTGAACTTTTCTTTAGGAGAAGCTCTGTAATGTAGAAGCCCCAGCATGGCCACCAGCAGCTGCACCTTTGGCAGCCCTAGCAAGGCATTGTTCTCGTTCCTCAGCTGTATTTGGATTGAACCAGACTAAACTATACCCACACTGAGTTTCCACTGGCCAAAGATGTGACCACAACAAAGATTGGGCTGAAAATAACCAATCTATAGTTCTGCACAGCTCCTGGGTAGGACAATCAATTCCACGCATTTCTTGTCTCCAGAAAGGTCACCAGTCATGTTATTAATGTGCTACAAGCACAGGCTACAGATTTCCTTTGCAACTGCCTGGCTGGGCTAGTTTTTCATTTTCCCACAAAGTAGAGATGTCTTCTCACTGGTAAATATTCTGTCATGGAGCCTTTTACTGGAAGGGCTTGAAAAATGAAATGAAAATCACCCTGGAGATCTTAGCAATGTCATTCACAAGAGCCAGGAATGGCACTTACATACACATATCTGATGGTGATCCCATCAGCATCAAGAGCTCCCTTCAGCCTGGACAGAATTATACACACAGGTGGCTTTCTATCAAAGACAAAATTGGCCCAGATTAGAAATTATATCGTATGGGGCATTGACTTTCTCGATCATGGCACTAGACTTTAATTTGATAACTTAATCTTATACAGGGAGGTATCCTGTTCCCAGCTCAGTGACACCATCACTGCTATGCTGTCTCTCTGCCCACCCACCCACCTCTCCCTCCAGCCTCCATGGCATTAACAATACAGTCAGCAAAAAGGTTGCTATTTTGATTTTGATGATAGTCATAATGAAGCATGACTCGTCAGGGGGGAGCGTGAATTCCCGTGACACCAGATATTCAGCAATCTCACCACAGCACATCAGGAATCAAATACCTCACGGGGGGAAACCTCGTGGAGAAAACCAAAACAAATCAGAAATCAAATCTCTTCAAATTGCTGCTTTTCACTGCCTGAAGTTCAGAACTGGATTTATAATATTTTCATTTTATTTGCAGGATGGCTTGCTAGATTTCCTTCAAGTATTAACTTCTCCCATGTATATAGAAAACACATAAGGCTTGAATTTTTTTTCCCCACATTCATATTTTTAAAATGAGAAACACATTTAATGTTTTCTGTTAGGGAAAACAGAAGATGAAAACAAATGAGGAAATACGAAAAATAGTAATTCTCCATCTCTTCTCTCTTTTTATGAACAATCTTGCTCAGAGCTTTGGAAAACCTAATGAAGTTGCAAACACAAAGAGGTTCTGATTTTTTTTCCAGATTCCTCCCCTGTGTTGTGGGCCATCTGTATCTACAATGAAAGACATTTTCCACTCAGTTAATCCAGAGACTAAACCTTCCAAAACTCTCTACATGTTTTGTGTTAAGAATACATTGTGAGATCCTGTTATCGGTGCAGCTTGAGATACTGCAGTGACATAAAATCTTGCAGATAATACAAGCTGAGCTGCATTCAGAAAGCACCTGATAAAACCAGGAGAAATTCAGAAAATCCACTTTTTTAACCGAATGACCTCTTTGTCCCTCCCCAAATCTATGTCTAGTCCCCGACTTTTTATGAGCAGTTTGGCTTTAGATTGGATCCAAACCCCTTGATATCATTTGAAAGATTTCTATTGACCCCAACAAGCCTGACATCAATCCTAGAGACTACAAAGGAGCTGTTGCATATTTAAAATACAAAGATGAAGGTCTGTGCCAAAAACATTTCTCATTTCGTAGGTACAGCTTCCACTTGTCCCTTGATTTTTCCATGGTGCTCTGGAAACCAACTGCAACATTTGGCCATAAATCCTGCTGTTGTCCTCAGTGGTAAACTCGTGTTTGATCAGTCTCTGGCTCTGCTGGTAAAACCCGTGGCAGGTTTTCCAAAGAGGTAAATGGGAAGAGGATCAAACCCTTAATGAACACCATTTGTTAAGTCTTTCAGCTTCGCAGTGCAGTGTGTGCCACCCTAAATAAATGGCTGCTCATGCTACAGCAAAGCAAACAAAGCAGTTTGAGTGCAGAATAATCACAAAGAAAGACAGATTATAAATTCTAACAGTGAAACGTGTTCATGAGAAAACCCACAAACAGACCCAGAAGGGGTTGTGGCAATTTTAAGCAGATTCAACAAAATGAGTACACAATATTACAAGTTTGGGGTTGTGCTGAGCTGGGCTTTAAAGTGTTAAACCCCCCCATAGGGCTACCCCAGCTCATATATCCACCTGAATGCCCCAAGACATCAGTCAGGAGCCTCTCTGATGGGCATCACCTTCATCGAGCTGCCTCAGAGCCCTCACACAACTCCAGCATCACTGACAGCACTGGGGCTATTCCTCCTTTAGCTCAAGTCTAAATTGGGCCTGATAGTTACCCTAGTTATTTATTTTTTTTAATTGAGCTAGTCCATTTATATAAGTAGATTCAGTACTCCCTAAAGCAGGAGTATTGATCAAACCTGACCTATTTTCTTGGTCCACCCACCGATCACGTCCCGCAGCACGAGCCTCCCCCGCCCTGCTGCATCAATATCCTTCATTTGCTTCAGCAATGACAAGATGCATGTTCAGAGTTTGAGGCCTGTTCAGTCATTGATCTTATTAATAAAATTGTCAATGGGAATAGGTGGGTGAATTATTATCCATTACAGGGATAGCTTTTGGAACACAGACCCACAACCTGGACCGTGCTCTCAGGGCTGAAAGCAGCGACTCATTTTTCATAGGTCACAGAACAGCCAGGGATCCCTCACTCTGATTGCAATTCTACATATTCAAATGGAGAGTGGAGAAATTAAATATAATAATTGCATTTACCTACAGAGAACTCTGCATCGCTTAAGCATTACTCGAGCATTTCAAAAGAGTTTAAAAAGAACTATCCCAAACATCTTGATGAAGAAAAAGATTAACAGAATTGGGCACAAACTCACTGAGACACTCAATAATTCCATAAAAAAATCAGGGTCAGAATTCAGATCTTCTGAAATATAAGCTAGAGGTTTAACATTTTGCTTTGTCTTCCATCTAATGTCCTTTTTTCTCGGAGGGACACATTGGGGAAAAGCAAGGCTGTTCAGGGATAGAGCTGTAGAGCTTCATAGCCCTGCTCCAGGCCCCATGGTCATCCCAGCCTTCTTTAATGTATTGCTTTATTGAAAACCAGCACCCTGTTCTGAGGGACTGAACTCAACATTCTGTGTGACACTCTGTCTTCCGAAATAATATTGCAGAAATTTGGTATTTATCAGAAGAGATTAATTGAATCCCAACAGTACTGTACATCAAATGAAGGAACAGGGCCCCTATTTATCTCTTAAAGTTCTGAAAATGAAAAACATCTAATCACTAGTTCCCTTTGATGAATGCCTCATTGTTCTCCTCGACGGAGAGGCATTTCATATGGCACTGGCAATACAGTGCTGCTGGGGAGGGGGGTTGCAAAATTGCTTGGAAAAGTATAATTACATTTACATCCAAGCAGAAAGTATAAGTTTCCACGATACTGTATTTTTTCTCTCTGGTTGGTTTTTTTTTTCCCTCTCTTCCTCCCAAGGAAGAAAAAAAACCCTGTTCCTAAGGCGGAGCAAGCGGAAACTAATACAATTAAATACTTTGCTTTGCCTGCCAAGGACATTTGACTGCTACTGTGCTACATCAGGTATGTAATGAAAGGCAAATGACAACGAATCTTAATGTGGTGGGGAGCTTGGGTAACTGTAGTTTTATGTCAGGGATAGCTTGCTGGAGAAAAGCTGCATTGTAACCAGGATTAGCAGAACTGCAGGATTTCATTAATGACCGAACAGCTTTTTAGCAAAACAAAGATAGTTAGGGAGTAAAAAGAGAACATGACTAGAATGTGTGCCACTAATTGGAAATGTATATTATCTTCCCTTAGTCAGGGAGGAGGCACCGGGGTGCTCTGTATTGTCATCTGGAGAATGTCAGCTCGTACAAAGGTTTTCCCCAGGTTGGGGAGCCGGATGACAAGGAAGCAACAGTTGGAAATGACAGGGTTTGAAGGAGACACATTGAACAGGAAACACACTGGAGTCAGGTGGGAAATGGGTTCCCATCCTGCCAGTGATGGGGACTGCAAATCTCCACCTCCTCACCCAAGAAGAAAGGGGCAACCTCAGCAGGTTTCACACACAGATTGGATTTCTGCCTTTTAAAAACCCATCACTCTCTTTCCAAACTATAAATTACATTTGCAAAATGGAGTGGCCTTTCAGACCAGAGAAGCAGATTTGCTCCTGAACAGCCACGTTTTTCTCCAGATTTATCAGCGACACTTTTTCACAGGCAGCTTCACTTCCAGTAAATCATCATTTCCATTTGCAAAACAAAGTTCACCAAAAAACTACAACTCTTTCCATGTATAGAACAGCACAAAGTCGATTAAAACCAGTGGGAATTGCTGCACTGCTCATTCTGTACCCAGCTTTGTATTGGTCACATTGCTCAGTCCTTAATTCTGCTGCCACTGAATTCAAGGCTTTTTTATTTTCTTTTAATACCTGCAGAATACACAAGATGTCTCCAGTCATATCCAGCAACTGTTTACTCGGGACAGTGAGAAAAATAAATGTGGACGGACAACAAACCCACTCTTTTATGCTAACCCTGACATTATTAATGGGACAGACCCTCCCTGTACACTGAGCAACCTTTGCAGGGCTTGAGACTGTGATATTTACACCCACTCAGATGCTTTTCTACATCATCAAAGTGGTGTAAAATAGCTCAAGTCAAATGACAATTAAGCTTATTACTTGAGACAGCTTTTTTTTTTTTTTTTTTAAAACAAAACCCAAACCTGCTTGCCCTTGACCACTAGGCATAAGGGAGGGGGAAGGGAGAGAGGGAGGGAGGGGAGAGAGAGACCCCTTAAGACAATTTTGAAACAGTCCAGTACTTTCCTGATCACTTTGCAAAGTTGAAATATGATTACAACCTTTTTGCATACAGAGAGAGAAGCCATTTAAATGAAAAATTAGCTGCCTTAACAGGTCAAGCACACAGTTACATTAATGTTGTGTAGAACAATAAATCAACTTCGATCCCCAATTGAAAAAATGCTAATTTAGCCCAGTGATTCACTGATTGTACTTCCCAGCGATGGAAATCTTTTCTTTTTTATTTAATGCGAGACAGTGATTTGACGGCCCTCCTAATGGTGCTTGCAGACTATCAGCATTTCAGTGGAATTCTGATCATGGTTTTAATATTCCATGCAGCTTTGCCCCCTCTGATTTCATGCTGAAACATTAACAAGAGCTGACACTGGAGATTAGAAGCAGACAGCTGGAATGCCAGGTCTTTGTTGCAGCATGGACATGAGCCAACATCGTTCAACCGCAGCCAAGAGGGACCTGGGAAAGTCTTCTTAAGAAGGGGAGGTAGAAAGGGGGAGACAAGGTAGTTTACTGAAGGGCATATACAAGTAGATAATTGCAGAGTCCTTTCATCTCTTAAAGCCAAATTCTAATCAATCCTGGTTTATTAAGGGGAAAGAGAGCCATTAAAGGTAAATTTTGTGCTGAAAAAAATAAAAAGTAAATTTAAAAAAATCACCATTTAAACCTGGTGAGCATAAAAGTTTGCATAGAAAGCAACTGCAGAGCCACCTCTAATTTGTTGGCCTAACCATTATTTGCAGTGGCTCTGTTTGAAAGTGCAGTG
>JAWWTY010000064.1:3940961-4005267 GCA_035222235.1 Margarornis squamiger | reverse complement strand
TGCAGTGGCTCTGTTTGAAAGTGCAGTGCTGGTCTCCTTTAAAAAAAAAATAAAAATTAATCCATTTAGTTCCAGGTGAATAAATTGAGAAATAAAACTGGATTTATGCGCTGGTGCAGTGTGTGAACTGTAAATTCCCAGGCAAAAAGGAGGAGGTAGTATAACATAACATTCTTGTGCCTAATAAATTGTTTCCTGAGAAGAGAAACCTAATAAAGATCCATAATTTCATCCAAACCATGAAGCAACTCTTATTCTTCATACATTCTTCAGGGAGAAACTTAGGGAGAAGACAACAGATGCTCTATGGTGATGCTGTGTGGGTTTTGTGGGTTATTTTGGATTGCTTTGGGGGGTTCTTTTAAATAAGAACTTCTGAAGTTCTAATTATATGGTATATATATGTATATAGTGTGCATATACATATATATAAATAGTGCAGATATTCAGACAAACTCTGGCTGTGATAAATTGAAATGAACAAGTCAAGAAAGAAATCTCAGGTGAAGGCAGGAGTGGGGGAGGCTTCTGAGGGAGCAAAACTACACCTGGGGAAGTGGGGTAACCCAAGGATCAGGGCTCCAGCAAGGTGCTTATCCCATCCTGACCCAATGTGTCATCTTGGGAAAGTCACCCCCTTTCTGCATCTCCCTTCATACCTCTCCCAAGCACAGGAGCTGTCTTATTTTCTACAGTGAGCTTTGATGACTTGACTTCTCTCAGCTCCAGCCCACAGTAATACCAATTATTTCCCCAAAAAACATTCTCTCTCTTGCCCTACACTTACCAGTTATTATGAAATTGAGTCAGGTCATGTACCCAAACACTCAGTGCTACCCAAACACAGGAACTTGCAGCTTCAAAAGTCGAGGCAGATGCAGCTGAAGAGGCTGGTCCCAGCCCTGCAGCAAACACCTCCTGGCATTGGCTCCCTCCACTCCAGTCACTGTGCTCAAGGAGAGGGGATCTTCCAGAGAGGGAACCGGAGTGATTCATGTGATGACTGGCCTTTGATTTACTTCTTTAATAATTCCCATCTGCCCCTCTCACCAGCCATTCCTCCTTCCCTTCCTCTTCAATCTTAAAGAGATGCAGGATAATAAACAAAGAGCAAATATTTGCACTAAGAGTCAAGAGGTGATCGACAGGCTCAAAATATTAGTAAAGAATGTGTGAATGGAAATAATTCTGTTTAATACATTTCCCTTCTCTACATCTTTGCACCAAAGGCATGAAACTACTTCCTGAACAGGATTTACAACTACCTTCTGCCTCCTTTGATTTCTGCACAAGCCCGGAACAACGCTCCGAGCTCTGGAGAGTCAGCCTAGACTTAAAAATCTCATTGTTAATTATTAACCCTAATAAGAGCACCTGGCAGGTCAGTAATTCCAGCAGAACTGGGCCTGCTGAGCAAATGGGGAAACTGAGGCACAGGGAGGACCCAGGGCAGCCTCAGCAGCAAGGATACAGCTTGTGCTCCAGGGATCATCCCGGGGATGCAGGAGGGCTACGAGCAGCCTGGGGAAAACAGCCCACAGGTCAGGAAGGGCAGGACAGCTGCACACAGCAAAGCTTGGGTGAATTTGTGGGGCCCACATGGGACCTTAATAGAGCTGTGGGGGCAATGGGCAGCAGGGAACATGGGGAGCCTCCAGGTTTGGCTGGGGCAGCCCATTCTCACCTCCTGGTGCTCTGGAGTCCTTCCCCAATTGCAAGAGGCAGTTTATTGATCTCCTGATGAGTTACTTCCCCTGGGTGATCACCCTCACTTCGGAAAAATTTAAAAAAAAAAAAAAAAAGTGCACTTTATTTCCATTTTGAATTTGTCTGGCTTGGTAATAGGCTTTTATTCTTATCTCTAGTAGATTAAATGGCCTTTTGGTATCTCATGAATGTACCAGTGGAGTGCCAGCATGAGAGTAATCAAGCCATCTCTCTCTATTCTTTTTCCTAAACAGACAGCTCTTCTGATCTGTCACTGAGAGACACTTCCTTTACCCCTCAAACTGCTTCTGTGCCTCTTTAGAAAAACAATGTTGGTCCCAGAATTACACCCTGTAATCGGGTGGAAATACCCTACGCTCTGCCTTCACATCTGACTCCTTCTAGGGCTGGGAGACATTCAGCCAAAACCTCTTGTGCCATCCTGCACTGAGGCAGTGTCTGGTCTGACCCCTGCAGCCTTTTCAAGCTCTCTTCCAGGATTCTGTCCCCCTTTGGAAAGCCTTGTTGGCACTCCTGTGAGAAGTTAGTGTTGCACTGACTCCTGTGGGCTGTGGATTAGGACCACAGCCCCTGACAAGGCACAGGGAGACATCACAGGAAATCCATCAGCACGAACACATTAGGGCTTTTTCTAGGCCAGCAAGTGCCTATTCAATAGTAATAAGAACATTTAATATTTGTATAAAATTTCATAAAAAGTTCAGGAATGACTGCTCCAGACCTTGCTTGTCATACCTGAACTTCCCAGCTCCACTTCTTGCCTCCCTGTAGGACCTATGTCTTTCTGTTTGATCTCACTTCCCTCTGGCGTTATCCTTTCCACAGCCAATGTTCCTTGTGATGTCCACACCCCTGCTTTGGGATCTTCTGGGGAAATGTTTTGCTATGTAAATGCAAACACTGCCATTGTGTAGTGCCTCCTGTTGTTTCTGCTTTCCTTCTGCTAATTGATTTGTTCTTGTCTAGACTTGAGCTCATTACAAGGAGCACTAAAGCTCAGCATCACTTATTTCATGGCTAAGTCAATCTGTGGATCCAGTGGTTGGGCTCTAGATTGGGTAAGGAACATGTTCCTGCAGATGGAAATGGCTTGGGAAGAGAAAATAAAAGCTGAGGTAGGTAATGAACGGAAATGGAATGGCCATCATTGAATCCACGAATACCATTGACCTTTCTCAGATTTACATCATTATCTAAAGTTCACCAGAGACCTTCCATGCTTGTTATCATTATCCTTCATTAGAAGTCACTCTAGAAGCATTAACAAGCTTCTGAAATGCTTGGCTAATTGCTTTAATAAGGCAATATCAATACTAAGCAATAGTTCCCATGATTAGATATAGACAGAGACCCTCGAGGCTTTGCCTTCTTGGGTTTAAAGGCTGGGTTTAGGGCCTGGGGGAGAAAAGAAAAAGACTCTCCTTTGAGAATAAAGCCCTCAGAGTGGACTTAAAACGCTCTGCTGTTGCAGATTGCAGCTGTATTTTAAATAACAGGGGCTACACCATTTCAGTCAGTAAAGGATTGTCTGGAAGATGCCTGCACAGTCCTTCAGCTAGAACTGCTCTGGCACATGAAAGACTCCAAATTTAGCCTGGGAAGGCTGGTGAGCTTCCAAAGTGAGCCATCTCTCAGACAATTCCACAAAACAGATAAACCACACCCCCATATTTCTTTGGGCTTGATGCTTACTCAGCACTGAGGGGTTCAGCTCAGTTTTAGTCCCGCAGAACTGCCCGGATTCATCCCAGCCAAGCCCACAAGTCCGAGCACTTGCGGTTTCTCTTGAAGATGGAGCACAGCAGTGGAGAACAAAGGTGTGCAAACACCCCCGTGGCAACACAGCCAGCTCCTGCCAGCCCTGAGCCCCCTGAGCAGCCGTGCTCAGATCCCACACTAAGCTAAAGCAGGACTGGGAACACATCCCTCCCCACGCCCAGTGCAGGAGCCCGGCTGATGAGCCTGGGGCAGTCCCCTCCTGTGTCCTGCTACTGTCATGCTGGGGTGCAGGGGGGAACACACTGTGCTTCCCAGGAGCTCTCAGGCCCGCTCCTTTCACCTCTTCCAAGTTCAGACATACACAGCTGATAACAAATCCTTCTTTCTGCCTGCTCCCCTCTCCACAGTGTGCCCCTGCTTTCCATTAGTGCTCAGGGGGGGAGGACACAGCCCTTCAGGAGGTTCTGTCCCCAGGAGAATGAGCCACTTCTGTGTGACCTGTCGCTTTTCTGTCTTTACCAAAGTGGGGGGATGAAGCAAGTTGCAGGAACCAGTGCACCATCACTTTTTTGCCTGCAGGCTCCTCATCTCTTCTCATTTGCTGATCTGCATTCAGTGCACAAACTTGGAATTGGTGTAAATGGGGAAAAAGGGAAAAAATACACATGCAACAAACATCAATACATATTTAATGAGCTTTGATGGCTCTACATTTGCTCAGATCAATCTCAGCAGGGAAAGGCTGACTGTCCAAACTTACAGTAACTTCAGGAAAACTGCATGAGGAGGCACAAATCCATAGTTTCTGTGGACTAGGAAAGCTCCCAGCTCTGCTGTTAGCTTTGGGAACTGTGATCAAAAGCAAGGAATAAAATAATGGAAGGTTTTCCTCCTGTGGAATCATGACTAAGCTTACAAGACCTCATGGGTCATTCTACCAGCCTCAGTCCACTTGTCAGCCTGATTAGAAACCCCCAGTTTTGGAAGGGATGTCTCTATAAGCACACAAGGAGTTCTGAAAAGCCAAGAATTATTTAGAAACATATGAGAAAAGAAAAACTAAAGAAAGGAGTTTCTTTTAGTCATCTTCATGGGCTCAAAAAATTATGCTGATTATCTTCTAGGGTTGAGTATGAATATCTTTGCTTTTTACAGTATAAAGGCACAGAACAGCAGAAATTACATGAACTCAGAATATTAACAAATGTCTGAAATATAAACATCAGCCTCCATCAACCATGGGGCATGTCTACCCACTAGCAAAACCAGGCAAGGGGTAATACCTTTTTCCTCTTGATGTTCTCTACTTCTTATAACCCAACAAACCCCCCGTCTATTTGGCCTTCTCTCTAAAATAGGCCAGGTCTAGAATTACCTTATATATAACTGAATACATCACTGGATCATTGATTTACCTGGAATCATTTACTTAAATTAAGCAATATTACATCAAGAACTGACATTTTGTCAAGGATCAAAAGTGATCAGAGGAGTTGCTGCAGCAGTGGAGTCAGGAATGGGTTTGCACAGGGAGAGCAAGATGAGACATGAGCAGTTTTGGGGCATGGACAAGCTCAGGAACAGCAATGAAGAATCCCATGGGAGCAGCCCAACAAGCTCTTTTTGCAAAAAACATTAAAACGTGGCTTTGCAGAAACTTCTCACTAAAGGTCTTACTTTCCATGGTGAAAATAAGTGTAGAAGTGAACCAGTGCCATGGAGAGCACACAAATAGCTCATGTTCCTCTTACTTCCATATGCACAGTGTTATTAAGTTTAATGGCATGACCTTGTCTTCTGGGAGAGAAAGGAGGGCAGAATCAGGCCATTAGAGAGGACAAGAGGCTGAGCAACCCCTCCTATTTAATGGCAGCAATGAGTCAGCCTCATTATGGGGACAAAACCACCTTATTTCAGGAAATTAGAGTTCCAACAAGCCGGATATTTACTGGTTTACATTCTCCTTCAGGGACTGGTGAAAAACGGGATATTTCCCTGAGAAGTAGCAAAGAGGGTGAGATACCTCCAGGATGGACATGGGTGCTTCTAAAAGTCATTGTAAGAGGGGGATGAGCTGAACATCAGCCTTGCTTGGCAGGTCTCACCACTCCTCCTTCCCGCAGGCATCAGGGAGTGCTGCTGCTTTCCTACAGACTCGAGCTGGCCCTAAGGCTCTGGAGGGCAGGAGAACACTTCTCCCCTCTCAGTGGGACCAAATCTTCAGCTTTTTCAGCACAGCAGCAGCAGCAACTTCTGCAATGAATTCCATGTTTTCCCAAACACAAGGCTGCAGCACATATAAAGTAGAAACAATAGGGCCCTCCCAAAATAGCCTGGATTTCATAACAACCTCAGGACTGAGCTATTGTCAGAGAGGGCCATTGTATAGGGCCATGGCAGAACATTTGGCTCCGATGCTCAGGAGTGAGGGCCATGCCTATTGCATTAGAAAAAATGCCATGGCATCAGTTTTCACTTTGTGAGGGTGTTTACTCGGCAGATAATAGCAGATAATTCTTCCAGCCCTCTGACAGCTTCAGCTGACCAGCAGATCCCAGGTCAGGCTTTACACCAATGAAAAGAAGATTTTTGGGTTTTTTTCCTGTTCATTTTTATCCATCAAATCTCTTTTAGCAATTTTAAGAGAAGAAGAAGCTGTAAATAAGATGATGGACTGAAGAGCATCTTTAATATTGATGGACTCAAAAATGGAAAAAAAGTTTTAAAAATAGAATACTGAAGATAAAGTCTTTCTTTTTTTGGGGGGGGGTGTTTGTTTTTGGGTTTGGATGGGGGGAGGTGATTGTTCTGGTTTTTTGGGTTTTGGGTTGGTTTTTGTCAGGCGATACTAATACCTTCATTTCAGCTTCTACAACTTATATTAACATTCTTGAGACCAAGGGGTCAGAAGCTAAAAATTAGTGAGCAATTCCCTTGTAGACACCAGGTGTGCTTGGAATTCAGCCTGGCAGGATTCAAAAGGTACCCATGGAGGAAGTGCCTCCCTTTTAAGGGATCCTGCTGAAATGGGATGAGCTCTGGAGGAGAAGGTGTAACTGAATGTGGTTATACACAAACCCAGTGGCTTTCAAGGGGAAAAAACCAAAAGCCTGGAACTGCAAAGCCATCAAAAGACTCAGTGACCACAGATTTTAGTGACTTTGGATTAACCCTTATGTTTTTAATTACCACCAGCAAAAGAACATCATTTTACCTTCCCAATAATCCTAAATCTTTCTTGCAATGATTCAACAAAGCAAAAATAGTCTCCAAGAGCTTTTTTGTTTCTGGATCATCCCAGCCCTTGGTCCATGAAGTGGATTATTGCTGACCTTGTTTATGCAGCTCTGTTCTGGAAGTGAAATGGTTACCAAAGTATTTAAACTATTGTGTGTGGGGAGGATCAAACCAGCATTTTTGTTCATCAATTCAGATTAAAAATTTAATTTCATGGTACAATGAACCCATACAGAGTTATATCTATTAAGGTCACCTATTTCTTGTACTTCAGCTTACTTTATTGATGACAGAAAAACTCTTTAGAAGATAAGAATCACAGCTCCAGCCTTCTAGCTCTCACAGTTTTAATGTTAGACACAATTTCCCCAACTCTCAAATACCTTGAACTTTATGTTTGAGAGAGAGGGGAGAAAAAATTGAACGAACTCTCTCCCTCTCTCTCTCAGTTGCTGCCTGGAATTTTTAAATAACAGAGATCTGGCTTTAATTGAGGCTTTCATTGTTTGAAAAGGAGCTACAAGTATTTCTAAACTAAAATATTTGCATAGTTTCTTGCTCACTGTGCTAAATGCTGAGAGGTGCTGGATGTCTCACTGAACTGTCCCTTCTAGAGTATACAATCACTATCCTGTTACTGTAGGAGAAAAGATTTGAAGAAAGGTCTTCTGAATACATATTTAACATCCAAATGTTTTCCTTGCTGTCTTCGGGCCAAGTCCTTATTCGATTGTTACTCAAACAAAACTCCCATTCATGTCAAAGCAAGCCAGCCTTTCATTAGCTCAGGAATTTAGCAAATTTGTGGTTAGTGCATTCAAAAATTGGTAGCATTTAATTGATCAAATAAAATAATTTTTAAAAAGGGATTTTCACCACTGAAACAAAGATGCGTGGCCATTTGGAAAGACTTCAGAATAAACTCCCTGGTTTAGCCAATCTTTTTTTTTCTTTTTTTTTTAAAAAATCGCTGGCTCTTGAGTGCTTATTCCTGGTACTGTCACACACGTTTCCTGGGAGCAGTGGATTTGTCCCAGTGAGCTGTGACTCAGGAGGTGATTTTTGGTACAGCCATCACAGACTCACACAGGGGCTTGAGGAACAGGCTCTTGTATTTTCCTGATAGTGAAATGGAATCAAGCACAGGACAGTGTGGACTTGGAGGAAAATATTGCTATCATCTTTGTGCCATAAAGAGTATGAAGTATCTCACATTACCTGCCTGTTAATTTATCTGTAACTCCAGATTTTATTTGGATTTAATTTTGGGTATCCCAGACCAGGAGCTCAGCCTGCTCTGGCACAACTTGCCTGAAAAATCCCTGCTGTCTCATTCCCCTCCTCGTTATCTTTTAGGTGTGAACAGATACTTGGTTCAATTATTTTTTTTCCCAATAATTTTCCATTGGCTGGCACTGAAATGACTAGTCTACAATTCTCCACTTCCTGGAATTCACACCTCCCCTTCACAACTTTTTTTGGAGCTCAGCATCACTTGTGTCCTTTCAGAGATGTTTCTTCCCCCATCTTCCTCCTGCTCTGAGAGATCCCTGTTAACAGCACAGGGACTGCACCAGGCAGTCTGTAACTATTAGAGGATGAAGTTCATCAGGCCAATCACCCTTTCATGTCTAATTTTCCAACATCATTCAAAAAGTAAACAGAAGCAATGCACTATGTTCAGATTCTTCACCAGCATCACTCTTCCTTCACTGCACACATCAACTTTTCTCTGGTTTCTAATGAGTTTGCAGTCAAATGTTGGCTTGTGTTGAAGTGCAAAGAGAAAATAAGGAGAAATAATAGGATAACTTTACTAGCAGCCACTGGAACAGAGAAAGCAGGGATTTAGGAGGACAGGACCAGTCTAGCCAGGTTTACCTTCAGGTATGTGGTCTGAAACTTTTGTGTTTGGGACAGTCAACATCTTGCAAGTGAGTTTGTCCAGTATTTGTCAAGTAGTGGAGAGAGGAAGTGAGAATACAAATCCCAAACCAGTTTGAGGAATAACCTTAGTCTGCAAACTGGCAAGAACAGCCAATGCCATGAGGAGGGAAAAAAAGCTCACTTGGTTTTCGCCTGTTACTTGAGAAAAAAAAAATAAATAAATAAATGTAACTATTTAGAAAACATTTGACTTCTACTGCAAGGCAAACAAAAACACGGATTTGGGTGAAACTCAGAACATGCCCTGTCTCTGGAATGCTGTGCTGCAGTAGCATGTGTATGTACATGTGTGTCTTCCACTGCTTAGTTCTGGCGGGAGGGAAAACACGACGCAGACCTCAGTGAGGCTCTGGAGCTGCTGGACCTGCATTTTCTCTTGTAAATCAGAAGTGACTCCACTGAAATTACACTCTGAGACCCAGTGGCATTAATCTCCACCTCTAATTGCTGTCATTCCACCCTGGCAGTGATTCCCTGCTCCGAAGCTGGGCAGACCTTTCACCTCGATGCACCTCCGGACTCCCCTCCCTGCCCATATGCCAGGGACCTGTCCTGTGACCAGATACACCAGCAAACTTGATTCTGCAGTTGATTCACTGCAGAAACATATGGTTGTTTCCTATCTAATCTGTGACAGCATATGTGTCTTTTATCCTCTGGCCTCGGAGCTGGAGCGTGTTTGTGACATGCGCGACATTTCCTTCCAGAATGTCTCTGAAAGAGCCCTCTTGTCTACAGATTGGGGGAGATATTTTCATTGCTCAACTGGAGCATTCTCCACCCTCCTCTTCCAAAGGGGAATCTACAGACACAGCATTTTCAAGCAGCTGGAATTACTCATGGCAAGGGATGGAGCCACGTCGTCTCGGCATGGGCAGCTCTTCATGGTCCTTCCCTGGGCTCAGTAACACGATTATCACGCTGTTGTATATCAAGTTCATCATGAGAATGGGGAACCCAAGGATGACTTCATGCAGGGTTGCCAAAGAGAGTAAGTAAAACCCCCAAAAAGGTACAAACAGCCTGGGATTTGCAGCAAGGATGAAGTCCTTAAGTACACCCACCCCTCACCCCCTCACTCATGGAACATTTCTGATACTTCCTTCCTTCCGGGGGATGTTGCAGGATACAAGGCAGTAATGGAAGATGCTGGGAATCACAGAGAGCAGAGAGCTCTGGAAACTTGCTTTGCAATCTGATCTGAGTGCTTGGAAGGACAGATTTAAGGAGTCCCTTGAAGGGTAAGAACCAGTAAGTTCACTGTCTTCCATCCCAACGATACTAAATACAGGGGCTGTATAACATGACCAGGAAGGACCAAGACAGAAGGCAGGGTTTGCAGAGAAGTAAGTCACCCTGCACCGTGCCTTTGCCTTCTGTTGATCACCTGCATTGCTCTCAGCCCAGTCTGCCAAGGACTACGATGGATTTACAGCAGGGATTAATTTAGGTCCCATCTCACAAAGTGCTCACTCCCTAAAGCTCTTTCATTTTCCTTTGAGTGTTGAGCTCATAAGCTGTCCTCCCTTGGTGGTTGGAATATGGGTAGAAAGAGCCAGTGGGGCTAAAAGAAACTATAGATTTAACCTGGATCTAATCACAGCAGTTTGACATCTTGTCTTAGCAATAAATCTCTCCTATATTGTCTCCTGAAGTCAGAGGAAACATGGAAGAAAGAAATTGCAGCAGAAAATAAATGAAACAGAGCAGGACCAGCTTTGCTTTCCTCAATGTTCTCACACAAGCATCACCTCAGCAATCTGAGATTGTAAAATGCATATGTAATATATCTCTCTACCTACAGTCTTCTGCCATCACACACTGAAGGAAAAGATGGTGCCAAATGACAGTTTATCCCATTGCTCTTAGGACAGGATAAATCATCCTCTGGAATTGCTCGTCTCTCTCCACCAAGACATCTCACCACTGAATAGGTGGTTAACTGAGATGAGGTCCGGAGCTCTTGGGTAGACAAACCTCTCTGAAATGTTATCCCCCCCGTCTGACACTATCAGGTTGTCTTGAAGCTTCACCCTCTTCAAGTAGACCCTGCAACTCTTCACCTGCTAAATGTTTAGCAGATATATAATTACACAGAAAGAAAGGAGTGAACAGGCATCAGACCGCATGAAAAAGGTGTCAGGGGGTGACATCTGCCCCCTTACTTCTGGAGGCTCAGATGGTAGAGCTGAGTGTATGGAATGAGAGAAAATGTGGATGTTTCAACCATCACTATTCTCATGGGAAGATGACACTGCAGAAAAAGGAAGATTAAGTTGCATTCAAATGGCAATTCAGCATGGAAGGCCAAATAGCATTAGAAAAAGGAATAAAACCAATTTTCTGTGGCTGGATAGTGAATTGCCAAACAAATCCAATCAGACATTACAAGAATTGGGCAACTGTGAGACTGAAATGTGGTCCAGCCTGCAGTGACCATCTAGAAATGAGCTGTCCCATCACTGAGCTGCAATCCCTGAATGCACAGCCATTCCAGGTTTCACGGTGGCACAGCAGGGGTTAAGCAGAAGCACTGGACAGTGACCATGGAAATACCAGGTGTTGGGTTGTTTGGTGTACGAACTATCCAGGCCTGAAGCAAAACATCTTAAGATGCCAGTCAATGGAGAGATGATTTTGATTTCTTGTAGTGCCCAAGTGGGTAGGGAATGCCTGGAACCTGCTTCAAACACAGAGCTGTTGAGGGCTGATTAGGGAGACGACAGTGCAGCCTCGGGGCACAATTAACACAGACCCTTCCACCTGCTCTCCCAAGCATCCAGGAGGGATAATTAGGAATCCAGTACCTGGGCATCACAAGGTGCAGCCTGGCTTACAAGCCAAAAAGAAATGATTGATCTAGGTAAGGAAAGATTTGGCTTCAGACATCCTGCAGGCTGAGAAAAACAGGGCTGGATTCAAACCAGAGATGCCATTCGGTACCTAAACTAGGACATAAAGAGCTTCTGCTTTTATATATCCTATTGCAGAGGCTAAACCAGCCTCCAACCAGCAGGAGATTCAGATTAAATCCCATCCTTACCAGTGTTTCATGAGAAATGTGATTTCAGGGGGAGAACAAGTGCAGATGCTCCTCAAATCTGGAGGCAAACCAAAGGCTGACTTGGGTCTGGGTGTGTATGTGGTTCTATTTTCCCCTTTCCTTCATGCAGGGACTGGGAAGATATTTGCATTTCTTGCTGCTTGGACACAGGCATGACCTTGCCGAGCTCTCAGGAAGGAGCTGTGGCCAGAACATCTGAAGGACTCATAAAGCAAAGTGGAGCAATCGATACGGGGAAAAGGTGAAGATCTGAGCAAGGCAAATGGTGTTGACAGCACTAGGAGAGAAGGATTATTTCTTAGGTGATAGAAAGGAATGCTAATGCCAGAATCCAAAGCAGCAGAAATGGAACAGAGATGACCAAAATCACAGCAAACAAGTCATGAATGAATCAGCAACTGCTACAAACCCTTGTTCTCAGCCAGGTATTTGAAGGAAAGAGTCTGCAAGGTTTTTAGTTCAGTAAACTTTGCTGTGACTGAAAATCATGCCTGTGAGTCCCCTGAGGAGGAATGACAAGAGGAAGACACCCTCTTCCCTGCTGAACAAGGTTCACTTGCTCTTAGACAACAAAATAACGAAGGTCAGAATTTTTATTAGCCTGCTCTCAACCTGTCTTAAAGTGACTAATGAAAGATCCCCTGAGCTTCACCTTGACCTTGGCTTGTTCTGCACATTCTTTAATTGTGGGTAATTATTTTCTACCCTTTGGGTTACACTGAATCTTGTGAAGGGAACCTCTAAGAAAGGAGAGGGCTGATTTCTAGCTTGATTAATGAAGATAACCAAACTGATTTGTAATAACATGGAGCTTCCTCCTACATGTTATTTAGATTTTACTCTTCAGTTATGTCCCTCTGCTGGTGTTAGGCATGTAAATTTGAAGTATGACATCCATCTAATTCTTGTGATAAATTCAGGTATCTCGGCTTCAATACAGTGATACTGTCCCTGAGCATCCCCTTGCAGCTAAGGAATTTGTACTGTTCTGCAGGAGGGGTAACAATAAGAAATATTAGATATTTGGCCATGAAACTTGCAGAAGAAAACCAGTACTTTTTCATTGCTTCAAATCTTCCACCTTGCAGCTGAGAGAACAGAACAAAACCCTGCTTCTAAAAATCTCTCCCATTTTCCCTTCCTTTCTCTTGCTGATTCTGGTTCACCAGGGGGAAAGGGGAGCACGATTCACAATACTCTATTTGCAGTTTTTAATATGCTTCCTCTTGCAATATTCATGCAATACCTCTTTTCACAATTTTTTAAAAGGACAAGGATAAAAAACTCAGTGTGGGCAAGATATTTGAAAGTATATTTTGAAAGAGAACTGTGCTAGAAAGTTTCTAGAATTTTCCCCTGGACCTTGTTGCTTCTGTCCTGCAGACAGCAAGGCAGGAAAGGAATTTTATCTGCAGTATATGAAAACCTGTAAAGAATACATGATATTTTTTTTTTAAATAACAAGCCTGTGGGTTGCTTTGAGAGGGGAGGGAATAGGAGAAAGAGC
The DNA here is from genome assembly GCA_035222235.1 of Margarornis squamiger. Taxonomy (NCBI): domain Eukaryota; kingdom Metazoa; phylum Chordata; class Aves; order Passeriformes; family Furnariidae; genus Margarornis; species Margarornis squamiger. Next base: position 3,992,065 of record JAWWTY010000064.1, on the reverse strand, counting down.
ACAACTTTCTTCGAAGGTTACAAAACACACCTCTACTCCTCAAGTTGTGCTTGTGCATTACCTATCTGCACATCCATCTCTTCTGTACGCCAGATTATCCTGACCTTTTCAGCACTCTGCATGCTGATTATCCCTTCCTCCCGTGATTACAGCCTCCTCCTTGTGTGAGGAAGGGCTGGGATAGCCAGTCACTCAAAGTGCAGAATAATGAAAAGGTCAGAGCAGCACCAGCCATACTTCAGGGACTGCATCAGCCACTACATTTTGGTACCTCATCTTCATAAGGGAGACTGTAATGAGGTCAGAAATCAGCACTGAAGGAAGGACTGGCATAGGAAACCAAACACCCAACACCTGCTGCACTCCTGAAATCTTTCAGAGCTCTAATTGCTGGTGCAAAGAATCTAAATCATATCCCTGGTTCACGCTGAGGATGTGATTCCCAGGTAATAAAATGAAAAGCAAAACCGAGAAAATTCTACTTGGTGTGCTCGAAAATATAAATTTTCCTCTGCCAGGAAAAGGAACTAAAACAGAGCTCAGTGATGGCTTAACTATAACAAGCTTCAAGCTGGCTTGTCCCAACAGGATAGGGGGTTTCGCCACAAATATTACTGTGACACTTTCTTATTTCCCAGCAACCTGTGCTTGTATGTCCCCTGTGTCCCTCTGCAGCTGAGCTCAGGATAGTGGGGTATGGCTGCTCCCTTTAATTATGAGCTGTGGAGTGGGATGTGCAGGACCCTACACCAGGCATAAGGAACACAAGTGTCACAAAACAGCTCCTAGCAAACATCTTTCAGGGAGTTATGCACTCAGGCTGATGGTAACCAGCTCTGCCTTGAGACTGAAGAGATTCATGGAGGAACCTGCCAGCAGCAAGTTCTTGGGCTGAAAAGCACTGGTATCACTAGATGAGGTTCCTTCCTCTTCATCCTCCAGTCCTTTGTTTGCAAAGCATCGCGTTGCTGAGTCCTGTTTCCCTTCTCCTTATCACAGGATGGTTTGGGTTGGAAAGGACCTTCAAGATCATCTCATTCCACCCCCAGCCATGGGCAGGGACACCTCTCACTATCTCGGGCTGCTCCAAGCCCTGTCCAGCCTGGCCTTGGACACTTCCAGGGATGGTGTGTAAAGGACTGAGCCTGGCTCCACAACTCCCCATCCATTCTCAGATATCACATCCTAAGGGAAGGAACTGCCTCTTGCTTTGTGCTCTGAACTGGCTTCAATCTTAGATGCTGATCCTAAACATCATGTAATAACAACACTAACAAAATGCACCAAGCCTTTCCCATGTCAAAATAAAAATAAATTAAGGGAAAAGAAAGAGAAGTGGAAAGTATAAAGGGGATTTCATGGGATTTCAGTGCCAAACTCCAGCAGGCTCTTCTGAAAAGCTCACCTTAAAGCAATAGATTTGTGCTCTTGCATTTCTTTCTCCTGATGTCAATAATAATTACTGCTGAATTAAAGATCTCACATATTGCTCCAGGTTTTGTTTGTTCATTTATTTTCTGCATTTTATGGTCAAAAAGTTAATAAAGGATAAACTCCCCTGAAAAAGAAAGGAGGAAAGAAAAGATAAAATCATAAAGAAAAGACAATTTTCATCCCATTTAAATCCACAACTGATAATTGAAGAGGAAAGCTGTCTTAAATGAAGGATCTAATGGAAAGATTTTGCTTCTGTGTTCCCAACTATGTCCTGTATATTCCAGAAACAGGTTCAAGTGCAGGGCTCTGGCAAACACCAAACTTAAAATTCAGCACAGGCTTAAAGTCCATTCACCTCAATGCGACTTTTTTATTTGCTAAAATTTAAGCCTGAGCCATGGTCAGCAGAGTGGAAATCAAGTGCAGCAAAGCATCTGCTCAAATGCTTTGCCTGGTCAGTACATTTATTGCTCAACCCTGTACAGGAGGAGGCTGGGAAGACACTAAATGTGCTGCAAGACCAGAATTTTCCCCACAAAAAGCTCTAGGAACCTCCTTAAATTTTAAGTCAAATTATTGCCAGGTCCATCCAAGAAAGGACTATGAGCTGCACTCTGAATTTTATCCTAACGAGACATCCAGGAACTGTGAACTCCCTGCTCTGTCTGGAGAACCTGATTCATCATGAGGTGTCCATCTCACCCTTTGCCCATTGCTGCACATTCATTTTTCAGTTCGGGATTGCAAGCAGGATGAAACCCAAATATGCCATAAAACCACACAAGAGGCCTGGAGTTCGGTATGTCAGGCTTTGATGCGAAGGAAAGGGCTTCCAGAAAATCAGCAGGGAATTTCCCTGTGGGATTTTTTTAGTCCACTTGAAGAGACTCAAGACCTCAGGAGGAAGTACACAGTCCAGCAGTTAAACCACAGTCCTGGCCATCAGCTCAGCCCTGACCTTGCCCTTCCTGAATTACTCTCTGAGACCTCAAGCAGATCCCTCCAGTCAGACCTTTCCAGCTCAGGAGTCACCCCTTTAGCCCCAAATTCCTCTTCAGTGAGGAGGTGACTCTCCAAGTGCCAGCACAGCATCAGGAATATCCTTTACCTGCAGCTTTCAAGGGAGATGCACACCCTTCATACTGTGCAACACCCTGAATGCTCAAAAATGCAGACAGTGGTCCGAATAATATAAAAACTGTGTGTTTTATTAGTGCTGTCAATGTAGCCAAGAATGTTATGGCATGCGTGTCACTAAGAGAGACAGAAGCTATTATTGAAATGAGATTAGAATCGTTTTGAAACATCAACAGTGGCATTATAGTTGGTAACATTTCCATCTAAAATAGATGACATTGATGCTATACAATCAACAATGCCACTGGGAATACACTATAGAACTGAAGACTAGATTGTTTTACTCTATATTGATTTTCCCTTAGTAGTTTTTGATTAACTGTCAAATCAATTAGCTTTCCCCACCCAAACATCATATCACATTGCTGCATTTTTTGATGTCCCCCGTCAGAAACTCCCTGTTCAATAGCAAACAGCAGAGGAGCCCGGGCTCAAGTGGTCAAAAGTGCTCCAAAGCAGAGGTTTCACAGGCAGAGATAAGTCCCCACAGCGGGTCTGCTTCTCCTCACTCTGCTGGAGCCCAGCCATGTTTTTATTGAATCAGGTTCTGAAGCTGTCTAAGGCACTAAGAGATCTGATTAAAGCCTTGCCATAATGTCCTTTTAAAATAAAATGCGTGGCATTTTCATGGTGACATAATGTTCTCTCAGCTCAGTAGAGACACTATGTCTACAAGTTTTTGACCAGCTTGGCCTTCCCATGTTACAAAGATCACCTCTATCAATCTATCCATACATACATCTGTCTTTCCATCCATCCATTATAGTTTCCCTGTTTCTATACAGCCAAACACCTGAAGAGTTTTATTTTTATTCCACAACAGCCTAAAATGATATTATTAACGATGAAGCATTAAGGGAAACCAGTGAGAGATGAGGGACACTGCCCAAAGTCCCAGGCTATCCCCTAACCCATGTGCTTTACTGAGGGCCACCCAGTTACAAGCCCTTCACCTGGAATGGAGCAATTAGGAAAGAGAAGGGCTACATGAGCATGGAAAAGAGGGTTTCAGTCTGCAAACCAGAAGCTGAAACCTGGTTCAGCTCCTGCAGTATCTTCACACTTACGTAGTAGTGACTGGTGCTGCAGCACCAGGGAGCTCAGATCCAGACTGTGTCTAGATCCCAAATTTTCAGAAGTTCAGGAACTTGCTAGACCTTGTTTGTTGTTGCACTTTTCAGTTGTTAACTGTCTTGTCTCCTCTACACCTTCTCTTTGTTTTTCTAACTCAAATTTTGTTCATTGTAGGCATTAAAAATCTCCTGGGGATGCTGTAGGATCAACTGTACCTACCAGGGCTGACAAATTGGGCAATATATATGACTATTTGCATTGTTCCAGTGCTTATGGGGCCCAGCTGGGACCAGGCACCTTTTATGTGGGTTTGTCCAGCCATGCCAACTCCAGCTGTGATGTTCTGGCAGCCTCACTGGGGATGGCAAGGAAAGGCAGGGAAAACTCCCAGTCACCCAGCAGGTGAGAGTCTGGGACAGATCCTGCCCCAGTTCCCAGGGCTGTGCCCTGAGGGGCTGTGGTGACCAACACCTTGGCACAACACACCATAGACAAACACCTCTAATAAAGACTTCTGCTGTTACACCAAAACCAAGATCAGCCAAGCAACTTCACAGAACTTCACTTCCCTCCAGACCCCTAATGAGGGAAAAGGGTCTTTCCCTCAGCCAAAGCTGCCCCAGTGTTGGGTGTAGGAGCCATAGTGGAACCAGCTGCTGCTACCACACCGCCAGCCAAGACTCTCATTTGTTTTGGCTAGCGCTGAAGAATCAGCTTTTAAGCATCTTTGAGAACAAAATGGTGCATGGAACCAGTCCAAGCTGCAAAAGATAAGAAGCAATAAGAGTTGCAACAGATTATTTGTCTGCTAAAACAGAAGGAGAATTCTATCTGGAAAAATCTGAGCGGATCCTGGTCCGGTGGTGCGAACAGAAATTCTGTTTGTGGAGCCTCTCTGGGGCTGCACACACAACAGGTGCTGAGCTGCAGCTATTCCTGGGGAATAACAAATTGCTGCTGCCGAGGAGGAATGGCAGAGGAAAGTGATTTCTGCACAACTGGTGTGAGGAGGAAGGCTCGGCAGTGACATAGCAACGCTCCAGCCGCCACGGCGAGGCTGGAGGGGAGGGATGGGAGGATTGGGCCAGAACAAACAGAAGGAACAGCAACTTAAAATAACTGGTTTGCTCTCCTGTGGTGTTGGAAAAGGGGGCTGGGTTGAAGATTAGCCACAGCCTTTCCTACCTGATCCTCAGCAAGGAGATTAACCTCTCTGGAATAGGATCCAGGATAAATCTTACTACCTCCTCATGTGGTTCAAATATTGGGCCCATTTTCTTCATGGCCTTTACACAGACTGGGAGAAGAGGCAGGAGCATAAAAGAGTTTGCATTCAAAGGGATCTAACCAAACAGGTCACAGAATGCCAGGATGCTTTGGGTTGGAACGGGCCTTAAAGATCATCTTCTTCCACCCCCTGCCCTGGGCAGGGACACCTTCCACTATTCCAGGTTGCTCCAAGCCCTGTCCAACCTGGCCTTGGACACTCCCAGGGATGGGGCAGCCACAGTTTCTCTGGGCACCCTGTGCCAGGGCCTGCCCACCCTCCCAATAAAATATTTCTTCCTAATATCTATCTACCCTCCTTCAGCTTAAAGCACTCCCCCTTCTTGTCCTGTCACTCCATGCCCCTGTAAATCTGATCTGAAAGAGAAGAAGGTAAAAAGGGGAATTCAGCCACCAAATATAAGCTTCATAAGCACTAAGCAGACAGGCATAAATTCTAGGTTATGTTCTCACCTGACATACCCCCCTCTTGCTGAAATGGCTTTAAAGGACCTAAAGTAATTTTGATTACATAGGGGCTATCTCTCTTTCTCAGTCCACTGTAAACTTAACTTCAAAGTTAAGTATAAAACTTAAAAGTACTGGTTTCCTTTTTAAGAACAGGTTTTTTTAAAAATAAAATTTAACACCACATTCATCACAAGTCACACAATCTTCTGAATTCCCTTCCAGATCTAGATTCATTCAAACCTAACCCTGAACTGGGAACTGAATCCCAGAGAGGTGGCTCTAAAGAGGCATCAAACAACACCCGTCCTCAGCCTGAACAACTGAACTTTCACATATCCTGTGCTTTAAAAAAAGGACAATATAACAACAGTGTCTATCGTGGTTCTTAAGTTCCATGAGCGGATGCAATAGGACACTGCTCCTCCCTATGAACCCTGACTGCCTTAGTGCACAGCATTTTTAAAAATCCAGGATGTTAAAGCCTTTACAGTAAACACATCTCTGCAGCTACAGGGATTTTTAATCTCACTTGATTTACAGGCATTTCATCGCATTGGAGTATAACTTATTTTAATAGCATGGTGGAAATTGCGGCAGGGGCTAATTAGAGCAACTAAGTTAGTTAGATTTCTGTGCATTTGGAAAACAGGCTGCATCTTTTTAATAGGATAATCTAAATGGATCAGCATGACCTGCAGAGTTCTCTGTAGGTACCAGGAGCACTTCTGCCTGGAGTCTGAATGGAGGTAACTCTGCTGAAATTGAGGGGACAAAGGTGATTTATCCCTGTGAGTGTGCAGCACATCCTTAGGGTTAGATCCTGCAAAGTGCTGGGCACTTCCCTTCCCACAGAAGCAGTGGGAGGTCTGGGCAGCTCAAAACCTGGCAGGTCTGAGCCCTGAGAATAAACCTCTCTGCTTTCACTGCCATGTTATTAATAGATGCTCAGCTTGCCAGCCAGACCCACTGTTTGGGATTTTTAAGACTCACAGTCATGGTCTTAAACTAAATTACAAACCATTTGGCCTCAGCCAAATTTGACTTGCTTCAATACCATCGGGCTGGTTTGAATTTTTCTCAACTTGCAGTCACAGCCTACAAATAATTTGAAACACATTGTGAAGGTCAACAAACCTGTCCCTGGCTCTCCTTCTTGCCCTGTTTCTCAAGGTAAGTTCTTTACCCAGACCCAGTCATCCTTGGTTCCTGCTACAGATAGAGGGGAGCAACAGCCATATTTGGCACACAACTCATCAGACCTATTTTCACATGAATTTGAGGATAAGATGAATCACATCCTACAAGTAGCACTTATTTCTGCACAACCAGAATGAAGCAGAAAATAAGGGATTGACCAAACATCACTCCTGCCCTCTACCACCATCCACTGACTCTCCTAAGCCTCAGTGGACCCAATCCTATTCCTATTTGTATCAAGAAAACTATCTGACTTCCAACAGTTACTTGATTTAAAGTAGGAAAGGGAAAGTTATACCTGCTTTCTGCACGAGTGCTTTTCCAGGGGTTCCCTACCTTACACTGAAACTAGGAAATGTTCCACTTGGGCTCAAGTAAAAAGCTGGGGAGCATCTTTGATCCCCTTTGAAATTTCCACAGAAGGATTTCATTTAATTTTCCAGGCTGCTTTGCCTTTCTCCTGCAATAATAGCTGATATCATTTAGTGCAAAGCACAACAGCCATTAAAAATGGTTATTAGTCTGGAACTGCCTTCTTAATAGGAAACACACATGCCACACTCTGGGAGTTCAGTGTTTTTTAATGGACTTCAAGGTAAATGCCACTGTGACCCTTATTTTTCAGGAGAGAGGCAGAGAGAGGAATATGTTTCTTGGGCTGAGATTTTGCCCTTAGGCAGAGCCTTGGGCAAGAGGTGGAGCAGCTCCATGTGCCCTGCACCGCTGCCCTGGGGAGGGACCCTGACTCTGAAAGTCCCCTCTGAGGATCTGCTCCTCCGCTGCGACTCGTTTCTGCTGGAGGGGAGGAAGATGCATTAGCACTCGAGCACCCTCCCTCCCCGGCATCCAGCTGGTGCAGAGCCATGGCTCAGCATCCTGACAGCCTTCTCCTCCCTCGGCTCATCCTCTCCCTGCTTACCCTTCTCCCAGGCAGCACAAGACCTTTGCGGGAGTGGGGTGCCCTCCAAGGTGACCCTGGCAAAGCTCAGATAGACAAGGAATTTGTGGGTCCTTGCACGGTGGCATTGAGACTGATACCAGTCCTGTTTCTGGCCAAGTGCCTCTTCTAGAGCAAGGGATACTAAAAATTCCTGCCTTGGGCAACAGTAAAGTAGTATATACCAGCCTTCAGCAGACCTAAATATGTCAGTGGGATGTGAGACTGCACACCTAATATTTAGGAATAACAGCAGCACCTTCCTTTATCTACCTTTCCTTCTCCTCCCACACCTGGACCCTGTGCCTAAAAGCAGAACCTGGGACCTCCTGACTGAAAACAATAACAGCACCATTCCCACTGCAGAATAAGGACAACAGGGGAGCTGGGGGCTACTTGACCCCACAAAGAATGTCTGAATTCACATATCCACTGTTTCCAGCTCTTTACCTCACCTAATAAAGACGTCCCCAACCCTTACGAGCCTGTTTCACTAACAGGACATTATATTTGCACTGTCAGGGAATCTCTAATGCCTATCTGATGTTTGCACTGGGGTTTGTTGTTGTTTTTGCTCCTTTCATCACCTTATAAAGGCCATACGACGGTTGCGTGATGTTGAGACTTTTGACAGATGTAACATATGTGCAACAATATTTATCATTTATTTAGCATGCCGGCTATAGGGGCTGGCAAGGCGCTGCCATGCCTGACTTAAAGGCTGCTGGCATTTCCATTAGACAAAATCCCATCACGCAGGGGGTTAAGAATTCAGGCATTTCAAATCGCATCAGGCTGAATCATGATTCAAATCAGAAAAGCCAGTTTTTGGTTCACTAAGGGCTGACAAAGTGGGGATAGGGGGAGGGTCAGGAGGAGCAGGAATTGATGGCAGGTCACGAATATGTTCCTCTTTTTCAGCGGCTGGCCGGGCTAACGTGGTCTAGCTTATGTTCTCAAATAATTGGGGGAGAGGGGGCTCTGCACCATTCAGATGGAGCTCTCAGATACACGCTATTTCACGGGGGGATTTTCAAAGGCAGCCGTCTCCTGGCCTGGCTGTCTTGCTGCTACAGACAATTTCGGTGGAAGCAGACATAAGCCAGTAGTCATCCCCTTTGAAATCCCACTGCAAAGTGTCTGACAGTTGCATTTTAAGGACCACATGCCTGCCAGACACAGAAAGCCTCCTGCTACACACCGAGGTCCTGCAGCTTTCAGGAACAGAGAAAAGATCTGTGCTGACTGTGCTGATGGTGAGACCACAACAACCAGAGCCCCAGGTGGAGCTCAGGATCCAAACCCTCGGTGTCTGTCAGGTGTCACAAACTGTATGAACACTTCAGTGCTGGAAAGGTTTGCTCAGTGCAAATGACCTTCCTTAAAACACCCTTATATGTAGCTTACGGGTTTAACAATAATTTTATCTTTTTTCCCTTCTCAAGGAAAAGGAATTAAAAAGCCCACCCAAACAACGACAGACTGCCAGTTTATCTTGACCCTGGTTTGCCTGAAGACTAATAAGAAGAGTCCTTTAACTTCTGCCCAGTTGCAGCTCTCTCTGTTCTCATGGAGCAGCAACATACCACACATTTCATAATTAGGGCGAGAGTGAGAGATAAGACCATCGGTCTGTGCACATGAAAGGAATGTGCTGGGTGTGAGGAGATGGTGCTGAAAGGAAGAAGAGTTTTATATAGGCTGGAAAAGGCTCTGGGAGAACAGCGTTATGGAAGGGGGAGCTGCCTGTGCCAGTGGGAAAGTGCACGTGTGTCAGGAAAATGTGCCATTTCCCTCCAAGTCCTGCCTTACAAGGCTTAAAAGAAAGGCTGGTAAAAATACTTCAGCCCAGATTTATAAGCACACACATTTGGGAGGGAGGTTTGGCATCCAGGTAAAAGGAACAAGGGCTCTGCAGTGCTGCCCATCCCAGAGGGACAGAGCCAGGAAGAACCTCCCACAGCTGCTGTCCCTGAGGTCCTGCAGACCTGGTTTGGGGCAAAGGGAAAGGCTGGGGTTTCTTCCCTCCCATGACCATTTTGCACAAATCCACCTCAAGGTACTATTTACAAAGCCCACTCTGCTTTTTTTCTTTGGAGGGCTTTTGTGTTTGTTTGTTTTGAATAGCCTTGGTTTTGGCAGCAGAGCCGAGGAAACCACACGTTTTTACAAGTTCCCAAAGCAAAAAGAGACCTTAGTGCTGAGCACAAAAGCACACAGCTGTGTCAGAGGGAGAAAACATCATTATTTGCTGAATAAAACCAGAAAAAAGCACCAGGAAATATGAAAATGCAGCAAAACACAGAACCTGCTAATTCTGATCTTTAGTCTGGTCTCTGCTACCTACAAATGACTTGACCTTTGGCAAGTCACTTGATGTCTTTGTGCCAGTCTTGCTACTCAGACCTTGGGTTTGCTTCCTCCAATTAAAACTCTGGGCTCTGAGCCCACAGCACTGGGCCTGCTGCACTTCTGACCTTTCTGGGCACTTACAGCTGCATCTGAAACACCAATAAATGTCTGAATTCGATATTTCACTTCCAGCCCGTAACGCTCACAGACCAAAGAGGAGGTTGAGATCCATCTGAATACTGGAGTCTGATACAAACCCTGCTCAAATTCCTAGGTGGGAGTAAATACGTATTAACTGTCAGCCTACAAACCTCCCCATTGGATTAATTTTTATTTTTTCCCCCTGTTCTAATATTAAAATTCAGGTTTGCTGTGTGAGAGGGATGGCCCAGGGCATCAGGTGCGGGAGCCTCGAGTTGCTTCTTTGTCTGGGATAAAAGAAACTCCTTCTTACATCACTGCAGCATCCAAGGCTTTGTTCCAAAGAGCCTCACGTAGATTCCTGTCAGTGATAAACTGGGAAGAAATGACCTAAAAGTAGTCTGCTGTTCTTTTATTTCTTTAATATATATTTAAATGCTGTGTTTCTACCTGCCAGCCGTTCTGCTGGGTGTTTTCTCCTCTGGGCAATGCCGCGCTGAAGCAATCCTTGAGCAGCAGCAGCCCCACTACAAAGAGCTTTACCAAAGCTTTGCATTTTACTAACAAAAGCAGCACATGAACCCCCTGTATAAATGGTGTGGAGGGTTTTCCTAAAATCAATCAGGCTCTATTATTCAGTTGAAGCCCAATCTCATTGTTTACTCCTTCCTCCGGAGGCCGATTTCTGCCAGGTAGAAAATTAAGTTTCCTTTACTTTTCTTCCCTGCACAATTTTTCAGTGTTTCGGCACCGTTGTTCGGTGTGGGAAACCGACTTCCTGTCTCAATAAACAAGTGCACACAAGGCTTTTTTGGACACATAATGGGGGCCTTTTTTTTCTTTTTTTTTTTTTTTATTTTATACAAAAATCATTCCACACTTAACACATCAATGAAGCCACTTAAGCTCTACTGCATCTGAATTAAAGGGGGAATTGTGTGATCAAAGAGTGTGAAGGAACCACACATGGAGTTCTTCAGACACTTTACTTTTGTTACATTTGATACATAACAAACCCAATAAATATGCTTATCCCAGTAGCCTGTTTCATTATCTCATATCCTTATGTTTAAGAGCATTTCCTTTAAGAGCAGTTCTTTCCCCTTTGTTTTTCAGCATTATAGTTTTGAGGCAGTTTATTTTAAATGAAGATGCTAAAAAGACAGAGAAAAGCATGTATTTTTTTTCTGGGTATGCTCAAACAAGACCAAAAATCCCTCTATGCTGAGTTTTTCACTGTGTTTCAACTAAGCAGAATATATTTATTCCATGGCAGAATACAGACACAAGTGAAATAACCTCAGTTACAGGTTATTAGAGACAAGACTTGCACAAGGAAGGAGAGGAATGTTTCCTAAAATTCTTCACAACAATTTGCACATATTCAGCCCTTTCCCTACACTAGAGATCAAATCACTTGGAAAAGTAAAGATTTCATGTACCTTCCCTGATGCTTTCAGTTCTGGGGACAATCACTTATTTGCAGCTAAATTATTAAAAATAATGAAGATAAGAGGATGTACATTTTTCCCTATTGTTTCCCATGGAAGTAATCAGTTTTTCCAGCCAGCAAAGAAGCTGCAAAGTCTGACGTTTTTTTGGAATTGCTTATCATTTGTAGTGATGTGTGGCTGCCCAAAGGGTTGTTAGGACATCTTTGGCTGAGCCAAAAGCATCCACCAGACCTTCAGGATAACTTATTTGGAAGCAAATGGCAGGTGCTTTTAGCAGAGTCACTCATTAAAAGGCTTTTTAAAATGTAATCTTTAAAATTGCCTTTGTATTTTTTTGTTTTTCCCTGTTTTTCCCCCAACTTTTCCCAGGAGGGTCCTGATAGAAATAAGAGAAGATTTTCTATCCACTGAAATGGTGACATCAGAACCCTCTTTGCTGAACCTGTTTGCTGCCACATAAGATTGGTATCTTTCTTTTTTAAAACTGAAGCAGGAATTAGCCTGCCCTAAAATTATAGATTGAATTGGATATATCTAAATGCTTCACACAGACTCCTGTGCAGCAAAGGCAGTGGGGAAAAAGCACCTGAACTACCAGGAAAAAAAAGAAAAGAAAAACAAAAAGTATTTTCTGCTCTGTTTAATTCCTATCAGTAAATATCTTTACAAATGTGCTTTTTTAATGAGCACGGCCTGGTTATAGCTGCCTTTGTTTCATGGCTTCCCAAATGAAAACAACCAAACAAAACAACCCCCTGCCAGCAAGACGGGAACTCAACTTTAAGTAGGACAAATCTTCATCTCCTCACTCTAGCTGAGCTCCCACCGATGCTGGTCAGGACTCAGCTGAGTCCAGAGGAGGTAAGAATTGCAGTATTTGACCTCTTGTCCCTCGACCACAATCTATAAATACCTTTTGCAGCTCTAATTCTCTGCTAACAGAGTTCTTGCCACCAATTTAACAACATTTTTACAGTGTCTTCCATGAGAAACAGCTCCTCAAATCATGGAAACCTGTGACAACATCAGCTTTCGTTAGAAGGGGGCTAGAAAAGAGGAAATGCCTTTAACACCCATGGTTGAGGAGGAAAATCTTGTAAATATAACCCAAAGAGAACCAACAATTTCAAAGGCTGGAAGGCAAGGAGAAGTTTTATTTGCTAATCTCATCATTTTAAGGCTTGTGGTGCTGGGCACCTGTCACTTGAGTCTTGAATTGCTTCAGTTCACAATATTGCACCAATATCCCACTGCTACAAAGTGCACAAAGAAAGGGCTTGACAAGGAAGAAAAGGAGGCTCAAACCCAGCAGTCTGCTGCACAAAAAGGTCAACCCCAAGCCAGGGAGAGCTAAGGGGAGTCAGATCCAGAGTCAATACGTTGGTGTGAAGTGAGTAGAAACCAGCACAGTCCTTAGGGACACGGACAATGTCCCCTTCCCTGATGGAAAACTGTATTCCACCCTGGATAGAAATTGCTCCTGGCTCTGGGGCACACCCATCCCATGGCAGCTGATGAAAATCAGCCCTAAGACCTGGAGGTCCTAATGCCAGTGACTGAAATGATAGAGTTGCACGTCAGAGAGAAATAGTGAAAATAAATAAAAATTCGTGTTTCTTGCTTAATGCAAACAGTCCAAACAAGCTCCAGGATTTCCAGGGTGGTACCACTGGGCTACTTCCTTAGCATTAAACAGAAAAAGCCACTGTCACCATACTGTCATACTGTTCATATACGCCCTTCAACTCTCCAACTGCATCTTTCAAGTGCTTTCACTCCATTTTAACTAATTTAAAAGTAAATAATTAAAAATGTGTTAAGTTTCAGTGCCTCCAGAGGAAGATCATGGCTGTCACCTCTGAAACAGGACTTAGAAAAGGTGGCATTTGAGATCTGTCCTCAGATCTAGACCTAAACTTTCAGTGCAGCCCCTGAAAACAGAGTTTCTACAGGCAAAAAAAGAAGTACAGAAATGTCTATTTTATATACATGTGGAGCGAAGAGACAAGTTGTGTGAGCCCTCCTCAAGCTGTTCCACAACTGCATCTCACTTTCAGCAAAGCATCGGTCACCGTAAGGAAAGATTTGTAGCCCAGGATATAACTCATCATGAGCTAAAGTGGGAATCTGAGCCATGACATTTTAATTTCAGACATATTCAAAGGTAGGAGAGTCACTCTGTTCTGACTGAACTTTAGATAAGCACACACTGTGCCATGGTTTCAGTCTACTCACAGCATTCCTCAAATTTTCACTGCAGTAGGAGGAAAGAGAGAAAGAAAAAAAAAAAAAAAGAAAAAAAAAAAGAAAGAAAGGGGCAGAGACAGAGAAAAAGAGTTTGGTTTACAGGAGGTGTTTTATTGTGTTGATACCCAAAGGCTGGATTCAATAAAACCTCCATCTGGCTCTCACACAGAGCAACCTCCTGTAAGACCTTGCAGCACCTCCAGAGTCAATTTTTGGAGGCTGGGGAGCCTTTGCCTGGGCTTCCCTCCCTCCCCAGCAGGACAGGGGATTTTACTGAGTCAGGCCCACAGAAAGCACCTCTTTCACTTACACTTAATTGGAAGAGTGAGGGTGACTCCAAACCCAGAGGATGTGCCAAGTGTGCTTTAAAAACTTGGCCTTGGAGAACCAGCTATTCCCCACGAGCCAGAGGATAAATAAAGCTGGACACTCAGTGAGGCTCTCCTGGTTTCTCTTACAGAGGGGGCCAGACAAGCTGTTATGGGGGTCTCTGATGGCCTGACCATCCCCAACTACATCTCCATCCACCCAGCTGAAGCTTCAGTCAATGCCTTTTTTGGTGGTTCAATCAGAACACAGGGTTAAAAATGCTCAGAGATACATAAAGGTGGTCCCAGTGCCCTCACTTTGTGATCTACCCCCTACTCAAGCACCAGGAATATAAGAGCCTGGAAAAGCCAGGGAGATAAATGATACATCATCAATAGACAGAACCAATTAATTAGATATAGCTGATAGATGTTCAGTCCTTTCTCAAGTAAAACAAATATCAGCTCCCAGGTTTTTCTCTTGTATTGTAAGATTTGATCAATTAATCTTGATTAAAATACCTTTTTTAAGAAAATCAATCAGCACTTTAATTTTTGAGTAAGTTAATTCCTTCTTTGTTAACTCCCATGTAGCCTTTTCTCCTCCTGAAAGTTCATTTTCTGGCTGGCATTTTGGCTCCCATTTTGTTTCACAGCAAAGACACAGAGAGACAATAACCGAAAAACCTATTCCTTTCATACCAGATAACACTTGTGTCTTGTTACAGAATTTTCAGGCTGTAAATCAACTTGAAAAGCTAATTTAAAGATATTCACTTGCACTATTCAGGGCTGTATAAACATTCCAAATTCCAATTTTTCATAAAGACACACGTGAGCATTTAAAAGGGATTTAAAAGAGCCATTTTGCAGCTGAGAAGATCTAGATCTAGCATTTTATTTCTCCTCAACGAGATTATCATGTAATATTAATACACAGAAGAAAATATTTCCAGTGCCTCTATGTATTTATGAGGTCCTAAGGGACAGCAGAGTTCCTTTAGCCGAGAGGAAGGCTCGAAGAAACTGCGAGAGAGAGACCGACTGTTGAGACATCAAATACAGGGCAGAATTCGTTCATACACTGCAATCTCTGCCAAAGTGCTGCGGTGTTGCCTTTCACTGTATCTGCTGCTTTAATTGTTTCTGCCTGTTCATTTCTTTGTCCGCCCAAACCACTCGCCTAAGGGAGATTTAAAAATCAAAAGGTAGGACGGAGGTTGGACAGGAAATGAATGCTGGTGTCGCGGCGTTATTAAAGCAAAAAGTTCACAAGTGGCTCTAGCAATGGGTGTATTAATACACATTTTAGGGCCAGCTCCCTCCCTCCCTGCCCTGCTCTTCTCGGTGGAGGGTCACTGCTCCACAGAACCCCCAACCCTGCGTGCTGAACAGCCCTGTGACTCTGGAAGGGTCTGGATGTGTCCCAGGAGCCTTTCCCAAGGGTGATGGAAAGACGAAAAGACCTGCATTTGCTTTGGGGCCACCCCAACCCTGAGTGTTCCCCATGGATCCCTTGCTGCGTGGGAGCTGGGGTGGACAGAAAGCTCAGGAGCAGCACTCAGGTTTTCAGTGGGGGAGTGCGGAGTGAACTCCCGAAGTTCAGAGCTCTCTGCAGGCTGGTACAACACCCAGGACACGCTCCATGAAAATAAACAGAGCTGGCATTACAGCCTATGTGAGGAATTTTTTCCCCCCTTTTTTAAGTGCACTCTATCTTTCTCTCCTCCACTATCTCTCTTCCCCCCCTCTTTTTTTTTTCCCTCTGATCTCCCTGGACAAAAGATTCAACAATCAGAGATTCAAACCCCAAGCAAAGAGGATATGTACTTAAAATACCACATGGCCAATAAAACCTATTTTACAACATATCTCACCTTTAACAAGCAAATTGACCACTGTAAGCAAAAAACTGACCAAACTGACCCAAAATCCATTTCTAAAATAGTCCCCAAACACCCCAAGCCTCAGATAGAGCTATTTAAACAATTATCAGAAAAATGCCCAGATATTTTTAAAAAAAATCACAATGCTGGGAGTTTCAGTGCTCGCTAACCAAAAGGTATGAGGCCACAGATTTCAGGAATTAATTTGGGTTAATTCAAATGGCAAAGATGAGGTAGGCAAAATAACAAGCAATTACCTTTTCCTGCCTTTGAAGAACAGTGAATTTGGGACTGGTCCAAGTTCAGAAAGAGTGATTACAGATTTTTCTGCTCAGGGAAACATCTACCTCCTTAATACATAGAACACATGTGTCCACACACACTACATATGTACCTTTTACGTACATACACTTCTCTGTATTCCATAACACTCTGCACTTCAAGGATTAATTAAAGATAAAATTCAATTATTTATTACATACCCTGCTAATTATTTTTGAAGCTCTATAAAGGGAGCAGGAAAGCTACCAACACAAGCCATAATTAAGCAGAAAGGCAGCATTTGTGTGGTCACTTGGCAAATTCAACATGCAAAACGTTTATCATTTAACCATTTCCTTTATATTGTGCACCAGGGTGGAAGGGTTTGAAAGCTGGGCAGAATGACAAATTTGACTTAAATACATTTTCGAGGAGGAAATATCTATTTCTACGAGTACCGACAATCACTTTAGTGGATAATAAGCAACGTTAAATAAAACATGTAGCTAAATAGGCATTAAAGGCCTTTTACATACTTGGAAGAAAAGAAAACAGTTTTTTCTCTTTCTGGTGTTTTTTTTTTACGCTGCAGACTGCAGGCATTTTGGTCTATCTCTGTCAAGTGCAATTCTTTCTTGATGAATGACAAGGTACGATAATAGGCTGCCGTTACCAGGGCAACCAGACAGCAGAGCTGTGTGCCTTGAATTTTGTCATCTGAAAATGAAACCAGAAGCAAAAGAAAAGCTGAGAATCGAGCGACAGATTAACTCGTGGAGGGGGGGGACTGGCAGGGGGAGAGAGCAGGAGGAGGAGGAAGGAGAGAGCAAGGAGGGGGAGAGGGGGCTGCATTACAAGCAATTAAAATTACTGTAATATGTGGTATATGTGTATCTGTGTTGCAATTTCAGAGAGCATTTGTCAATAAGCTTTTAGCCCTGTTTTCCCCACCACTCTCTTTGTTCCAGAAACACTGAGAAAGCTTTAAAAAGTACCTTTCGGAGTGGCCTCTCCAGCACACACACCTTTAAAAGAGGTGGCTCTGCAACGCTGCTCCCCACACTGCTCCCAGCACCTCACCCAGTTGCTCCCAGTTCCTCCCAGTCCCACTCAGCCCCTAAAAAGCCGCAGCTGAGAGCTGAGGGTAGGGATCCAATACTTGTTTCTGTAATGTGGGGCCTCTGGTGTGGGACTTCACCACCCCTGGAGTTGCTCAAGCTGTGGGTAAATATGATAATCCTGAACCCAAGGGTTCACCAAGGTTTGTCCACTTGGGCTGGGCAAGTCTCTGCTTTGGTCCCTGTGAAGTCCTCTGGGGTCAGACCTACCCAAACAAGAACTGGTTTGCCTTCATACATGCAAAGTATTCAGCAAAAAGTTGAAAACAGAGCAACTGAAGAGGAGTCCGTTCACAAACTCCAACCTGTGATCATAACTTGAGCACCAGGATGTCTGATCTCAGCTTGGTTCAGCTCAGACCTCGTGGAGATGAGCTAAAACTATCTTTTCCTTTGTACCCCCAAATTCAACTAAGTAGGATCAAAATACACTGAAGTGTTGGGGGTATCTAAAATACCCAACCTGGAAAGCTCAGACTGGATGTTCACAGTGTATCAGAACCACTGGCCTTCACAACCCACCACAATATTCCCAGCTGGGACAGGAGCTCTGCCTGCCCCAGCCCTATTCACTAAACCTGCTGCACATTTCCTAAGCCCCACAACCTGAACCTTCAATATTCATGTTTCTTTACCTTCCATACCTTTCACTGATTTTTACAGATGTCTTTGCTTCGGAACCTCTTGGGTTAGCAAATTAAACCTTGCTCCTACAATTTTGTGGAAGAACTGTTGATAAAATAAACCTTCTGTAATTTCTCTGCAGTCCCTCAGGCAAAACTCGCCATGATCCTTGCGCAGTGTGGGTGAATCATTAGGCTCCCATACCTCAGAAATTGGCATTTCTGCCAAGTTTAAAGAGGAGGAAACACAGAGAAGAGCTGCCTGAGTCAGACCCTTTGAAGAGTCCATGGGGCTCTTTCCTTGTACTTCAGCTGGGTTTGGACCAGGCTTTAACAGCACTTGAAACAGGACCTTGCACTCCTGGCTCACCACTTCAGGTCTCAATAAGCCAAATTTCTTCCCAACGAGCTTTCTCTCAACATGCTGATTTAAAATGTACTTAATTCAATTAAATAAGAATGCCAAGCAATAAATGTTGCCTAACCAAAATTACTCCACCTTTGCACAGGAAAATTATACTCTGAGCATGTCAGTCATAAAGATGTCATGTTCTTGAAATAAAAATTCATAACCTATGCATGTCTTTACAGGGGAAAGTCAGTTACCTGATTTTTAAGGTATCTGAGGGAAGTGATCATCCCTAATGTTTCTCCATAGACACCCAGTATAATGGACTATAGAAGAATGACTTAATTTTTTGGCAACTTGGCTGTCTTTGAATACATTCCATGGAAAAATGAAGTGATTTTACTCAATATCATCACTTGCATGATTGACTTTTTTGCCATGACAAGCCCAGGATGTTTCAGTTATCCTGATTTATTTTCCCTTGACTAGTATCCTGTGACTGTGTCTACATGGCACTGAGCAGAGGAACCCCTGCTAGCTCTGGCATCAGCACCAGTCTAGTTGCATCAGCAGCTTCATTCCACACGGACTAATTAGCTCTGGGTTTGGGGAGAGAATATTGCATTTCATCCACTTAGGAGAAGTTTTGGAGCCAGATCAATACGATCTCCATGTTACACGTAGCTTTAGCTGACATCCTACCCAGGTACAGGGAAGCCAACAATTTTGGGGCTGAAGGAGTGATCTGGCTGCTCCTCCAGTCTCCATTCAGGCAAGTGGTCACCAGGGCAATTACAAACTTGTCCTTATTGAAAGTTGCTTTCCAACCCCTTCATTTGAAAGCTGGCTCCTTCCTTCTGCGTGTCTTTCCCATTCAGTTTTCAAGAGGTAGCAGGAACCTCCAGCAGAATTTGTCTGTAACCAACCATATTAATGAAATGTGAAGGTGTTACTCCTGATGATGTGATCTTGTAACTCCCAAATCAATTTTGTCCAGTGCAAAAAGCAGTATTTAAATTTTTTTAATTTCCTGCTTTTCCCATCATTTCTGCACTCTCCTGTTTCTGCACTGTGAAAAAGGATGACAATGTTTTGCTTTATCTGACCCACTAATTCCCAAAAGCAGAGGATTTGGAGAACACAGTAAAATGCAGCCCTTCTCCAGCTACCACACATAAATTCTATTTTTCCACCATCACACACCATCATGTAGCAGACATGTGTTTTGCCATACAGAGGGTCCTACAACTGAATGGCAGAATTGTGCAAACCATTTGGGAAATGCTCCTTTAAGCCTTGGGTAGTCTTTCTACCTGCTCTGGCCAACTGTAAAGCAATCATGTTAAAAGAAAATATCTACACAGTGGTCATTTTGACTGTTTCCAAACTGCTTTTCCTAAGCCCACAGCTGGGTGAGGCAGCACAGAGTGCAGCCACCGTGACTAGGTATTATTTTAAAGATGGGAATTGAATTAAAGCCTCAGAGCTGTGTCTTAACCATCCTCCTGCTTTTTAATCTTCCTTCTGTGCATCTCTGTGTTAACTCAAGCTGAAGCTGAATTATGGCTCTTCTTATCCCCGATAAGCCGAGGGAGCCGAGGCAGAGCAAGCTGGAGTTTACTGAGCCTCCTGCATCCATCAGCACCATGTCAGCCAGTTTCCAGCTGTGGAATCCTTATTAGCACTGATGATGGAAGAGGCACATGGAGAAGAGCGGCGTTTTCAAACCCTGCTGCTGAGCACGGGAGAGGTGACAGCTCAACAAATCACCTTGAGATTTGTGAACTCAGCAGATTGTTCCTGGAAGTTGTTGAGAGAAAATAAATATGGAAAACCACAATGTCATTTCTAAGAGTCACTTTTCAGAGCCTGACCACATTTTAAGTATCTGCTAAGTGATGTCCTTTCTCCTACCACGCTCCTGGCCAAAACCAATGTTGTATCAATCTCCTGACAAAGACAAGTTTGACGTTTGGATTCCAGTCACCAAAACAAATAATACCACCTACAGTCCTTGTGAGTCACAAAACTCATGCGATTTGAAAAAAAAAAAAAATACCAAAAACAAAAAAAAAACCCCTCAACTAATTCTTAATATGAGAGACTCAAAAGAAAAAAAAAGAAAAGGAAATAATTCAGCAAGGTTCTCCCCTTTGCAAATGACTTGGTGTTCAAAGGAGAGAGAATGACTTATCAATCTTATGAAATAACCCAAAGAACACATCTTTATATAATAAGTGAAGTCTGTGCCCCGGCCAGAACCCACCCTGCATGGTCTGACCTCGTGGGCAACCTCTGGGAGAACTACCTGCCTGTGGGAAGGTGCATGGCTCCTGGGAGTTCCCATGGGGTTTGATGGCCCTGCATTCCTAAGCTGTGGATGTGAAGCAGCTCCAGCTTTAGCTTATTGATCCTAAGGTGGAAGTGTGGCCTGCAGAGCACAGCCAGCTCTTTGGGCAGCTTGGACACAGGCAAGGGAACCTGTGGGCTCCTGGCACATGCCTGTGTAGGTAAGTCCTGCTTGGGGAGAGCCAGGTACATGGCTCAGCAAACTTCTCCAACTGCCCTCCCTGAAAACTGTCTCAGGGACAAATGCAACTTTTATAAAAGGCTGGAGAAAATGGTTCTTTTGAAGAGAAAGATAATGCTAAGCTTATATTCATGGCATCTGGATTCTCTGGTTCTGGGGACATTATAATGTATTTAAATACTGGTATTAAATGAGAACTTCTTACTCCAAGTGCAGTTGTCCAATAAATTATTTCAGAAATGGCTTTAGACTTTTGCAATAATAGGTTTTTGGCAAGCAACAGGACTCTTAAAAGAACCACTTTATCATTATGAGAGATCATAAATGAGAGTTAACTCGTAGATACAGTCGTTTGCAAAACTATCAGAGGTAATAACAAAATATGAGCCACTTCTAAATGGACTGCAGAGGAGGAAGCTGGGGAAAAAAACCTGTCACCAATGCACAGCAGGCCAGCAAATGCAGGCAGAATGAATTACACTCTGCAGTCCAGCAGATCCTCTCTCTGTCAGATTGGATTGGCACAATAAAGTTTTCCTCTTTGAGAAGAATCGCTGATCTGTCTGGTGGGCTCCATCTCCAGTGGGCATGGAGAACAATGTAATCCCAGCTCTGCTTCTTCCTTTGATGTGTCTGAAGACAATTTTCAAGTTTCACTTTCAGCCTTCTGTTCTCTTGAATAAAAGAATAAACTGTTCTCTCGGATTCTTTTTCCCCCCCAAAGAAGTCATTACTCATAAACCTCTAACCACTGCTGCCATTTTTCCTGCAGAGTGATTCTTCATGTCCTTACAGAAGCACAGACCCAAGAGGAGATATTGTCCTCCACCCGAGGCTCTGCATGGTGGAGGGGTAAGTTTATTACTCATGCACAACATCCCAAATGATGGCATTGCTGACTCACACTGAGATAGCTGCTACCACATATGCAGGGTAAGAATATAGTCATTATTAGGCTTTACACATGATAAAGTGGCCCTAAAATCTCTTCTCTCTCTATGACCAGTGACAGGACCCAGGGAATGGCTGGAGCTGTGTCAGGGCAGCGTTAGGTTGGATCTCAGGGAACGGTTCTTCCCCCAGAGGGTGGTGGGCACTGAACAGGCTCCCCAGGGCAGTGGGCACAGCCCCAGGGCTGCCAGAGCTCAGGGAGTGTTTGGACTACGGGACAGGGACAGGGTGGGATTGTTGGGATGTCCTGAGCAAGGACAGGGGTTGGACTTGATCATCCCTGTTGGTCCCTTTCAGCTCAGGGAGTTCTGTGATTCTATGATTCAAGAGTAAAGCAATGTCCAGCAAAATGGTGAACCACACTGAATCCATTATCCATGGAAATAGTGCTCCTCTGAAAAACACCTCTCGGATGCTCTGGAGAAGGGGATTGTATTGATTGAGAATTGAGGGCCTCAAGCTGCAGTGACAAAGGAGATCAAATATTTGGAGCATGACAAGAGGCAGTTTAGTCAATTAACTTATCTGTTTTCATAACAGTTGGAGAGTCTCCTGCATCTCCATTGGCAAGTGGGTGGGGGGTTAAGATATCTGTCACACTTTGATAAGTAGGGCACTCCATTATGAAAGATTAAGGCCAGGGATGCGGATACAGCTGAGCGTAAATGAGACTCCCAAGAGGGAAGATCAAAGTTGGTAGGAAAACCATAGTAAAGCTTAAAACCCAAACTTCCTACCAGAAATTTAAGCATGAAAGGGCCATCGTAGCTTTCAGCTTCAAGGGCAGAGGCTGAAGACCTTACTGAAAGCAGTTGGAGGGTCTCTGTGCCAAGCTTAGATAGTCCTTACGGAAAACAGACAGGATAAGAGGGGCTTCTGCATGTTCAGTAATAAGAACCAACTTTGCAGGCTGGGGAATCGTGCTAACAAACCAAGACAAGATACAGCTTTGATATTTCTTGGCATTTTTCTCCTATAAATATGAAGACCACAAGACTTTAAAAAAAGCCCAGAGGGTTCTTGTCTGTAGTTATGTAAACCACTGCTCATCAGAGAGTCCTTCTGGCCAAAGAATTGAAGCTGTTTCCTTCCTGGCCCCATTTGTCAAAGATTTTGTCTCTGCTGCTTCAGTACATTACTACTGGCTGGGACTTCACAGGATGTGAGGTATTGGAAATCTCTTCCTCTACAAGGTGATAGTCATGCACTCTCATCTGGTGCAGGAGAAGGTGCACCAGCCTAAGTTCCATATTCTTCTTTATTGCAGTAACTCTGTACACTCACTACCCCACTGTCAGAGCCAACAGCTGCCTGATGAAACCCTTTTTTCACTGCTCTCAACATATCCATGTTATTACCTTAGCCATTTCCCTCACTCTGTGAATGACTTAATGTGAGATGTGGGGTAAATAATTCAATTTCCCTGTGCCTGTAAAAGAGGAGTTTAATAATAATTGTACTTACCCTACAAGCTGTGACTCAGCCATTAGATCCATCTTAGCTGAGCACCTGATAATCTAGTGCTTTTTACCACATTGTAACCATTAAGTTAGTGGAAATATGGTATGTAAGGAGTAGGAGTAAGGTCTGTGCTCATGTTCTGGTCAGAGGGAGCACTAAAAGGAACACCAAGGACCTGGTTTGGCAATGGCACTTCTCACTTTTCAGATCTCAGCCTTCTTTAATTAACTTCTCTAAGGTATGAGGGAAAAGGGTGGAACATTAAGCTTTGCTCATGGGGGCTCCTGTGCCCTGGCTGCAGCAGAGCTGCCTCTCCAAGGCTATTTCCAGCAGCTGCTGCTCATTGCAGCTTTCAGAGGAGGGGGAATAGGGGAGGGATCTCCCACTAAACGTGCCTGAACTATTGCATGCACTATCACTTTTTAATTTGGGTTTTAAAAGGACAGCTTAAAGTGCAGTGGAGCATGTTGAGCAGCCCAAGGGAAGGCAGGGCTGCAACCTGCAGCAGGGCTGGGCAGCTGGAGGTGAGGAGGGAAACTGCCCTCCATTGTAGTTGCACTGCAGTGACTTCATCCCTGTGGACACCTCGTGGAGGGGGCACTTTGAGTGCCTGATCAGTGACCCTGCACTGAGCGAGCTGCACACAATGGCTGATGCTGGCCAGCACCTTCCCTTCTACAGCTGGGGTCAGAGCTGATAACAGGAGGCAGATCCCTTGCTGGTTGATTTTCCCCCTTTCCCACCTTTTTCTCCTCTGCTTTCCCATTCCATTCTCATCTTTCTTATCAAGTCCCTACCTCGCTTGATGTCCTATCACATTTACACTGGGGAAAATGAGTCGGGTGTAACATTGCCTGTCCTTACACCTCAGCTTGGTCCATGACCAGTGGGTACCAACCTCGCCCCCGAGGGGTTTCCCTTTGGCCACTGTAACTGCAGCAATCAATTGGGCAGAACCAGGCAGGGCTGAAGTGCCACAGCAATGGATACACGGAATGCACTGCCCTGTGATGTAGCTGAGGAAGGGCTCTGAGTTCTTACCCAAGGAACTGGGTCACTCTCGTTTCGGTGCTGTTGCATTTCCACCCCACTATTACCTGTTTGCAGTGGCATAGGCTCTCCCAGCTTGAGCCATAATGCCATCACATCTTCCCCTCTGGCAGTAGAGCCAAACTCTGGGATGAATGTCCGGCACACTGACCATTCCCAAGTGGCCTGAGTTTGTCCCCATCCATTTTATCCAGTGCTCTCCCTCCTCCTGTTCCTGCAGAAAGCATTTCTTAACTGGGAGCATAGGAAGATTTCACCGGAGACTTCCAGGGGAGCAGGAATGATCTACATAGCTGGGAAGTGCTCCACATTATGTTTAGCTTTAGTCCTCTGTTTTAGAAACAATAATGTTATGAATAATCTTTTTATGTTCATACATCTTCTGTAAATATCTGAAAACATATAAAACTGAGCAGAGGAGGGAATTCATTAAGGTGGTCCGGGGGAATCCTACTCTGAGAAATAAAGGGCTGCTTAGGAGAGTTAAAATTACTTTATCCCATTACTTTTGCTTAAGAAAGAAACTGGGGAGGAAACTAAATATAACAAACTTTTTCCAAACAATGGTAGGTATTAGTTTGTGGAAGCATATTCCTGAGGAACTCATGGGAGCATTAGTGTGTTAGTTCAGCTGCCCTAAAATATGCACAATAGTGGTCCTTCCATATTTGACTGCAAAACTCCCAAACAGCCAGGTCCAAAGCCTGGAATCAATAGCCATTTTTCAATAGATTTCAATGGACTTAAGGGCAGGCCCTGTGTGCTCATTATTTAAAGTAAATGAAGGGAAGAAATAGTGAGTCAAAATGTGACATGGGCAGTGACTTTTAGAAAATCCCCCTAAATTTTGAGGCCCGTCCAAGCCAACTTTTTAAGACAAAACAGGGCATGCATTGAATTTTCAGTTCAATTACATCATGTCACACTGATTTCATCTGGTCACCGCATGTTATTGGTGGGAATGTAACTTGATGCAGCTCAATACAGCTTGTGGCATACTGTGATTTATTACAATTTAAATGATAAAGCACCCAAGAATGTTCAGGCAATTGGATTACTCCATTGACTGAATGTTCAGACAGCTATTTTTAGAAAAGGGATGTCAGTCTGTGCAATATTAGATGGCCTGATCCATTTTTACCCAGGGGGCAGGGGTATTTCCCTAATCACATAATACTGCATGGTGCTACCTCTGTGCTCTGCTCTTTTCCATGGGGCTGTGCAGATCTGCAGGTGACAAGATTTTATTCATCCAAGGTGGGACCAAGTTGTCAAAACACTTCACTGAGTCTTATTCTGAAAGAAAGAAAGACTGGCTAGTGGGAAAAATCAAATCCAAATTTTAAGTTTGAGGGGACTCAGGATGTTGGTTCTGGTGTTGCTACATTTTCTAGGGATGGGTCAGTAATGATAATTTCTGAGGAGCAGGAACAGGACTAGCACTTGCCTAGAGCACATGGATGCCAAGTTCTTCATTCACACCATCCCATGCTCATAAATTTTCAGGTAGATTCTCAAAGCTGGAAACTGTTTGGATCCACAGCTACAGACAGACAGGAAGTGGAAAAAACCATGTTCCTGTCTTTTGTTTTACAAATATTTTAGAACAGGCTACATGCCAAAACAAAAATAACCATGAAGCTGGAATAATTCATGAATAACACGGCACAACAATAAAAGACTGGGCATTAGTGCAGTGCATTCTTTAATTCAGCCAAGAAGAGAAAGTGCTAAAATCAACACAAAGGGATCCCATTAGACCATTAGCAGATGATAGGCTTGTTGCAATCTCTTTGGTTTACTCAGCTGGGCCACTTTAGGAACACTGAGGGCTCAGGTGTGGCCTAATTCTGCATTTCTTGTGTTCCTAGCCATGGGACGGGGGCTGTGGCTGTGTGAAGCTAGGAAAGCAATTTGGTATGTGTGTTTGCAAAGATAGTTTTAACTATGATGGCCACCATATACCAAATTAGTTCGTGTCTTTGGTACACAAATCAGAGAAAGGCTTGTGATGGCTCCAAAAATTTGTTCCTGTCTTGACAACAAACTCCTCATTTTACATGAAAGCAGTGGCAACTTCTGGGAAATAGATTAAATTTAGTTCCAAACTTCCTCTTGATATGGATAAAAAATGTCTAGGAGAAGAGGCTCGACTAATCTCAGCAGGAATGAGACCTCCTGCTGATGAGCTCTTGGTTCAGTGTTTTAACATCTGATCTTACTGTCTCTGGGTCAAAATTATGCCTGGTGCAATTTTGACAATGACATTAGGGTCAGCTTGAGAAAGGATTTCTCCCATTGCATGTGTGGTTGTTGCAGCAACCAAAGCCCAGCTCTGAAGGTAGCAGATAGAGCAGGAGCCGAAGCTCAGAAAGAAACTCCTTAAAAAAAGAAAAGAGGACATTTAAGTGCCCATTCTTTTTAAACATCTCTACTTTTTCATCTTCTCTAGCAGTAAAAATGTTTGGGTTTATAGAAAAATACAGGGAGGCTCCAACAATGCTGAAGATTACAAGGATTAATTGATAATTGATAATTGTCAGGGGAAAGGCCACCTGAAAGCCTGTTACCTTTGTCTTCTGTTCTAACAGCAAGCAGGGAATGGCTGAAGTCCATACGAAGGGATATTCTGGCCCACGTGATGTAAAAACGGGGGGTAGGCTGGTACAAAAATGAGAAAAGTTGCCTCCTGGAATGCCCCTCCTGATTAACCCCCCAGCTGCAGCTTCCAGGGCGCTCTGGGCTGGGCAATCCTGGACCACGGGGTGAGGTCTACATTAAGTAACTCTATGAAGTGCAAGGGATCCCAGTGTCCCAACGGGTTAATGCTCCTCACAGCAAACCCCATGGCTTATTTTTCACGTGCCACTTAGCCAGGCTATCCCCTGGTCCTGCATGCTCCTTCCAAATTTATCTTGTTGTTACAGTTATCAAAAAAAAGGGCTGTCTGTCAGTCTAGCCTGTGAGGCAAAATTTAGTGATAGAAGAGAATATGTGCAGGGTCAGGGAGGGGTTTATCGTGTTCTATTTAAAAAAAAAAAATAAAATTAAAAAGCAGGGCTTTCCATGCATGCAGAAATCATCTTTTCAGTCTTTAGGTCAAAACAAATTGAGCATCTCAAGAAATGAAGTCTTGATTAAGTAAAGATTCGTCTGTGCAACTTTTCTATGCGACTTGTCTTCTTCAGACTGACGTGAATTAACACAGGAAAATCTGTACAGGAATAAAAGCTGTTCAGGCTGCCATGTTGAGCACACTCAGCTTCAAATACCCAAAACTGCTTTATGGAGAGAGTTAATGCTGGGTGGGA
Source organism: Margarornis squamiger (assembly GCA_035222235.1). Lineage (NCBI taxonomy): Eukaryota > Metazoa > Chordata > Aves > Passeriformes > Furnariidae > Margarornis > Margarornis squamiger. Next base: position 3,964,504 of record JAWWTY010000064.1, on the reverse strand, counting down.
TTCAACAAGTGCACTGAGAGCTACTGAAGGCACAGCTTTATCCCCCCACTGCTGTATTACCTACATTTGAGGTGTCTTCATAGGTACAGATGGAAAAGGCTGTAAGGGAAACATTTTAAAACTAAGGGTGCATTAGAGGAGTGATTTATAGCTGTAGTAATGGACTGAGTCCCAGAAAGCTGAAATCCATTTATCAGCCCTGCCATCTCAGGCAAAAACACCTAAGCCAAACTTTCTAATCAATGCTTTTAGGTTAGGTTGATTTTCAGAGGTGCTAAGCACCTCCCCACCCCACAAGAATAATATCCCTGGCCTTCTGCAAAGCAAACCCTCAGCATGGAAAGCCAGTCTCCCCTCCCCTGTCCCAGAGGAAAAAATAACTGAAAAGAAAAAACCCCACCACTGAATCAGATTATATTTGATACTACTGTGCTTGATATATATTTTTAATAGCTGGGTTGAAAATGAGTAGTCTTACTCTGTGTTATCAGGAAAATCAAAGTGTTGAAAGGAGGGCACAGAGGTTAAAAATCTTGAAAATCAAGGACATGATTCTCTGCCTGTGGTGTCCCCTCGTGTGAATAAGGACCAGGAATGTTTCCATACCCACCTCACAAAGGGACTTGTGAGCATTAATTGAGGCCTCTGCAGAAAGTGGCTTGAGATCCACAGATGGAAGTTGCTGTAGAAGTGATGCATTACTAAATAATGAGGTACCATCACATGTGAACAAAGCACACTCAGATATTGCTCCATATGTTTTGTAAGAGGGAGCCCTGTGTTGTTTTCCAGCAGTCCTGCATTCCAACCTGGAGAGGATCAACTACATCCCAGAATATTTGGTCTTTTTATTTCTGAAGTGAGGAGATAGTTCCAACAACACTGTTGTCACTTTTGGGGTACTGAAACTAAACCCAGGATTTTTTATTCTTTTTGAAGAGGGGAAAAAAAAAAGCAGGGAAGGTTTCACACAGCATGTGCCAAAGAAACACAACTTCTCCCTGGACATCTGTCCCTGAACAACAGAGGAGACCTTGGGTTTTATATCTCAACTGAAAAGATAAATTGGAAACACACTTCCCCCACTTTCCCACTGCAGTTTCATGTTTGGACTTGGAGAGATCCCTCCGGAGAAATAACTGCTGGAAGCTTTGGTTCTGCCACTGGAGTCTCCTCTTGCCTGCCTCCAGCTCCCAGTGAATTCACCACAGCTCCACATGGCCTAACACAGAGTGCTCCATGCAAGTACAACAGACAGAGATTGTGCTCTGGGGGGCTGGAATTTGGGGGAAATTCTTCCTAAAATACCCTAAAATAGACAGTGAGGAAAGAAAACTGGAGCAATTTCATTTTCCTTTTTAATACCAGTTTTTATGCCATGATTGTAAGAAAAAAACCCATTTGACTGCCTGAGGAATATGGGGGACTATAGTTCCTTCTTGAATCCTTTTGGCAATTAACCAAATTGTCAGGTTTTTACTGGGTTTTTATCACTGTTTTTAAGATTCATATATTCCAAAAGGAACTGAATGCTGACATAAAGCCAGTAAGCAGAACACCACTAATTCAAAACCAGGGCTTCCCCTCGTGCTCCAGTGATGTTGCAGCATCTTTAAAAATCCACATTATACCCCAAAACCACACACTGGATGTTGGCTCATGGGAAGAAGAGCAAAAGGGGATGAAGAAGAGCAGGAACTAAAAAGTTGTGCTGTTATTTCTAAACTATCTATGAAACACGGGAGAGAGAAATACAGACTTCATGAGATTTTAGTCTGTTTGGACCCTCAACAGTGAAGTGCAACACATCTGTAAAATCAGCTTTCCCTGGCAGATACAAGTGGAGTGAAAACACAATTAAATCTGAAGGCAAATTTTGTGTGTGAGGTGCTCCATAAGTCCACCAACCCTCGTCTCAAGCTGGTATTTTTTGCCCTCCCCATCCAAGCCCCAGGAAGAACCCAGTCCCAACCACTCTGTCCTCTCCTCACAGGGAATGAGGAGCTCTAAAAGCCCTGGTGGAAAGGGAAGGAAGAGGTGAGCAAATGAGACAAACACACTGTAAGTAACTGATTTACAGATTCACCATTTACTGGATTCCTTGCGAATAACCAAGTAAACTCTTTGCAGGTTCAGACATGATACAAACACAGGAAAAACCAAAGTCCACTGATTCATTTTTGATCCCTTCCCCGTTTTCTGTCCTTTTTGGAGAAGCTGGAATCCAGGTAAGTATCAGACTTTATTCAGAAACGGGTTCATACACTGGGAGGACTCTTCTCAATCCTCAACATTTCTGATGCTTCACAGCATTTCTTGCATAATTCATCTTAAAAGTGAAGTTACCAGCAGGGCAGTGAAGTGAGAAGTGTATAATAGCCTGTGATCACCAGACACAGCTTCCAGGGAACAGAAGCCTTGGGTTCAGCTTCTTGTAGTAGCCAGAGGGAGCAGTTTGGAGACTTCTCGCAGGTGCTGACTGAGCTTATCCTCCTCTTTGCCACACAGGACACCAAAGGGCATCCCTTCTGTCCACCTTCCAGAGGAACACGACAGCAAACAGCACCAGGTTTTGGTCAGTGTTGGTGTTTGACGTGGTCTTTGAGAGTCAGCAGCGAGGAATAAACTCTGCCAGGGTTAATCTACTCCTTGTCTCTCAGAAGCCTAAGCCATCCTTCAACAGTTGCTGCTGGAAATACCTCTTATTTAAAGGATAGCACATATTGCACAGCAAAGCCCATGTTCAGCCTTTTATCCCCCCACCCCCTTAAAGAACATACATTTATATCCAATATACCATCAGCCCACTGACACTGCTGTGGGTGGAGCTCTGTGAGAACAACACAGTCAATCACAGATACAAGAGCCAGCAAATAAATGATTCTATAAGTGTCAGACATTTCAGTCCAGGAGATTAGGGATTCATTGACTAGAGTGTGGGAAGAGCTGTTAAATAAAAACAACTGCAGTAGTCTCAGCCTTCCACAACCACCATGTAAATCAGAGGCTCGTCTTTCATCCTGAAAAATAACTTTTTTTTTTTTAATTGTTTTTAATGCCCTCATATCAAATACAGTTGCCAGAACACTGGGTGAATGACAGAAAAACAGAAGAGGAAAAAAGGCATGAGTTGCTCACAGAAATAATATATTCTTTCATGGTTACATCTGGGGGTACATGAGAGGCTCTCTGTTCCCAATCAGGGAAGTTCCACAGAAGGAGAATATCTGCTATTAAGCACAGCCCTGTAAACCAGGAGACATGAATTACTGCTTTGCTAATGACGTGCTTCCCTGGGCAAATCACTTTTTGGTGCTTTCTCCCCTCCTATTCCCTCCATCCACCTTGAATAAACGAGTCCCCATCTCTTTTTGAGCAGGGAAAAGTCTCTCTCCACGTACTGGGGACACTTCAATTTCACCATAAGCCTAGAAGTTCTACCTTCCACGCATAACAAATAACCCCAAACTGTACCACCTCACCCCACAGCTTTACTTGTCTGGGTAGCCCATGGAGCCAAATGCACCAGAATTGTAACACAGGAGTAAAGTTCAGTTTGGGCCCAGAGTAAAAGCAAGAACTAGTGCTGAGTCTAAGACTGATGTACATCCCCCTCCATTTTTTAAAGGGTAAGGCTGCTTTTTGCTTTAGCCAGGAGGTTTTTAACTGACTGGCAAAGTCAAATTTTCAGACATTCCTTTGTTTGGCAGAGGAAAAAGTAACCCTACATATATCAAATAAAGAGGCAGTAAATTAGAATTTGCAAATGCTTCTCATGAACTTGTGGATACATTTAGATCAAAGGAGCATAATGAGATATTCTGAATAATACAAGGAGATATTCTGAGTAATATTTGATGCACCTCATTACTGAGAACATGCCTCACAGAGTTTTCCAGTAGCAGTATCAATGCCCTGCAGGTACTTGTCCATGCAGCCTGTTCCCCTGGATGGGATCTGTAGACTGCCAGCCTGGATTGAGCTCAGGAACATAATCAGTAACTGATTTCAGCTAAAAAACTCATGAACCTAGAGGAAAAAAGATTTTCATGGCATACGAGTTGTAGCCATCCTACTGAAGACCTAAAACAACTCCACTGGTGAGAATGGAGCTCTTTCCAGTTTGGCCCACTGGCAAATGGGACAAGGCTTTGGCCTTGAAAGGAGAGCCCACATTAAAGCAGAGGTCTCAAACCTCCCCTAGACTCTGCCACACATTCTCAATGCTCCCTGCCAAAAAAAAAAAAAAAAAAAAGCAAGCTGAAGACAGGCAATGCAGGTCCCCAATTAACTCTATGAAAAGATCTTGGACTCCAGCATTCATTCACCAGCTCCAAATCCCAGTGATTCAGACCCATCACAATCAGCCCAAGAAAGGCTCCTGGCTGATAATTTAATCTTTTAAATGGATCACTTATAATAGAGCTGGCTTTTCTGAAGCTATTATCTTTTTCTCTGTTATTGACTAATATTGAAAATTCCAGCTATGCATATTCATGTCCTCTAAATACCTGATGCCCTTACACGGAAAATATCTTGAGGAATAGCCCAATTAAATGTACAACTATTTGTAGCCTTTGGTGTTACTGTATCAGATGGGGAAGCAGAAGCAACATTGGAAAACACAGGATCTTCGGGAAACGTAGCATATTATTAGATTTGATGAGATCCATTTTCTTGATGGCTTCTGAAAGATCTTTGTGCTAATTAGCTAAGAATACCACTGAATTATTTAATTATCTCTACTTTTGTACAATAAAATATGTTGTCATATCACACGCTCTATCTTGCTGTTGCTCTTCATACTTAATGATGCCTTTATAGTTAGTGATTTCCTTTGTTCTCCCTCTGCAAGTGGTTTTTGGTGGTGCTGGGGAGCAGGGGGAGCAGAAAGGGAAGGCAAAGGAAAAATATCAGGTTTTAAATACATTTTTATGTGTGGGAAAATCTTCGCACATGTTTAGCTCTAGTTCCCTATGCAACATACAAAACATGTTCCAAAGCTACAGTGGACCTATATATTTAGTGCTAATCCAGCCAGGGATGCTTTCTAAAGGAAAAGGGGAGAAACTTTCCTTTCGGGAAAAAAAATTTAAAATCAGCAAGGAATGTTTTTTAACAAGGAAGAGGTAAATTATGATAATTACTCTGACTGGTAGGGTCCTTAAGCATTACTAATTAGCATTTATTGCCTGGATTATTGAAACAATGTGTCTTTTCCCAAGAGTGAAGAAGAACTGGGATGCTCTTTCCTTCTGAGCCCTGGGAAAAAGGCAGGGCAGCAGGAATGCGGCACAGTTGGCAGAGAGACTCCTCTTCCAAGCATGGCGAGCCCCAGCCTCGTGAGGAGCTGCAACTGTTCCTTTGGGAAAGCCATATTTTGAACTCCTCAACCCTGCCTGCCTCCCACCTCACTCACGGGGAAGTGAACAAAATCAGGGTGGCACGAAAGGAAAGTGGCCATTAAAATCATTTGGCAATGGTTGGAGGTGCAGATTAACACCGAGTTAATACTCTGGGTATTACAGTGTCTTCTTTTATTACAAGATTGTGCCCAAACGTGCTATGAATAAGCATTTCACCACTTTAAAGTAGTATGGTCAAACACTTCATTCCAGAGAAATTAAAGCGTTAACAAATTCAACAAAAAAATAGGCATATTATGTTACTTTCAACTGGCATCTCGACTGAATTGATGTGACTTTGTGAAGAGGCTGCAATCAGATTTCATCGTAAACTGCGTTTTAATATCGAGCATTTATAATGTGAATTAAGTTTTGAATTAGAAATCGATTAGAAATGAATCAATCCTCTAATCAGCACTAGCCACTACCTAGCATCTCAACTATAATTTGGTATCTGGCCCAATAAATCCTTAAGTACCTTGGAAATGATTCAGGGAAGAAAGGCAGTATTCTTTTTTTTTCCCCCCAACTGCAGCAGTCTGCAACTTTAGGTCCTGCTAAACCCCTTGAAATAAAAGAGCAACAATGGGAAACTGCAGAATACCTTGGACCTTTTTTACCTTTTACTGCCACCAAACCCCGTGCCTTTCAACTTGGGAAAGGGAGTTCCAACCCAGCTCCAACGAGGTCAAAGTCACTGAGCTCAATGCTCAGTTGCTGCTCGCACATAACTCCTAGACACAAGAGTTTTGCAAAATCTAAGGGTTTGTTTGTTTTGGTTTTTTTTTTTAATATATTAAAAATGCTATATTAAAGAATAAGAAAGTCTCATCTATTTATCTTTCTCCTTCTTCATTATTTGCAGCACATATTGCACAGAATACTTGGAAATATGTTATATTAAATAACATGGTAGCATATTAAATATACTTTTAACTGAAATTAGTTCCAGCCCGGTGGTTTTTATTTTAGTGCTGAATAAGATCTTCAATCCCTACTAAGCCTGACTTACTCATTCTATTTATTGATTAAATTAATGCCTAATATTTATTTTCTCTTCCATTTTCATCGTAAGATTAAAAAATGGCTTTTCATCCACAGATTCTTTTTATTCCAGTTAAAATGTACAATTCTAGAGAGTGATAGAATAATTATTGGAGGAACTATGTAACACCAAGAGAAAAAAGCCTTAGAGCTATAGGTATAATGCAAAAATAAAACCAAACTGCAACATTCCCCCTTTTGTCTGCAGAAGGTAAAAACGCTGCAGGAATCTTTCTGGATTGATTTCTACTCGCTTGAAAAGAAATTATTCCAGCTGGATATTTATAATGAATTTGAGTTTTAATACCCTTGACATTTCCTCAGCTCACAGGCACGAAGGCGGCTGAGAATCCCCCTGAACCTGCCTGCCCTGTGCATGGAATGATGGAGTTGGAAGGCTGGGAAAGGAAGGCGGGCGGGGGGACCGCATTCTATTCCAGCCGCTATTCCCTCCTTTTCTTCTCGCCAGAACCTCGCCTTTCCCACTGGAGAAGCCGCGCGAGGGGAGGGAGCGCACAATCCGCTCTTCCTCCTTATTTTAATCCCCGCCAATTCTTTTTTTTGGGGCCGTTCGGGGTCCCCCCCCAGCGCCCCGCTCCCTCCAGCCGCTCTATCCCTTTAAAGCTCCAGCCCCTCTAATTGATGTGTCTGGGCCAGTCTAGACTGAGAGCGATTGAACGGGCTCCCAATTAGGGCTGCGCGCAGGGGCGCGGAGCCTGCGCGGGGTCCGTCCTTCCCCGGCGCCCCCGCCCATTGTTTTGCCGCAACCCCCGCCCCGCACCGCGGACACAAAGCGACCCCCGGGGGCGAGAACGGGGGGGCTCCCCACGCGGGGACCCCCAAAGAGCCGCCCGCGGCACTGCGGGAGGATGCGGGGGGATGCGGGGGGACCCGTCTCAACCAGCCCCTCGCAGACAAAGCGCTCGCCCCTTCCCTTCTCGGGGGGGAGAAAGGTCGATTAAAACCTCAGAAGGTAAAATAACCCCCCCAAAAACTACTTTTTGCGGGCTCGGGAGGGGCGGTCATGGCTGGACAAAGGTGCGGGGCTCCGGCGCACCGTGTTCCAATTTACAGCACCAAGCAGGTAACAGAAAATAAATGCATCTCGGAATAGTCCTTTGAAATTGGAGAAGGTTTGGAATAATATATAAATTCAGAAATACAAGGCTTTCTAGGCATTTTTTTTTTCATGGAGGCAAAATACTGAAATTACAGTGGCAATAAAAAGTAGCTAAAATGTTTTAAAAACATCAAAAATCAAACAAGCAACCTTTTCCAGTTCAATAAATATTAAGCAACGGGAAGCAGCAAACATATCCTAAAGCTCTTAAATACCAAAATGTTACACCGTCAATTAATTTTTGGTGCATCGTGTTTTAAGTTAAAGCATTTGCATGCAAATATCAAACAGTAATTCGGTGCCATAACAAGGTACAGTAACTTCATTATAAATTGCCTTGCAGAACAGAGATAAGAAATACAGTTCCAACCATAATTAATTTTACAGCAACATAAAAATCTAATAAAGAAAAACAGCAGCAGGAAACATTTTGAACATTTCTGATTCGTCATTTACATAGCATTTTGCCTGGAAAAGCAGGAAAGCTTGAAGTTCTAGAAAAGGACTCAAACAAAACTTCAGCATTTCTTTTCAGCAGTTTCCAACCATTAGCACATGCAACCATTTTATTCTGTAGTTTATTTTTCACCTGTAAGACCCAACTCGTCTCCTGGCTTTATTTTTTTTTTAATTTTTATTTTTTTTCTCCTTTTATTTTTTTTTTCGTGTGTCCATAGAGCACATTTCCAAGATTAATCGTTCAGTTTTAAACTTGGAAGCATGATGCATGCTGGGATTTCAGCTGAGGTCAAGCACCAATGTACCGAGCTGTTACTGTTACGCTCTCAGGGTACTCTGTGTTGCTCTCAAGAAGGGGGGGAAGTCAAAAAAAAAAAAAAAAGCAAAAAAAGAGAGAGATGCTCTATGCGGTGGCCTGCAGTTCTCTCTCCGTATGAAAACACAAGGCTTGTATATCAATATACCTACATATGTAAATATATATATAGGGTTTTATTTACCTACATACATATTCATACACACGTAGCATCCATATGTGTATCTATCTCTACACACACCTCAATAGCTGTATTTACATGCATCCATATCATGTATATCTTATCTACACACGCATATATAATAATCACTATATGTGTACACACATACACCCCCATATCTGTATCAGCTCGAAAATTATCTCGTGAATACACACACACACACACAAAATCTCTGTCATACAAGAGCTGGGTTTAATTTGATTTTTTTTTTTTTACAGTAAATGGCCATAACCACCGCCCTACTATCAGCCGATCGAGCCTAAGGAGACTTACACTTATTTTTCCCTTAAAAGGTCTATAAACACTATTGTATGTGTGTGTATACGACTCTATATATACACACGCGCGCACACACATATACACATACAGAGAGAATATATTTATAAAATAAAATAAAGATGTCAAAGCACAACTCACAGCTCCCAAGAGCCTAACCCGTGGATTTAAAAGCTAAACATCACAAGTTAGGGTCTCAGGGATTGAGAGGGGCGCAACAAACTATTCCTTGCAAAAATAAAATTAAAAAAAAATTATTAAAAAACGGGGATAAAAATAATAATAATAAAAAAGGATAAAAAGGAGAAAGAGGAAAAGAATAGCAGGCAAGTTCAATTCATGGCTCAAGATTACAAAACAGGACACACAGGTGGAAGGAAAGAGCTTCTCTAAGGACCCTCTGTTGAGAGAATACATTCCATTTTTAATCGTTTATATAAAAAAAAATAATGACATGGCGCGGCAGGTTCCTTACAGCTCCCAACAAGGTCGCTTGCGACAAATACATGAAAAGTCTCCGCATTTAAATAACGAAGAGGAAGTTTGGGGCAGTGACGGAATTATTTTCATTGTTTCAACGAGAAGGAATGCAGAAATAAGAGCAGGAATCTGCAGGCTCGCTCCCGGCCCCTGGCACAAAGCGTGCGAGCAGCAGCAAGGCGCTGCCTCCCCGCCCCCTCCGCCAGCCCCGGGGATGGAGAAAAAAACCCGAGTCGCCACAAAATCAGGTACAAACTCACCATTTGGAAGCGGGGGAGGCTCCGATCTCCGGCGCTGAGAGCAGGGGGGACCAGCCCGGCGGTGGAGGGGGGGTGTCGGGGCAGTGCCCGCACCGGGTTCGGTGCCCGGCGGGGTTTGACACCCGAGCGGGTGCGGAGCGTGCGGTGTGTGCGCAGCCGGGGGAGGGAGCGAGGGAGGGCGGGTGTGTGCAGCTGGGCAAGCCGCTTGCATTTTTAAAACATCTTTTTTTTTTTTTTTCCTTAAAAAAAAAAAAAGGAATATATCAAGGAAAAGGGGGAAAAAAAAAAAAAGCGGGGTGGGGGGGTGAGGGTGGGGGGGGAAGGAAAAGGAACCGAATTCCTCCGCTGCTCCTCTCGCCTGCCGCCCTCCGCGCTCCCACCAACGCTGCTGCTGCCGCCGCCGCTGTTGTTATTATTATTATGATGAAGAGACGGGGCTGGGGGGCTGCAGGAGCCGGGGCCAGCCCGGTCCGGAGCGAGCCCCAGACTGTCAGCGGGGAGGAGGAGGAGGAGGAGGAGGAGGGAGGAAGGGCGCGGGCAGCAGCGCCGCAGCCCCGGCCGCCCTCCCCTGCCAGCCGCCGGCCGGGGCTTCAAAGGAAAACCTGGAGAAAAACCCGCTTCCCCGGGAGAGGAGGGTCCCCAGCCCCGCACACACACACACGCACACACACAAAGGGACTCCATCCTGCACCGACTCCTCTCTCCAAGCACCTTGTGCACCCCCAGCCAATGGAAATTTACGCCGGCCATAACCCAGAACAGGATTTCGTCCCCAGCTTGCCACCTCCTTCCCTCCGCTCTTCTCCCCTTCCCTCCCTCCCTTTCCTCCCTCTCCCCCCCCTCCGCCCCCCCGCCCAAATAAATAATACAGATCCGCACCCTCCACCCAGCTCTGGAACCGCTTTAGGCCCAGCGGCATAAGCGGGGAGAAGCGAAGCCGAAACGTACCGGAGGGCCCGAGGTTAAAAATGCAAAATATCCGGCGCTGCCGAAGGCAGGTTCCCCCCCCGGCCCCGCCGCCGCCTGGCCGGGGGCAGCGGGTAACAGGCACCATTACGGAACCATCATCATCATCATCATCATTCACTCCGTCCTTTTCTCACCTCAGGAGTCTGAGCCCATTCACCAAAGTCCTTCCTCGTCCAGGAGCTCAAATATTTTTTTTTTTTTTTTTTAGATTTTTTTTTAGGGTTTTTTTCCTTTTCTTTTTTTTTTTTTCCTTCCTTCTGGATCAGCCAGTCCCGACATCATTAAACTATAGTCCTCCTCTTCCTCCTCCTTCCTTCTCCCCCTCTCTGTCTCCCCCTCTCTCTTTTTTTTTTTATTTCAAAAAGGGGGAGGGGGGTGGCTGGGAGTGGAGGGGGAGCAGACATAGCTGCATGAAGTGGCTGCCTTTTCGAAAGCACATTTAATCTTTCCTGGCTCCCCTAGGCTTCGATGAAGTAGAAGGGAAAGGAGAGGAGAGGGGGAAAGAAAAAATCCAGGCAAGGGAGGCTGTTGAGGGACAGCAAGCATCAGGCTCAAATCAACGACCAGATGAAAATGTACTAGACCACACTGCCCCCTCTCTTCCTCTCGCTCTGTCTCCGTCTCTCTCACACACTCTCACTCCTGGAAAGCTTCAGTGTCTGGTTACAGACTCTTTTGGATCCTTCCCCCACTCTCCCCACCCTCGCCCTTTGCCAACTATCCTAGAGATTCCTTGCATGCCTACTTAAATCTTTAACAGAATAAGGACCCGGCTCCCCCCGCCACCAGCCCCGCACACACACACACGCGCACACACACACACACGCACACCCCGTTCCCGGTCACCCCTCCCCAATAATCTCTTAAGCTCCCGGCAGAAACCCGCCGGCGCATCCCGGTGCCCGCCGCATCCCCGCCGGGTACCAGCCCCGGGACCCTCCGGGCAGCCGCCCCCGCCCCACGCCGCCTTCCTAAGGGGGTGCCGGGGGCGGGAGGGGAAAGGCGAGGGGGAAGTGGAGGGGCAGCAGCCCTTCGCCTCGCATCCCTGCGGCTGGCTGTGGATTTTAAAACAATAAAATCCAGCGCTGCTGCTCTCCCGGGTGCCCCCCGCTCCCCCCCTCCGCCACGCCGCAGCCGCCCGTGGAAATCGCACGCCCCACGTCTGCAGTGAGGCAGGGCAGACTGCCTGGCTCATGCCCGTGATGACTTTAGAGCTGACAATCTCCTCTCCGCGACCCCCCCTCCCCTCCACACCCACCCCTCCGCTCAATGGCAGCACTGCTGCCTCTCGCACCAGACTGTATTTGCAATATGTGCTAATTTACCAGCTATATGCCCTTGGATTTTAAAATGAACTCATCAGTCAATGTTTCTAGTACCGATGCTCCCTCTGTCTCCCTCACACACACACCCTCCACTGCAGACATGTTACTCATTCTCCAAGCATTTCCTCTCCGAATGTCCGTCAGACGCATATACACTTCATTGATCAAACCAAATCCCCTGATAACAATAAATAATAATACAGACAGTTAACATCAGCGGGGAGCAGAACGGGGAGGCGGGGGAGAGACAATCATGACGACTAAATCTGCATTGTGCTTTCAGAGGCTGAGCCCTGCGTTCTCCAGAGATGTTCCACACAATGCGGGGCGCAGGTACCCCCGAGAGCGAGCACACACCTCGTCCTGGGGCCCTCCCGAGACCCCCCATCGCCCACGTAGTGGGGCTGGGAATATCTAATACCTGAATCCACGCAGCTCCTTGTAGGAACAGAAGGTGCTTCTGGCTATGAAGCACCTAACACAAAATACAGCAATAAATAAAGGCAGTTTCTTTGTTACACTGTGCACTGCAGAGGCGCTTAGGAATTAAAGGTATCCAGGCACCCAAAGACCCTGGGATGGGTCCAAGGGATTTTCAGAAACACCTTCTCAGATTCCAGTGAAATCTCTTTCCTTTGTATTGAAGAAGGAGAGCACCTATGCAAGAAACCAGGTTAGGAAGATGGACTATTAAACATCCCTCTGTTGCATGTGCCGGGTATTTCAAGGGGCTTAGGGCTTCTGTGGCTTTATTTCCTAGTCTTCAGGGGCTGAAACAAGGGGGGCAGGAGACTGGGATTGCCTCTTGGGATTTTGGCTGGTTAGACATCTTGTGTGGGTCTGGCAAAGGGAAAGTGGCTGCAGTGTAAGTGTTCGGGAAGTTGCGGAGGGTGGGGCTATCTAGAAATCTTTGACTCACTGGGTAACTCCCTGAGCACAGGAATCAAATTATTGCTCAAAGCAAACTGAATTTTATGAGCAGCAGCCTCAGAATGAAATTCTGCATGCACACAGCTAAAATAAATACATGGAAATAAATATACAATACATAATTAAATTATTGGGTGCAATGCAGAAGTCCCTGGGTGAGGGAGGAGGTGGGATTATGCAGCAAAGTCAGTCTGGGAATCCCACAGATACAAATTTTCTTATTTATACCAGCATAATCCTGATTTGCATCAGCCTAGATAGGGGAAGAATCCAACCCTGTGTACTGAAGGATAGGAAAAGGAGACTGGATTAGAGACTGTATCTGCCAACCATCCTTTCATTCCCTTTAGATTCCCTCACCATCACAGTAAGATTTTGCCATCACACAGAATATTTTACATCCTTTGTCTCCTTCAACTTCCCTTATCTTCCTTCCAAAAAAATGTTTGATTTTTTTTTTAAAGTTTTGTAGCAAACACATAATTTCTTTATACAATTTAACCAAGTCTTTGGAGGATACTTATTTCAAGCAGTTAACACCTGACCCCAATTTTTGTGGGTAATTAGTGAGCTAGATAACCACACAAAGTGGGTAATTATTTAGTACCCAAGGGTACTGTACAAGAGGGTAGAGGCTGGCGGTGTTAACAAAAGCACATCTCTAATTATTGTATCCATACTGGTGATGTTTTAAGAACAGTTACTCCATCTAATGATCCATGATAAATCAGTAAACTATTTTGCTTCCCTTAGCATATATGTAAGGGATAACCAAGGGCAGCATGTGAGGGCAAAGCAAATGGAAGGCCCCAACTTCAATCTGTGCAGGCTTCAAGAGATGCAAGAAGCGTCAACTTGGAGAAGGAAGTAAAGACTGGAAGTGCCTGCTCTAGAACAGCCTAATAACCATCACTACTAGGTAACAGGTTGGTTGGGATGGCTTGAAAAGCCACGTAGGAAGCTTGTAGAGAGTGGCTCAGGGTCTGCTTCTTGCTTAGGTAATGTTGCCAAGCTGATGGATCTGTGTACACAACAATAACCTTAATCATGCTTTAACAGAGATCGCTCCTGCTCACTGAAAATCACTTCAAAGCTGTACAAATGAAGTGTCTTGTGTTTGGGCCAGGTCAGAAATGCCAGAGAGCAGCACTGGGGAAAAAAAAAATCATTTTTGATGAATTTCAACTATCTGTCCTCTCCGATATTTATGTTGCAACAACGACATGTCTCCCATGAAAAATATTACAACCTCGGTTGATTTTTTCCCTCAAATTAAAAAAGGAAGAAATGTGAATTATACGGAAACAGAAACCAAATAAGAAAGATTCAACTGTCAAATACACACAAATATCTCAAAGGTGGGTGCCAAGAGGATGTTCCCAGACTCTTTTTGGTGGTGCCCAGTGACAGGACAAGCAGTAATGGCCATAAACTAAGACACAACAAGTACCATCCCAACATGAGGAAGAGCTTCATTCCATGGAGGTGGCAGAGCCCTGGAACAGCTGCACAGGGAGGGCATGGAGTCTCCCTCTCCGGAGACATTCCAGACCCACCTGGACACATTCCTGTGTCACCTACTCCAGGTGACCCTTCCTGGGTACAGGGATGGACTGGATGATCCCCAGAGGCCCCTTCCAATCCCAACTATTCTGTGACTCTTTGAAAAAAAAAATAAAAAACTGGTTTAGGTCAGCAGAACCACATGATAGCAAGTGTTATGCTGGAAAAAGACCCATAATGTGAAACACAGCAGGCACCATGCACTGACCACTATTTGAGCAGTGCACACTCACTTAAGGACATCTTCAAACCAAGGCATTATGCTCCGAGGAAAAGCACTTTCCTTTTTAATTGCTTTTATGAATCATCACTGACATCCAGACACTTCATTTACTAGAGTCCAGTAACCTTGTTTTTCAAAGGCTCAAATTCCAAATCCTTAAGGGCCTCCAGGCTGGCACAGAAAACCCCCCAAAATAACAGAGGTGTCATTCTAGTTTGATCAGAGCTATGCAATTAACTCAGCTTGGTGCTTTGGGATCATCCAAGCCAGGCACTACAGAAGAAAACACAACTGGCAGCATCACCTGGCCCTGCGACCACCAGGAATTTAAAATCTAAACAGAAAAAGTTTGAGTGGCTTCCCCGACTCATATTTCTATATTGTTCTGTGGTTGGGGGTTTTTCTGATTGAAATAACCACAACAGAAAGAGGCCTGAAAATCGTTCTTATATTTAAAAAAGGGCCAAGTCTCTGCAGCTCATTTATAAATAAATATAAATAAATTGGTCTCCCCCTCACTAATCCTCTCAGGGACCTGGTTTGCAGGAAAAGTTCTTGCAGAAACAGAGTGAGAGGAAGCTTGCAGAGAGAAGCTGGAAAACAGAAAGAAAGAATGAACTTAATCACAGAGATCAGACCAAAGGAAGAGGAGACCTTAGTAGGTTCACAGTTATAGCAGAAAGTAGAGTAAACACAACCTATTCCTATTTTTGTTTTTCTCAGATCAATTGGACTTAGCAATTCATAGGAGAAGGAATGTTCAGTCAGGGAGGAAGCTTTAGGGACTTAAGCATTAACTGTAAAACCTGAAGGCCTTTTTGAGACAAGTCAATAACTTCACTCTAGGCAAACTATACAGAGATTACTTAGGAAAGATCTTTCAAATAGCAGGTATAGCTCAGCTATATGGACATAATACATAAGAATACTTTATAAATTAATAAAATGCCTTCAGGGGAGTAAAAACCACTTACTAATACAAATGAAGGATTCTAACAATGTGAGGAAAGGCACAAATTCAGAGTGTGAGGCACATCCACGGAAAGCCTAACCAGGCAAAGGTGTCATGACTTGGCCACCTCCAGAGCATCACTCTATCAAGTAAGGAGCTTTATAACCAAAAGCTTCTAACTTGAACCTCACTGTTTTGTAGCCCATTGGCCAATTTCACATGAAGCCAGTGATAAAATCACTTCACCTCTTCTTACCTTGCTTCCCCATAATACAGAACCATCACAACAATGGTTACCATGTCCTTGGAGTTTGAGGTCCTGGGAAGAAAGCTGCTGTGTCCAGATTACTTTTGTTATCCCCATCTGATACCCTGTTAGTCAACAGAGAGGACAGAGTGAAGATCATGTAAATCCCATTTCATCACCAACAATTCCTTTTATCCTGACTCACCCACCAGCTTTCACCTCCAAACCCAACAGGGTGTTGCACTGTCCCAACAGCAGCACAGCTTAAAGTGGTGGTTGTATTTTCTCCCCATTCCCCAATTCTGATAACAGCTTCTCTTTGAGCTCCAACTCTATCAGTCCCTGGATAATGGAGAACAATTAAAATAATATGATGAGAAAGCCATAAACCAACTGATTTCCAAGGGAAAAAGCAAAATGAGGTAGTGCTGTTCCCCTCCTGGGAAAGGACCTGGCACACTGCACCTCTCTGAACCTTACTGAAACTTAAGTTTAGGGAAGAGCTCAACAGAAGGTCAGCCAATATCACAGGGGAGTTTGAAAAGATTAATTCATCCAATATCAAAGAAAGAGCACGAGAAGTGGGAACACTGTACCCAGAGTTCTGAGTGCTTTGTCTTCGGGGAGTTCCCAATCCGCCCAGATCCGTGAGTTCTCCTAAAAGGACTGATTTAACCCAACTAAAACTCAAGGTGAAACTCTAAGTTATGTGGATGAAGTCACACAAAAAATCATTACATCTCCTCTTGCAGGATTTTCCAATTCCATATCATGTAAAGCACCTGAAAACCCTCATATTTCACATAGTTTCAAGTCCACCGAATGTTTCAAAGACATCTTGATTCATTTAGAGAATAAGGAAAGCTCCAAGAACTCCACTCTAATTTCAGGTAAATTTAGCCTGTTTTGGTGATATAATTTTTTAAGGTCTGAGGCTTCACATTGAAATCTGACAAATTTTGAAATACATCTCCTAAGAGATGGAGCTATATGAATATGTTAACCTACAAGGATGCTACAAAAAAAGGGTCTGGTCAACATTTAATGCTTTTTTAAACATCCCTTGAAGTTTCAATAGAATCATTGCATGAAAAATACGGTGTCTCTCAATCAACTCTTTCTTTTCTGTTTTTCTTTTTTTCTGAAAAAGCCAGTGAAAATAATACCTGTTGAGGCTGTTCAATTAGTCTGAACTGCTGAGCCCAGATTCAACTTCACGAAGATGCAGAAAGTTTGGGGTATCTAAGCTGGCAGGAAAAGTAAACAAATTAAAGCTAGAAATCCACGAGACTAAGAGCAGACTGAGAATGAATTATATTTCAACAGGAAAAGAGTGCTGGGATCATCTGTAAAAGAGAGATTATAATTCAGGGATTGAAGGGCCTGCAGTCTATTCCCATCTCCTCTGGGAATTCACTGTGGGTTATTTTCAGTTCTTCCCTACAGAAAAACAACACAAAATTGATAACTATTGCACCTACGAAAGGAGTTTGGACTCTGAGCCTTAATTAATATTTGTAAGAGCCCTGAGAGATTACAGGGACCCGAAGAACCTCAAAGCACAGCAATTCCTAAACATGCCCCAGCCGTTTTGTCAGACTTCACCCTTCTCACCAGCACTGATTTCTTTTCGAGGGTGGAATTATTTAAAAGATAAAACAAAGAGATGTTTCCCAGGTTTTCTAGTACTACAGTTGCCACAATTTAAAAAAAAAGAAATGAGGGTTTATTTCTTGCATTAAAATACATGCCTTAGGCACTGCAAAGGTAGGACACCAAAGTACCTTTTCCAGCTGGGTGGTGGGTGCATGGAGCTGGTCCCTGCACAGGGAGAGGCAGCAGCTGGCACAGAACCTGGAGGAATCCCAAATCAGCCCTGATGACACTGGGCAGGATCCAACTACCCTGCACCCATTCCCAGCCCCGCTGCTCCACGTGCTCCTGGCTTGGGCAACTCTCCCCATCTCTATTTCCTCTCCTCCCTGCCTTAGCTACTCAACTGGGGACAGGGAGTCTCTCCTCGCAGGGGCACTCCAGGATGCCAAGATATTTAGTTGTTGCTGTCAAAGAAATCACAGGCCTGGGCATTTTAACCCAGCCCTCGCCACTGTGAAACCATCACATCCAGTAACTCCTTTTCAGCTGCTCCACTGGTGTTGAAAGCAGATTAAAAAAGGGTATGTGACAGACAGAATGAGTGTCAGGAGGCAAGGAAGACACAGCAGCCTCTGAGGACTCCCATTTGGCCCATCAGACACTGCTCAGGCAGTGCCAGAAATAGCAGCAGGACGCAGGCGCAGCAGCTCCTGGTGCCATCCACACTTCTGCATCACTTCATGCTGCACTGCAGGCTCCAGTGCACCCTAACTCAGACCTACTGGTGTCTATAGGGCAAAAACCCAGCCTAACACTTTTATGAAATAGAAAATGAAGAAAACAAACAGAAAAATCTGAATATCAGGTTGCTCAACTTACTATGATAATAAATAACATTAACAGGTTAACTCACTATGATAATGTAAAACATTAACAGCTTACCTAAATTACTTTGATACTAAATAACATTTTTAAAGTGTAATAATAACCTCTTCAAGTTGATTTTGTTTGTATAAAAATAGTTTTAGATGATAAACATTGTCAGTTTTAACTCTGTAGAGGCAATGAATGTCTGTCAGTACAAAGCTAGTCCATCAGAAATATTTCTTCACAGAGATTTGTTCACTTGCAATTCCAACATGACTGTCTCTGAACAACTCACACATGACCAGTTCCTCTGCCTTTACAACACTCCTTATGAGGAACAAGGACCTCTGTTTTATAGGCAGGGAATAAACCCAGAGAAAAATAAGTGATTCATCCAAGACCCCACAGGGAGTCCAGGGCACAACTTCAGGGTCTGCACCAATGGTTTAATAAAGAAAAATAAATTGTTTCACTGTATGGGTAGAGGCTGTGCACAGCCTTTGCCTCATTAATAATAAAACAAGACAAGCCCCATGAGCTGTACACAAACAAGAATTCCTTGCAGTGGAGACAATATTAAAATGACAAAGCTAATTCACCTGGTGTCTCCAAGAAATCCCAACTTGTGTTTCTCAGGAACAACTTCCACCAGCCACCACAGCAACCACCTGTTCCCTGGGAGCACAGAGAACCAAGGTCCAACCCTGGTGCAAGAGAAACCCCTCCCAAACCAGCCTACCCCTGGGATGATTCAGTAGCAGCCCCTAATTCTCATTATGTGACCCACACAGGTGTTCTTCTGCTTCACTCTAGAACTGATTGTCCACACAGAACCAACTGCAGCAGCAGGTCCCAAGTGACTATTTGATCACTTTCTTGCTTAATTGCCATTTTTAATTACTTGCATGGCAACAACAAAAAGTCAATCTAGCAACAGAAATCCATTCTTTGAACAACTTCTGCCTCTTCCCTTAAACACAAACTATTGCTGTATAAGCCATTCCTGATGAATGCGGGGCCCTTGTGGGACAGCCACTACTGGTTTCATTCCCTGTGACTTCATCCTTCAAATGACAATGCAAGTCCCTAAAAAGTAAGGGCAAAAGATCCTTTATTTTATTGTTACAAGATGACAGTGTTTTTCCCCTTGCTATTTTCTTTCAGGAAGATATATCAGCACTACATTTGCTCCTCCATGTGGTGGGATTTCTTAAATAAAAACGTATGTTATATATGTATGAATCTGGAACCAGAGTTGCATTAGCCTATTAACTACCCGCGTTTGCTTCAGACTTGGCCAGCCACCTAGAAAACCTGCCAAGACCTTTCTGGCAGCCTTTTCCCAACAGTTCCAGGAAAACATGGAATATTCAAAGAATTTTAGGGCCTCCCAGCTTCGTTTGTCTCCACTCTCCTTGCCCACTTAAAACTAAATCACAGGCAAATTGCTCTAATGCCCTATTAAAGATTTAAAAATGGTCTTCTCCAGAGTAGGGTATCTGAGGACAAATGAGTGCTAATATATAATGCAAAACCCATGTTCAGATGTGATGCAATGTGGCATGAGGCAGCGAGGGAGCTGCTTTACAAACCTGGAACTTCCCAAGTGAATTCTGGCCTTCTTGGAGCTTTTTAAACCTCCCTCAGATACCCAGGCAAAGGAGAGATTCATTTTGTCCTTGCTGTTACTTCAGCAATGGCTTCATATTGACAGAGTGTAGGTTTAGATGGGATATTGGGAAGTGATTCTCCCCTGGGAGGGGGGGCAGGCCCTGGCACAGGGTGCCCAGAGAAGCTGTGGCTGCCCCATCCCTGGGAGTGTCCAAGGCCAGGTTGGAGCAACCTGGGCTGGTGGAAGGTGTCCCTGCCCAGGACAGGGGATGGAACAAGATGACTTTTAAGGTCCCTTTCAATCCAAACCATTCGGGAATTCCATGAAATTACCCCTGAGGTTTCAGACCTGTGTCACACAAGAAGCAAACCAAAATGTGAAGTTACATCAGAACTCACCATTTCTGGGCTGCTCAAGCAATGCTGTTAAAGACACTGCCCGGAGCTTGTCTGTCAGCTGACTTAGGGAGCAAAGGACATGATTCTGTGGGACTCAGAGTAGAATGAGATTGAGGACAGGCATTTCACAACTAAAAACTGCCTTTCTATTGAAATATAAACAAACCAGAGAATCACAGAGCCCCCCTTGCAGCAGCAAATCCCCCAGCAGAGTATGGGCATCCTCCTGCTGAGGAAGGAAGGGGTGCAGTCCTGGTGCAAAGACTCAATTAGCCCCTTTATGAAATGCAGCCACCAACCAAGGGCCTTTGTGGATTTATTAGATGCTGTAATAAGCTAAATATCAAAATAAATAGGAAAGTATAAATATAATGTTTATCATATCATACATCATAAACTATATATTATTATATATTACTTAAAATAAAAATAAATATAATATTGCTGATCAGTGACTTCTACTCCAAAACCTACAAAGAGACCTGATTCAGCAGTCCAACTGCATCAGTGCCAGCACAGTAAGGAGTGGACACTGATTGTATTTTTCCCACTAACACCTCCACTGTTTAACTTCTCACTCACTAATTATTCCCACATGCAAATGAAGGGAAGCACTTGACTGAACTATCTTAGGGCTCTGATAAAATAAGTTCTTCTTTCATATTTCAAAAGCCATTGGAAGGGCAGTTTCTAAAATCAGTGCAAACCACAAGATCTGCAGTAGAGAGCAATTGAGTCTTTCCTTCTTCTCTTCGCATTTCCTTCCTCATTTTCCTTCTCTTCCTCATCCTTTTTTTTACATCCCATCCTCCAAATCTAACAGCCTCCTTTATGAAAGGAAATGGAAAGCCAAGGGGAAGCTGTGGCATCTGACAGGCTGCAAACACCACTATTGCAAAACCCTCTCTGATGCCCCAACTCCTATTTGTTGTCAGAGGAGATGAGAGGCCACTTCAAACACAAGGAAAACAAACTTTTCAATAAACCCACACCAGTGCCATTAATCCGGGAATGGGTTTGACCTGCTGTTTACAGCAATTCCTTAAATCTCACTTAAGCTAAGGAATACAAAGGGTCTGTCTACACTCTCCAGGAGCTGCAGTGACCCCAAATCGACTGCCAACCTGAGCTGCTACAACCACAAATCTCCAGCCAGGATGGTTTGGGAGTGATCAGCTCTAACCTCACACTGGAAAGTGGGTGTGAAGGCAGAGCCAGGTGTAACCCTCTCAGTGCTTCTGAAACTTTTATTGCTTCTGGCAATACCAGGGTTCCAAGAAACATATTTAACAAGGAGGGAAAAGGTCATGGCATATGTTTGGATGCAGATCTCCATCCAACTGACCTGGCTTTTGTACCCAGCCCTCCAATGATACGCTGCCTGACTGTGGATAAATCACTCACCTTCCTCTGCTTTCCTTTCTGGACAGGGGTCATGCAATCCCTTCCCACTGGAAAGGAATTATTCAATGGTCCATGCATTTGAATAATTATTATTAATACTGCAGTATTGCAGCTATTCAGTATATGAACCCAGGTGAAGGACAAACATCTATCAACCCTTCTCTTCTATTTACCAGTGGCAAACTACATGCTTAATCCTGTGCAGGAGACATATATAGACTGGGCCAGGATCCAAACTTCTCTAACATACCTCCTCTGATAGTGACAAGTATTAGCAGCTTTGGACAGTCAAGAGCTGTCCTTCCCACTGGTTTTTTCCTGGTCTTGAATTTCTGCACTTCATCCTAAATCTTGAAACACGAAGACTAAACTCAGTTCTAAAGTTTTTAGGATGAATTACCATAATTCTATGTATGGTTATTAAAACCATAAGTATCTAATCTGTTCTAGACTTGCAAACTTATTAACATCTAAAAGCAATTAGGTTCCTTTCCTAATTAAATACTGGTGGAAAAGAATTGCTTTATAAAACATTTTCAATTTGTCACCATTTAATTTCGCTGCATGTCTCCTTGCTTCACTTTGTGAATCTATGAGATTCTCAGTCCACCTCCTCATCCTTTCTTTTCATTATAACATCAGTGTGGTTTTTCTTTCTAATGGAAATGGTTTAGTCTATCAGTTTGAGATTTCTCCCTGCTTTGGACCATTTTTGCTGCCACTTTTTTGAGCCCCTCTTTGTCTTTTCAGATTTGGTAGAACAGCTCCTGTGCTGTGTGTCTTACTGTCTTTGGGTCCAAAAAAGTAGAGGATTTTCACATTAAGTGTTGAGCAGAGGCTTATCCACTCCAATTTTATAACAGGAACAAGACCTAAAATGTTCATAAAAGCTTCCATTCATGGTTTGAGTTATATCTCTGCTCGACCTAGGAATAACAGGCAACAAGGTCTAGTTACCCATCAAGAATTCAACAAGTAAACAAAACAAAACTAATAAATCTGTCTTTCCTGACCATTTGCCTGCCTGGTTGTGGCTATTCTGGCCATCAACAGTTGCATGTGTAAAAAAACCAGCCTGTTCACAAAAATACTCTTCCACTACAATTGTTGGACATGACATTAATGTGTCACTGTTAATTATAAATTACTTGATCCTAACATTTGGCTAATATGTTATGAAAGCCATAATGAAGCCTGAGAGCCATGTGTCACACCTGTAACAAGGACAGGATGAGGGAAATCACAGGCTTGTCATCAGAGGAGAAAAACTGGCAGCAGGGTGAGCCCAAGTCAATGCAAATCTCTCCTCGCTGACCCAAGAGGGCCAAGGGAGAGCCCTGAACCCCAATATGAGGCTGTCTGGACATGAGAACCTACAAAATGATCTTTAAGTCCCTTTCACCCCAAACCACTCTATGATTCCACACGAACACAGATGGAAAACAGAGATTATAGACTCAGTATTAGTGACATCCACGCTGCTCTTCAACAGAACTCTTTAAAGGGGTCTCGAGTGCAGGTGGTGGGAAGGAGGAGCCACTGCATAAAGCAGAGAAGGCAGAATTTCCATTTCTTTCCATATCTGCCCCAGAAACCTGATTCTTGAACTTATTTAACCAAGAAACAGGGCCATGACATTGCACAAAGAGGCTAATTTCACCCTATAGCATGTACAAATTATTTGCTCAGGGAGAATACATTTTATATTTTGAATATATAAATCTAAATATATGCAAGTGGGACTGCCTGGAGCATGAGGAGAGTCAGGGCAACTAAAAGTTTTGTCTTATTTAAAGAACAAAGAAAAGGGGGGGGGGGGGGGGTGGTGTCTTCCCAAATAAAGCCTTTTGGATCTGGCTCTGCTATGGGAAATTTCC
>JAWWTY010000064.1:3871469-3940861 GCA_035222235.1 Margarornis squamiger | reverse complement strand
AGTGACAGATGAAGAGGTCTCTGTGCACTCTGGATGGCACTTGGATCAAAGCTGATGCATAAATGTAAGCTCCTTATCCACAAAGTGGGCGGGGGGGGGGACACCTCATAAGAAACAAACAGGTAGAAGCTCCACAGGTTCCAATTAGTTTTTTCCATCCTAAAAGGAAGACACATTTCAAGGTTCTTCACATCACTTAGTCAGACTCCGGTTTCACTTGAAAACTTAATGAAGTGCAGTGAAACACAACCAACAGAAAAGAAATACAAATTAAGGCTGAAAACACAATACAGTCCTTCTCAAAAGGCTGAGCTGAAAAACAAAGGGGCAGCGGAGAATATTGGAGGCTGCAGTCAAAAAGAGCGTGGGGCAGTTTAACCAGAGGCAAGCTACAACAAATTATAAAAAATTATAAAAAATATATCGAGTATGTTTCACTGAATTGACTGAATTCTCTAAGTTGTGCTGGTGGTGCTGTGCCCTCTTTGGCATCCTCCCTGCAGCACTTCTTGCTGCAGAGGACAACAGCCTTCAGGAGGCTCCCTTGGGCACGTTTAACCTGTCCCATACAGTAGAGGCCACAGCATGTCCAAGCTCATGCCAGGCTGAGCTGACATGTGCCCACACCAGAAAACCAGAAGCAACCAGGAAAAACACTCAGAATGTAGCTCAGTGGCTCTCCTCAGAGAAGCGTATCTTACCCCTTTTCTGACAGTACCTCTCTAAGTTTCCTCTCATATTTAGATCAAGTCTCTCACCAAGAGGAAAAAATTTGGATATTTATTAGCAGGTCCCAACATATTCAGTGAGGAACTGCACTAAAATATTTTACAGAGAAAAAGAAAATGTCAGTTTCCTCTTTCCTTCTCTTTGATTCAAATATTGATTTTCTAATCCAAAAACCCACCCCTTTAGATCCAACTGTGGTATCTCATTTCATGACACATGTGCCCAATTACCCTGCCACAGGCTCTTGGCACTCTCCAAGCAATGCCATTCACCAGGCACATGTCACCTGAAGTGCCAGTCTAGGAACATCCATGACAAGTTCCAGGCTTTTCTCACCATATTCTGCCATGTCTCTAAATGGCTTTACAGAGAAGGGACCACCATACAGAAATAGGGGTTATACTGGGAACTGGGTTTTGCCAGCTCATCTCTCTTTGTAGGTCAAACTAAATGAGCCCATTTTGCCTTTAGAGCCACAACACAGGCATCTAATATACACTATATATCTAATACAGTGAATACTCCCAGCATTTAAAAAACAAGCCCCCAATCCAACACAGAATATCAACAGCCCCTCAGGAAAAAACATTTTTTACTATCAAAACTAGATGCAATCTCATCCTGCTTCTATCACAGCCCATGACGATCCCGTTCATCCCACCATGGATGAAACAACAGCCACTAGCAAAGACCAAGTGGAGATCCCAGAGGAGACCTTGACTCCAGGTCCTTATTCTGGGTAATATCCCACAGCTGGGCTTCCATGAGGCCCTTCAGCACCCAAACCTAAAAAATATTTATCCTATGCACACAGGAGGGGAATATTGACTAATATTGACTACCAGCCTCTATGTGCCAATTTACAGTCACACAGATGCCAAACTGTGTATTTTGTTCCCTTTCTTAAAGCTAGTTTCCATCACAGGGAGAAAGAAGAGTAATTAGAGTTCTTTGACACCATTTTATGCTTCTATAGTAAACAGAAAACACACAGAAAACCCTGGAAATTCAGCAAAGGGGGGGAAAAAAACCTTTTTTTTTTTTTCTTTTTTTTTTTTTGGACAGCAGCAATGTGTGTAAAGCAGCCAAGTTCAAACCCAGAGAAATTTAAAAGTGGAAATGCAGACCAAACCTTTGGTAGAATCAACACTGAAAGCTGCTGGAAAGAAATAGTCAGACCTTATTTTGAGTTTGCAGCCTAATTATTTTCATATAGAAACTGTATATTGGGGTTTAAAAAAATGACTCCTTCAAAAAATAATTGTTCCATTTTCACAACTTTAAAGGTTAGTTTTATACAGCAGGTTTTGTACTGCCTGCTTCCATGGTGGGGTTTTTTCCTGCTCTATGACTTCTTTTGGAGTTTACAGCATGGTTATTTTCCCTTCACAACTATTTTTAAGGCCATAAATGCCATGAAAATGGAAGGAATGGGATTCTACAATAAACTCATTTTCGAGAGAGAATAGGAGTTGCAGGGCCAAACCCTCCTGTGTCACAGAGCTGCAGTGTACCCAGGGATTCCAAGTTCCTGGACATAAAGGAACAGAAGTGACTGTTCCTCTCCCAAACAAATTGCTGCCACTAAGCAAAGAAAGAATAGATCCATGTTACTTCATAAATGAAACAATCTTATCTGCTTCCCAACAACCTCAGAATTAAACAACCCAAGAACATTCCCTACCATGTCCCCACTGCCAGACCAAGGCAGAATGAAGCTGAGATTTAATTTCTTCAGTCTGATGGCAAATAACTCCCCCATCCCATTTCACCCAGGCACAAACAAGCTGCTGCTTTTGCACGAGTGTATTTTAACACTACCCAAAGCTGAAAGCTGAGATGGTAATTGCAGAGTGAGATTTGCAGCTCCAGTTTTATATTCCTTAAAAAAAAAGGGGAGGGGGAAGACATTAGAGGAAAGGTAGAAACAGCAAAGCAAGATATTGTCAGGTTAAATGCAGCAAGACAACACTGTGCACTTGCCAGACAGACACATACCTATAGATACAAGCTTGTGTGGAATATGACCACAAGTTCGGATCTACGGGTTTGTGGCCCCAGGCAGGGATCTCTGCTGTCATTTGCAAGGTTTGGGGGTTGATTTTTGGAGGAAAACCACTTCTGCAAATGAAATTTCAGAGCTGTTAGTGAGGAGCAGCCTTCATTCTCTCAGCACCTGAAAACCCCTCCTTTGGAGGAGGGGGGGCACAGTTGCTTATTGACTTTGCTATAACATAAGCTATGGTTTCCTGCACTGCCAGGGAACCCTTTGAGAGACAATCAGCAAAATCAAATGGATTTTAAAGCAGACAAAATGAAGCACATCTGTGTTTCTTTCTGGTAAGTACTTCGCTGGACAGAATTGTACAGTACTGAGGAATTAAGAGCCAACACTGGAGGTACATCACTGACAGTGTACCAAGTTATAAAACAGCAAAGTTTTTGTATGTAAACAGAGTGACAATACACAGTCATCCCCCCCACCCTGCAAAAAGTTGTCTTGTCTCCATTCTGGCAGCCTGGCTGAAGCAGAAAGAAGAAACAACTGCGTAAGAGTTGTTTTAACTTTCAGAGAAGTCATTACTGGTCTGAGGTTCTATTTTAATAGTATTTTTAAAGGAAAAAACCACCCTTCACTCTGCTAAACAATGTATAAATTTCCCCTAGCTCCAGCTCCCTGCATTTCTTCCTTAAGTGACACAGACAAATATAAAACTTCTTTAGAATTAGTCAAAAAAAGTCCTGAAAAGCAGTTGTGGAGCAAAGTTTTGCCACTGCAAGTAAGAAGTGTGCCCTCCTTCCCCTGAAGTTTCCAAGTTTTCTTTCCTGCGTAACTAATGTTTCCCATTTTATTGGTGGGCAACTGGTGGGGAATTAGGCTGAGCAGCAGCCTGGCTGTGAGCTCCACACAGAGCTGGCAGAGAAAATCAGTGAGATCCACTGTTGCTAAAAGTGTCACCAATTTTTCATGTTCTACCTCTTCTCTTTCTTCAGGAAACAAACTGTATTAATGCAAGGTAATATTATTCTCTATAAAATGGAACATCCACACTTGGAAAAGAATTTTGCTATTTGAATGCTTTTAGAAAATTCTCCCATTTCTTGTGTAGGTTCTTAAAATAAATCACTTCAACCTTTCCAGCCTGGTAAATATGCAATTATAAAATACACTTTTCCTTTATTTGGAATTACTGCTTGGGCTTGGCTACAAGAAACTCCCGTTCCATCCAGCAATAGATGTTAAACTTTCACCATCTGTCCAAAGGTTATCTAAATTGATCCCCTAAGTTTAGATTCCTTTGATACTTACCTTAAAAGTGCCCAGCTTTCCCAAAGTTTTCAGCACTCAAAATTCACACTGCAGGGGGATGAGCATCTTTGAAAAACCAGGATAACTTTCATGTTGGAGGGAGAAACAGGATTGAGGAGCCCCCCAGAACTGAGAAAGCTCTTGCCCTGCAGTGGTTGAGGTAGTGGGTCAGGGAGCACGTGGTCCTGCAGGAACAGCCACATCCTGCACAACCACACGTATTGTGCACTCGGAGCTGCAAACGGAATACAACAAATGTTACCCTACCAAAAATAACCCAAGCCCTCCATCTACAAAGCTCATTTATTCCAGGGAACCTAAGGTTAAAATGCAGGTTGTCTTTTGCCCTAACAGGCACAATATTAGGAGTCAGGAATTTTGCTCCTGCATGCACCAGGATTTCTTAAGAGTAGCAAGGAATTTTTCTTTATGCAAAACTGCCTAAGACAGAGTATTTTCTTTACATTCAGTATATTCATTTTGACCCTAATATTCTTTACATTAAGGTATGTACATGAAGGCAAATTAATTTGCATGTCTCTCCACTGGCAAAGAAATACTTTTATTTTTTTTCATATGAGATGGGAAAAAAAGTCATGATCTCTCTGTAATACACACACTGGGGAGAGGGGAGGGCTGTAGTCAGTTTTTTAGTTCCAAAATTTCTTTCCCCCCTCACCCTCTTAATGTCATTTTCTAACCACTGGCATAGCTCAAGTCCATGAAGGAAACCAAGCTGTAACATTTGGGTGGCCTGTACATCCTTCCTTGTGGTATAGGACACGTGTCCTCAGTTCTGCCGGGGCTGAGGGGAAGCTCCAGGCACCCAAAGGCAGCCCTTGGAGGAGCTGAGCACAGCTGGAGGGCAGCTGGCAGGGGCTGACCCACACAGCAAACCCACCCTTTCTTGCCTTGCCCAAAGGAGGGTTGATCTCTGCTGCATCTCCCACCCCTTGCTACCTGATTGGCTTTTCCAAAACAAAAGGAGTGTCGGGAACTATCAGCAGAGCTCTGCTCCATGAGAAACGGAGGAAAAGGGAAAGCAGCCCTAGCAATCATCCCTACAAAAGCTCCAGGTATTCCAAAGAAATCCCTGCAGCAGGTCCCACTATAAATCTGAGTAATCCCTGGAGGAAGGCAGGCTGCTGGCACAGGGATGTCATTTAGTGGCACCTGTATGTTATAAATTATCCCAGAACCAACCTGTTCCTTTCCATACATTTTGGAAAAGAAACTCGTGGACAATTAGTGAGCTGGAGAATTGATAAAGGCAGCAGCAAATGAATGGTTTTGTTTGTTGAAAGATGCAGATTTTCTTTTTTTTTTTTTTTTTTACTATTTTGTTTTTGTTTTTGAACGTGAATTTCACTTATATCCAACATATTCAGAGGTATTGAAGGAGAGCCATAGATTATACAAGATCTGGGGTTTGAAACGTTTCCCTACACTGATTAATCACATGGCTATTGTACCTTCTGAAAACCTGATGAACATACACACAGTGGCAGAAAATCCGTGAGAGGTGAACAAATCAATCATCACCACCCTGTATTTGTCTCAAATGCTAAGATTACAAATAAAAAGCTTTAACCTGTACGTTAAGGAGCATAGTATTACTATTAAGGCTTGTGATGTCCTTATACCGAGCATAATTTGCTTCAAAATTCATTGACTAATAAATCAGCGATCACAGGATCACCAAGGCTTTGGCACGAGAACCTGGGACAGCCAAAACAGTAATGCACTTTTGTTAGTAATAACCCAGGATAAAACTGGCATTTTAGAGATTTATAGCCCAAGGAATATAGAAGGAAATATGGAGAAATCAAGTCTCTAAAGACCTAACATAGGGGCTGGTCTGTGGGTGGTATCCTTGCAAACCACAAAGCATAAATGCCCTGTCCAGGAAAATCGATCATTATGGAATGCATTGTGTGCCTGAGTAAAAAGCTGTTTGCAGCCATTTCATACTTCTGCCATGAAAATAAGACAAATAAGAAACACAACTGCTAAATAATTCCCATTCTTTTCCCTCACCTCTTCCCCCCCCATTTTAACCCCAATCTAATTAGGCCTATAAATATATAGATATATATATACACACACATGCACTCTATCTTAGGTTTAAAGACCTGTACTTCCAAGTCTTTAAAGATTTCTGTACTTCAAAGAGTTTTAAGAAATTAGAAGGAAAAGGAAGGCACTGACTGGGGAATGTATGAGAAGCCAAATCACCTCAGCAGCAGCATTTTGCAAGATTTCTTATCGCCCGTGCGCTGCCATATTGTTAGGCCCAACTCTTCAAGGAATGTATTCTGGAAGACAAAATATTTATGGATATTTCCATGGCATATTTTCAAGAACTGGATTCTACCGTTCTATATCCAGAGGCTACAGCTTTAGGAGGAAAAAGGAACAAACAACGTCCTAAAAGAGAAATTACTTCCCCCTCCCAATATCTAAATTTTTAATTATTTTCTTTTTTAATGATATTTTCCATGTTACACCTTTGGATCAACCCACTCCTGCCCTCCCCCGCGCAATGAGTTAAATCTGTGGAAATAAAACATTTCTTGTAACACAAACATCTCCGAAGTTTGCCAGTTCCATTCCCACCAAAGCGATTCAGAAAAATAAAGCACCGTGGAGGTTGTAACAGCAACCGCGTTCCCTCGTAGTTAGTAACACACATCAACTCCTTAAACTGATTAGTTATCATATCTAGATCCTTATCCAATTAAAGTTTGATAAAACAGAATCAAATAGGAGGATTGTTACCTGCTTTTGAGAAGGTTCACCAAGCAAGCTTTTTAAGCTTTTTGACTCTTTTAACACTGATACAAGGAATAATTATTTCTCTCTGCCGATGCGATTGTTAAAAGAAGAGAAACCCCGGATTGTGGTGGCTTCGTGGATGCTATTCTTTTTGCACCACAGCAGGATTCTTGGCTGCCAGTCCAAGCTGCTTTCACTTGCCAAGTTTTAAGATGCCGGTTTTGCCTTTCATTTTATTGTTCCTTTCGCAACGTTAAAGACCGACTTAAAAAACCATGCACAGCTGCTATCGGGGAGGGGGGAGAATTATTTGAATTTTGCACAAGAATGGAGATGAGGAAGGAGCGCGCTGTGATGTAACCACAACGACACCCACAGAAATATTCCCAATATTGGGGGGGACGGGCTCGCGCTCGGAATCCTGGCGTCTCCCTACAACACAGTTGGGATCTGCTGTAAGAGGAGGAAAGAATAAAACCAGCCAGATCCACGATTGACCGTAGCCACGTTAGAGGTGGAGGTTGATACTTCTCCCCCCCGATGCTACCACCTCTTTTTTTTGAAATAAAACAGCTTAAGGCTGTTCTTGCTCCTGGAGGATTCTTCCAGGGGGTGCAGAGGCTGGGGAGCAGCCTGCTAACAAAAGGGTTCCCCCCGCACCCGTCCTCCCACCCCACCCTCCGGTAGGATTCACCCATGCCCAAACACCACGGCCTTTCTTTGACACAATGCCACGGGCAGGGACTCAGCACCAGGGCGCTCCCATCCCAACTCAGCTGCTCCTTCATCCATCAAACACAGCCCTTTCTCGTAAGCGACCCAGTTTAATTTTGACTTTTTTTTGTAATGTAAAAACAAAGTGGGAGTAGATTTTCTTTCTTTTTTTTTTTTTTTTTTAAGTCCCCAACTTCTCTGTCTGGGAGTTGATTTATTTTATTTTACATGATGTAGCTGGGACCGGTGCCAAGGCTCAAATGCATTTAAATGAACAAACAGCAACAAAAAGTTGTTTGTGATCCTTCTCAGGCTTTAACTATTAAAAGCATTACAGGGGCTTATGCTCTATATACACTGCAAAGTATAGAATAATAGAACTCGTCTGTCAGACACACACGGAGTCAGCCTGAACAGCTATTTCTTGATGCAGATGTTGGAATGACTTATACTTCATATCTGCGTATAGAAAATTCCCAGCTTGGACACGGCTCCTTGGCTTACCCCTGCAGCCAGCAATGCCCCTGGGGCAGTGGGAATGGCTGGACACAACTATTTCTCCCAGTCCATAGGTGACTGTTTATCCAGCCTGCAAGCCAGAAAATGGAAGCTGTTTCAAACATACAATAATTGAGGGTGAAAACAGCCCTGGCACCAGCTGTTGTATGTGCAGAGGTTCACGGCTGACTTTACAGCAGAAGACGAATCCACCCCCCCATTTCATATTTGAAGAGAAAAAGAGACCGTCTACAGACAAAGTTTCTATGAAAACCAACAGTCTCGAACAAAAGCAGCGTGAATTAATAAGGGGGGGAAAGAAAAACAGAAGCTTTGTTCTAAAGTGGAAGCATAAGATGTGAAATTTCAAAATCAGATGGCTTGGGATGTGATTTCTTTCATTTAAATGAATTGATCTGTTGCTAAACTGCTGCTCCTGTGCCAAGAAACTTTTAACTCCTTCGGCTCAAAACTCCCCGTGTTTTGCTGTTTTCACTCTCCTCCCAAGAACACGACTAAATCAGAAAAGAAGAAATTAAAAAGGAAGTGGGAAATAAAAAAGAGGAGAGCATAAAAAGTCTGAGGGAATTAAACCCACGAGCACATGCAGAACACAAAAGAGCCACGGTCTGGAGCATAGCGGTGCTTCGGGAGAACGTCTACTTATAAACAACGTGATTCTTGCTCTTACAACGCTGCTAAAACTTGGAAAGGAGACAGAGAGGCCTCCAAGCTTCCCAATTCCACCTACAGCAAGAACTGCAGGGCAAACCCACCAGAACCAGGGCATTAGCAAGGAAAACAAACGAATCCCTGACCTAATTCATTGCAAATATTCACTTACCGAGAATGCCTTAGCATTTCCAATAGAACCCCCTTCCCTACACATGTGAAAAAGAACACACACACATACACACAAAAAAGCAAATTGAAAAGCTCTCAAAACCAACCCAAAAGATAGCTGCTTTGGTAAAATTTGGGTGGAATTCCCTATTGCTTTCCCATTTTGTTTTGGATTTGTTTTGCCCACTTTAAAAAAAAATAAAAATATTTGGAAACAGACGTATTGTAATAAGAGATAATTCCAGGGGGAAAATATTTATGTGTAGAATAAAAACAAAAAATAGGAAAAAAAGAAAAATATATTTATATATCTATATACCTCCCTGTTTCCAGTTCTGCTGCAGTTCCCCCTAAACTGCTGCTGCTTGCTCCAATCTGCTGCCTGCTTAACAGCGGAATGACAGGCAACATCTGTTTGTATAGAAGCCAAGATCAAGCCTTCACAATTTTTTGGCTCTGGTTCTTTTTTCTTTTTCTACCCCCTCCCCCTGTAAAGCTGGTAAAACAAAAAAAAAAAAAAAAAAAAAAAAAAAGAAGTAAAAGAAAAAGTAAAAGCACCGAGCAAGATTTTGAAACAACTCAAGTGAGGCAGGAACTCTTTTCCCCTGGAGTTATTTCAAGGTACAGTACTGGAGGGGAACTCTCTCCTCTTCTCCACCCGCCCTTGCCTCCTCCCCTGCTCTCCCCACCCTACAGCCTCTCTCTTGCCCCACGCTATTAATAAAGTATCGCACAAACTGGGAAAAAAAAAATAATCCAACGTACCTTGATCCCTAAAAGGCCACTCCCTCCTCTGGGGAGGGAGGGGGTTCTTCAGTAGGCAACTAAAAAAAATTGTACAGGGAGGGGAATATGAGATTTGGGGACAGTCTTTCCACAGTCCTCTCACCCTGTTTTGTTTTGTTCCCCCCTCTCCTCCATTTTACAGGCTATAAAATATATTGTGCATATTTGCAAAATAAAAGAAGCTGTTTTGAAATAAATAAATAGGCGGATTATTTAAAAAAAATAATAATAAAAAAATCAGCCCAGCTCCAAATATAATTCAAATGACTAACAATGTCAGGCTACTGCCAATTCTGTGGCAAATCGGGAGAAAGCACAATAATTCCACATGCTGAGAAGTGAACAACTGGAAAGAAACCAACTCTCTAGAAGTCACAATGAAAACTATTACGGTGCCCCCACCCTCTGCCCCACTGCCATCTCTTTCCGAGTCTCCCCCTGTATCCTCCTCTCTCCAGGGGCAAAAAAAAGGAAAAAAAAAAATCCACTAATTTAACAAAAGGAAAAGCAGAAGGAAAAAACAACAACAAGACCGTCAACCAAAGCTATTTAAAAACTCAGGGAATGTTTTCTTCACTGGTGATTTGGGACAACGTTCCTGCATGCCCACCCCCCCCCTTCAAACCATGAAAAAATGAAATAAAAAAATAAAAAAATAAAAAATAAGCAGACAAGTTGCTAAGGAGACTTGTGTAAACTCGGAACACAGGCACATTTCTGGCCTTTCCCCCTATATTCCATCTCGTATTCCGATCACGCACCACTGCGGCACGATTGCACCAATGCACTGCATTAATCTTGGCCTTAAACGGGCTGACTGGCAGAGCAAACTGTGTGTATGGATCATCTTTCAAACTTAACAAGTTAAAGGCAGAGAGGGTGGTGGTGGGTGGGGAGGGCTGGGGGGGTGGGGCGGGGACCTTCGTGCTGAATATAAAATATAGAGCTGAGCTTAGTAAGGGAATTTTAAAGAGGAAGTGTTATCCGGGCAGATATAGAAAGCTGCAAGGCTCCCCAAGCTCTCCCTCTGTCTCTCTCTCCTACTTCTCCTGACAAAATCCCCATCCCTGGCAGATGTCTGAATCCCTGCCAGAGCGAACAATGTCGGACCCACTCGCTGCCATCACACACTCGGGGCTCATTCTCTCAGCACAGTGGGGTCATATACCCATATCAAACAACCTTCTTTCTCTTCCCCCCTTCAGCCCCTGATGTGTGTGTTCCCAAACCATACATTTAGATATAATAATTTTTACCTTCTACTCACAGGAAGGGGCAGATTAAATCACAGCCTGGACTATTTGTGCATGGTGCCTGTTGACCTTGTCCGGGACAGAATGAAACTTGGTGGGTTTTTTTTTCTGTGCCTTGATTTGGGTGCAGGAAATCCATCTCTTTCTTTAAGCCCTCCTTCCATCCCTCACAACCTCAAATCCTCTCCTGCTGACGGACAGCTCGGTACAATCACTCAAACCCTGCTTTTTGCTTCTTTTGTGCACTGCATTTCACGAGACGAGGATTTCCATCCTCACGTGAGGAATCCAGTAATCTACAAATCCAACAGCAGCACACACAGGAAAAGCCAATTTCATGGGCTGGGCCTTGGACCTGATCCGAGAACATTCCCCTGCTTTCAGCTCCCAGTCAGCAGACTGGTCTAGTGGAAGGTGTCCCTGTCCACGGCAAGGCGTTGGAATGAGGTGGTCTTTAAGGTCCCTTAAAACCCAAACCATTCAGGGATTCTGTGACTGAGGGATTTTACTCAGCATATTCCAAAAGGGGAACCCAAAGTGCCCTAAGGAGCATGATCTTTGCTTCATTCCCAGGACAGCAAAAGCACAGGAGAAGCAATTCCTTGTCCCTGTCCCTGTCAGGCCATGGTGCCACCCCATCCAGGAGAAGCATCCCAATGTGTTGGAAATACATCAAACACTTATTCCCTGCCCCAGCACTTGTGTTCCCAGGAGGGGCTGGAGCCCTGTTCTCAGGAAGGGGTGAGGGTGCTGAGCAGCCACACGTCCCATGGGCTTTGTCTCAGCTGAAATGTAAGATGCAAATGGAGAACTGTGACTAATAGCCTTGACAAGGCATAAAGGAGGGACAATATAAGAAATCTGAAAATAAAAGAAAAGTAGAGTTGGACTCTGAGCATCATGTGGAGAAAGGAGAGACTGGGCAGCATGAACTACTCTACTGGTTTCCTCCTCTTAACCTAATGACAGTCTCACTCATAAGACTTATATCACGGCACCCCATGAGGCCAGTTCTGGCAGTGTCCCTTCCTTTCAGCTCCAAATGACACTGTGAGGGCATTACTGACAGGAGAAATCATAAAGCTCTAATTGCTAAATTTGGGTTCCAAAGGAAGCGAATTTGTGGCACTGCACAAGTTAGAGAATGAAATCTGTATTTTAAAATGCCCTTTGGCGTGTTAGTGGCTACAGAGCCCTCCTGAACTTCACTCCCTGAAATTCAGAGAAGCCTAGGGTTGCCTCCACTCATCGTTTCTCATTTCTCTTCCATAGATCTACTGGAAAGTGGAACATTTGACTCACCTGACTATTTGTCTTTGTTTGGGAAGGACTACCTAAAACAAGAATACCAAATCAACAAGTTAAAACTACTCATTTAAGATTTGGGTTCTGCCCTAATGGGTAAGGAAAAAGTAGAATTCATCATAAAAAACATTATTTCCCACATTCTAGGGGTTTTTTTTGAGTTAAACAACAGGACACAAAATAAACATTCCCCCTTCCCTCGCTTGCTCAGTTCTTTTGTACAGACAGATTCATCAAGGCCAGAAATGGGGAGTGTGAGCACCCCAGATGTTCGGGTCCACACACTTACACACAGCTGACATGAGATTTAAGGTGTTGCTGCAGCTTCTGAAGGAGGTTTTCACTTCTACAGCAGGGCCAGGAGAAGGGATCACGCCACAGCTCCTCGTGGCAGTGAAAAAACCATTTTACCTTAAAATCAGTGAAAGTGGCACAGACCTGAGCAGACACTGAGCTGCACTGGGGATGCTCACACACTTCTGCCCCCTGTGTGAGCTGCCTGCAGACACTCAGACCTTCAACCAGTCCAGGTGAGCTGGGGAGACGTTCTTTGCCTTTGCCTCTAGCGAGCCATCTGTAGTTCTCCTTTGAAAACCTCATCCTGCAAGGCAGATCTACCCAGCTCTGCTCAGGTTGGTTCAGTCCTTCAGCATCAAGGAAAAGAACCGAGCCCTGAGCAGCCCCACAAAGGAACACAGTCAATACTGGGCAAAGATCTGAGCACCTGACTGCACCTGCACCCCTGCTGTCAAAATCCATCCTGACCACAGAGAGACAACTGTGTCTGCACAGCCTGGACACAACCTGAGCATCTTTCCAAGCAAAACAGAATCCACAGATCTCAGACAACTAGGCAGCTGCTAAATGAACCATCACTAGGGCAGGGCATTTGCAAGGCACGAATGTAGAGAAAAAGTCGAGAAGCAGCAAGCAAAATCACTTCAAACTGAACGAGAGAAGGTTTAGATCAGATATTAGGAAAAAATTCTTCCCTGAGAGGGTGGGCAGGCCCTGGCACAGGTTGTCCAGAGAAGCTGTGGCTGCTCCACCACTGGAAGTGTTCAAGGCCAGGTTGGAGCACCCTGGGCTAGTGGAAGGTGTCCCTGCCCATGGCAAGGGACTGGGACTTCAAACTCAAACCAGTCTCTGATTCTATGATGAAAAGCTGAAGAGGCAAAAATACACTAAACCCACTGCAGATGCACTACCAAGTACTTTTTCATACGTTCCCAGTTTTGGGCCCTAACATTCTCAGAGGAATTTCTAGTGCTGAGGTTGAATAAGTGGAGCTACATTTTTGTTTTGGTTGCAAATTGGAAGCCACTATTTTTATCCACAAGTCCCCCAAAGCATCTGTTTCTCTCTTGCTATTTAAGTTTTCCTTTAATAAGACCTAGTTAGAGGTATATCATTATTTTTAAACGTTACTCTTTGCAGTCACACTTACATTTTATCATCATTACATGTGTCATTATCTGTGCATTTGAACTGGGTAATTTGAAGACAAGGAGATAAAATCCTTGCAGGGGATCTGAGAGCTGCTTCCCTTCGAGCAAATATTTGGGGATAATACCTACCATTGGGTACAAGCAATCCTTTCACAAGTCATGCTTTTAAAATCATCTAGAGAAAGGAACTGCTTGGAAGCTGAATTCCCAGCAGAAAAGGAGAATGCCCCACTTGTTTCTAACTTGTAGCCAAGTAACAACCGTCTAGAAAAATCTGTGCAAACATCATTTGCCTTCACTGGAAACTGTATTCACAGCAGATTGTTTCTCCCAAGAAGTAAAAGATGGGGACATATCAAACTGTTCCATGGCTGGACTGCAAGACAGAAGACACTATATCTTATTTAATGAGCTACATGGAATCGCAATGACAACAGACCTGACAGAGCAGTAGTTTTGGACCACTTAAGGGTTCATATAATGTGATGTAAATGCAGCTCAAGCCATTTAATGTAGGAGGCCACTTCCATTTTGCAGTTTCTCCAATGGACCCCCCTTGCTGCTATTAATGGCTGCGGGGTTTTTTATTGCCTCATCACCGCTGGCCCCAAGTGAGAGGCAAGGAAATGAGAACTGCTCCAACCTCTTCCTAGAGCAGGCAAAACACACCTTCTTGTTACCTGGCAGGCCAGGTACAGCATCATGTTCCAGGAGACTGCCTGGCACCAGCAGTGGGATGCTGCCACAACGTGAGCAAAGCAGTGAGAGACCAAAAGGCTCAAGCTCTGGGGCCAGTCTGAGAGACAAACACATGCAAGAGTGGTGTCTGAAACTGCATCTCAAAGGGAACAATCAGATGTGCCATGAAACCAGAAGCAAGATGTGTAGAATTTCAGTTCCTGACAAGCAACAGCCCAAATTTGACCTAAGACTGTGCTGGGCTTGACACTGTACTTGGAGTAAAAGCTGCAAAGCTGTCCAAGAGCAGGTCAAGTGCGTCAAGTGGTGAAGAGAGTCACAAGTTGGGAATGGCTTGGGTTACATTTTTCACACCTGTCAAAGCTTCCTAGCAAGAAATTTTGTCCTCTGTATGGCCATCCACCTGAAATCCTACAGAGAAAAACATCTACCAGTGCATCTACCTGAAAACAAAGGTGTAACAAAGAAACCAAGATGAGCAAACGCAAATTTTAGACAGACTAGCAATGGTCCAGTGGGAGTGGGAACAACCTCAGTGGGTGGGGAGGTGTGTCAGCCCCTGGACAACCGTGCTCATCAGGACTCAGCATATCCTGGTGAACATGGAGGGTGCACATTTACCTCCCCCAGGCTGCCCAGCCCTCCCTGGAGCTGCCCCTGCCTGCCGTGTGCCCTCTGGGGAGAACATGTGCACACACCTACACATTCCTGCTGCATTATTCCATGGAAGGCTCCTTCCTTTGGCCACTGATGCACTGAGCTCTGAGCTCCCAGCCCCTGAGAGCCAGGGCAAGGGCAAAAACGCTTGACTGGCATCTCATCCAACATAAATCATGTGGGAAGGGTGTTTTGTTCCAGGCTGCTGTCCTGTTTCTGTGACTCCAACCAAACAAGGAACACTACGACCCAAAACAGGACAACTGATTCTGTAAACTATTCTAGACAGGCAGACCAACAAGTAGGTACAAATGAATTGAGCAGAAACCAGATACTGACACACCTAATGAATGTCTACAGTAACTGTCCTTCCCTCTTCCCTCCTAACATGAAGCTGGCAAGTGTCCACATTGGGTACCAGGGAGACAAACCTTCATCCCAGTCTTCCCCATCAAATTGTGACTGTCATTTGCAAAGAACCCCTTCAAATAAGTGGATTCCAATGATTAAAACTTACTAAACCACAGCTCACAAATATGATTCTTCGCCCTCCTTTTAGCACTGCTCAAGGACATTCATTCCTTGGGCATCCAACCAAACCCAGAGAAAAATGTACCCTACCTTCATTTCCTGCTGTTGCTACCCCTCAGTCCCTCTGATCCAGGCTGTTTCTCACTGTCACCAGGCTGAGCAAAAAGCATTAATCATCATGTCCTTCAAACTTGTCTGAGCTTTTGTGCCCTTACATTCAAACTTTAAATGGTTTCTCTCTTGTAGGCACATGGGGCTAAAGCACTATTTTAACCCTAAAGGTAAGACTCGCAGAAAATCATTTGCACCATCAAGGAGGAGCTTTCAGTGTTGCAAGTTCACTGCTGGAATGGTGAGAGCAGAGCACGATGTTTTACAGGCAGAGGATGGAGCACAGGGAGAAGCAGCGATTTTCAGGAGCTCACAGAGGAAGTGCACGACAGAGCCTGGAATTTATCTCACATCTCTTGGTCCCAGTCCAAATGTTTAAACCACAACATCATCCTTCAGGCCTGGGACACCAACTCAGTCTTTTACACTCACACTGTAACATCCTGGAGCATTTTCTATAGTTTTTATAGCAGAGGTGGCCTCCAGCCTGGGGCAGGATCCTGATCTGACTGCCCAATGCTCAAAGAGAGTGAGCCCAAGTGTGGGACCTGTCTGTTGGATGACAGCCCATGCTGGTTTTCATCTCTGATTTGGGCATTTCACACCCCGGACATGACCCAACACTCCACATATTTCTGCCTCAGCTCTGCTCTGACAGTTTGCTGGGCTCTGAAAATGGGGAGGGAGAATTTTCCAGATACAATATCTTCCTGAGAGATTGTCCCTTGTCACTCCTTCCCTCTGCAACCTCAAATGGGAAAAAAAAATTGAATAATCGGAACTTCAGGAAAACTGTGCAATAGCAAGCAGAATTTCAAAGTAATTTGGAAAGAGAATGTTGAAGCACAAAGCAACAAGTTTTCTTTGAGAACATTTGTGGGGAGGAAAGAGGGAGGTCTTCTACTGTCCAAAACGCTGCTTTTGGTAGGTAGAAAAACACTGTAACCCCCTTTCCCTTCAACACAGATGGAGAATAAAGTGAAATATGTTGATTATCATAGCAAGAGAAATGGCTGGGGAGGGAAAGAAGGAGGAGCAAGGATGCTCACCAGGAAAGCAAGGAGGGTTGAAGTGAAACAGATTCCTATCTGAAAGCAGCCAGTTTTACTGGGGCAGGACGTGACCCCCATGGCCACTTGTCCACCTTCTCTTCAGCCTGAGAGTGGAGAAAGGACAAGTGGCACAAATGGGGTCACAGCTCAGTATGTATCAGAGATCACCTAGTGGGGAAAACACCTGCCTCTCTCAGTTTCAAAGGACTCAGAGTGAAACTGTTCCACCACTTCAGTGTTTTTGGCTGCACATCCCCTCAGAACAGAGCACAGTGAGTGTTTTATCTCATCTCCATTTCCCAAATCTAGGTCACCTCAATCTGTGGCTGTGCTGCCAGTGATACCTCTTAAGATTTGCCACAGCCCTGGCTTCAAGTCAGTCAGCAGCCAGTTTGGCAGCATTAAACAGCAGCCAGCACCTCATGAGCAAATAGAGGGGCTTCTTACAGCCCAGTCAGTGAAGGAGACGGATCAGCTGCCTTCAGTGATGGCTCACTTACAATCAAAAGACAAAAAAATCCACCTCTTCAGCTCTGGACACAGCCACAGTGGAATGCCTCACTCCTTACCAGCGTGCTGTTGCAGTCTGGCTACAAAACTTGTCTCTGGTAAGAGGAAATGGGTGGGACAGGCTGAGAAAGTGGTTCATGAGCTGCTGTCAGACTTTCTGCAGATATCCTGATGTCTCTCTTTGGGGTACTTGCAGATCTAAGGTCAGCAAAATCGAAATGGAAAACTGAAAGCTGAAACCAGCCCTCACAACTCAACAAATTCTGTCTTTTCCCTTTTCTTGCTCGTGTGGGATTGCCCTTTAAAAATCCTAAGGGATGAACACGTAGAAGATGGTCTCGTTTGTCACAGCAACATCTACTGCTGCAAACTACAAGAGGGAGAAGTGCTTCAGACCTGCTTTAGATTAGGAAGAGACAGGAGAAATAAAAAGAGCATCTGACACCAAAACAAAACTATTTTGGTCACTGCCATATCCCTTATTCTAAATGAAGCAATTGTGGGCTACGTTTGTTTTGCATTCATAATTAGCAGACAGAACAGATGGCAAAGGCGTCACTTAAAGCCACACGTCCGACAAAATAACCCAGGCTGCCAGTGCAATTTTTCACTGGGAACAAGGAATACTTTCCCCTCTTCTTCCCATTGAAATGTATCCCAGAGAAAAGAGGCCAGAAATGTCTGCATCGAGTAGGGGATTCACCGCAGAAAGGAATCCATCGTGTTCTGGAGTGTGTTCATTGCTGGCTGAGTGAGGGAGAAAAGGGCAACAGCAAATGGATTGCTAAGAGAACAAAAAAGAGGAATGGAAACTAGTGATACATTGCCAGCAATACGAGGGGCTCAAACATATAGTCTCTCCTCCCTTTAGCCCTGTGGTTCAGGCATAGGCTGGAACCCAGGACATCTGTGTTCCATTTAAAAGACAGAAGAATAGGAGACTTTGTCATTGAAGGTATCTGTTGTACCACATCCATACCTGACTCCCTGTGTATTAATGGTGCTCATTCTCTTCATACCTTTCTCCATATAAGGATACTGCAAAACTCACTAACAAAGTCTCTGTCCCTGGAAGTGTCCAAGGCCAGGCTGGATGGGCCTTGGAGCAACCCGGTCTAGTGGAAGGTGTCCCTGCCCATGGCAGGGGAGTGGAATTAGATGAGCTTTAAGTTTCCTTCCAACCCAAACCATTCTATGGTTCTATAAAACAAGCAAGGCAGAAAGTTTAATGCAGCACCCACTGCATGCAGATAGTTCATAGTCACAGGCAGGACAGACTATTTCACCAGAAATCTGGAGTATGAAACACACTCACATACTATTTCCTCTGCCTCAAGAACAGGGAAAGAATGGGATAAAAAAACCCCAAACCACATGCTACTTGCTGAAAGCACGAAGGTCTTGGTCTATTGGGTAGTACTGCACTTGTGACCCAGCACATAGCTATGTGAACATCTCAGAGGAAGAACTTCTCTGAAAAATCTCTCCTGACAGCCCACCTTGTGTGACAAAATCCCTTTGTTCAGTTCTTAACGTCCTACAAAGCCCCAACAATTTAATCATGGTGAACACCTCTGCTTCTTGGAAAGAAAAAGGGGGCACAGATACACAGAGTTTTGTTTCTTTTATAGCCTTGTGAGGTCCTCAGCCAGCCTTGCTGATGGGCTACAAGAGGATTTTGGCAGCCTGTTCCCTGAGCACCACGGATAAGCTGTTCCCAGCACGCATGACTGAGCAGTATCAGGACACAGACTGATGGGCAATATAATAAACATCAGGAGCTTTGCCTCACTCCTGTTGCAAACAGCTCGTAATCGTGAGCTTCCAGAGCTATTGCAGGCTTGAAACCTCCTCTCTGATGCTATTAAGATGCTAATAATTGTGAGTCTTGTCCAGCTATTGCAGCCACAAGCCCCTCTCAGGTACTCCAATTGTGCTAATAACTGTGTGCCTCAATAGCTGCTGCAGCGTGGAACTCTGCTCTCTGGCAT
Organism: Margarornis squamiger; assembly: GCA_035222235.1. Taxonomy (NCBI): domain Eukaryota; kingdom Metazoa; phylum Chordata; class Aves; order Passeriformes; family Furnariidae; genus Margarornis; species Margarornis squamiger. Next base: position 3,921,649 of record JAWWTY010000064.1, on the reverse strand, counting down.
GTTGTAAATAGACTAATAATGATGCTCAGCACTACTGTAGCCTGCTCAGCTGATCCTCTCCAGTGCCTGGAGAAAAAGCATGGACCTCTAGGAAAGAGCACAGGCTTAGGGAAAAAGCCTTGGAAAGAGCACAGACCTGAAGGCAGAGAGGTAAGTCCCTGGGAAAGGATGTAGAGCCACGACAAACCTCAGCATGACCCAAAGCTACTATTTCTACCTCTTCCTCCTGGTCAGAGACCCTTCCAAACAATAAGCGCCTCTCTGAGGGGGAATATATTGAATAAACCTCATCTATCTATGAGATATAATCTTTCTCAACCAGATGGTTCCAAACTTTTTGGACACATTGCTCATATTTCCTCCCTGCTGTGTAGTAGAGACTTCACTTTATTTTCACTCCTTCCCACAGTTACCTGAACATCCATGAGCGGAGTGCATTGGGCAAGAAACAGGCTCCTCCAAAGCATCACTGGGACTTCCCCCCAGCTTCAGCCTCAAATGGCATTTGCTTTTTGTTACCTCCACTAGCTCTCATCTCCCTGCTTTTCCCAGCTGCTCAATAATCCAAGAGAAGCACCCCTATGCCAAGCCATCAGGACACAGAGCCCAGGGGTGTAGCTTAATACCCTCCAAATTTAGAGCTGGACATTGGTCCACTGACAACTTCTGAACATTCAGCAACTGCTCTAAATTAGGAAACTGCTCCACAGATAACCCTAAAACTGTTTTGTGTCTACTGGGAACTCCCTTTAGATTTGAAAAGGAGGGAATAAGCTGCTATCACTGCACTGTCCTCTGCTCCAGTGGTTTCAGGCTCATTCCAAAAAATGGCTCAGATTTCATACATGGAAATATGGCGATCTCAGGTGGCCAAGAGAGCAATTCTCCAAATACCAGACTCAAGTCCTAGCTACCCAGTGTGCTGAAACACAGCCTGCTCATCCCTCTGCATAAAATGCAGTGACCAGGGTAAATGACATGCAAAGCCCTGAGAGCAGGTCCCACCATCCTCCATTTCTGCATAGCCTAGTGGTGAAAAGACCAAGGAAATAAAGAGATGTGTCACTCATCCAAGCTCTCCAAGCATTATAGGTCAGTGCTTTAACCACCTGGCTGTCAGCTGCTTTCTAGTGGCACGACTCACTACACGTCTGCTAAAGTTGTGAGGAAAGAAAGATGGAATTTACGTTGGAATGGAATTCCCACATTTCAGTGGAAAAGATGGATTCAATGCACTGAAATATGGAGCACAGTCCCCTGATGTGCTGCCTGTGGCAAAGGAGAAACCTGGGCTCTGATCCCTGCTTCAAGGACTGTATATCCTGCATTAAATAGCCAGCAATTAAAATGCAAAACGAGCCCTTAAAGCTGCAACCTCATTATAAATAGTCACTGAAATAAAGCAATTCACTAGTCAAATCCTTCCTACAACCAGTGGAGGAGGCAGGAAGGTGAATACCCACCCCAGGACCTTGCCTCAATAACCTTGCCTTGTCAATACTTAGCTATTCATGCAAAGCAGAACAGCATTAATGTAGGCTGGAATTTAGCACACATTCCTGCATGCCGGATGGGGTTCAAATTTCCTGCAGGTAGGGAGGTAACCGAGCCAGGGTGTCCCACATCTGAGGTGACCACACCAACTCCTGGAACATGCCATGAAAAGAAGCTGCTGCTGCTGCCTTCCACTCCTCCTACATCTTGTGAAATCCAGCCCTTAAAGCTCTGCATTTTCATAGAATCACATGGAATAATTTGGGTTGGGAGGGACCTTAAAGCTCATCCAGTTCCACCCTCTGCCATGGGCAGGGACATCTTCCACTATTCCAGGTTGTTCCAAGCCCCATTCCAACCTGGCCTTGGACACTTCCAGGGATGGGGCAGCCACAGCTTCTCTGGGCACCCCGTGCCAGGGCCTGCCCACCCTCACAGGGAAGGATTTCTTCCAAACATCTAATTCCTAATATCTAATTTGGTTGGAGCATGGTGCTAATAACACCAAGGTCGTGGGTTTGATCCCCATATGGGCCATTCACTTAAGAGCTGGACTTGATTCTTGTGGGTCTCTCCCAACTCAGAATACTGTGATCCTGTAATCTAAAATCTAATCCTACTATCTAATCTAAACCTACTCTCTTTCAGTTTGAAGCCATTCCACCTTGTCCTACCCTGTCTTATTCTGCTTTGTGAAAGCTCAAGGCACAGCTATTATGTTAAGCACAAGGAAAAAAACCTCTGCGAGGGTAAAAGATTTCCTTTTGGGGTGGGGAGAAATGGAGATTTGTCTCCCTTAACTTCCCAATTCTCCCACTGATCTCCTTTACTCCCTCCCCGCTAAAAACAGCCCATTATTCACACCACCCAGGAACAGATTAATTAATCCCACTGAAGTCGAGGGGAGTTATAAGACTTCTGAAAACTTGGGACACTTCTAATTTAGGCGCCAATGAATTCAGCAGATTAACAAGTGTCAACATATTCATGCCCAGGGCTTAATCAAAGCAAAAGGCATTTGGACCCAGATTTCAGCAGTAGCAGAACAAAGATGGGATAGTTATTACATGAGCACACACATTATTCACTGGTTCACAAGCCATATTATCATGTTAGCTGCACCCATATGTGTTATTCACTATGCATATGTGCATTCAATATTTAATCTGCAATGGCACTTGGGGACATCAATTAGGTATGTGTTATATCTTTTAGAACACAGAGAAGGAGAGAAAATGAGGAATCTCAATGCACAGAGAGGTGTTTCAAACCCCTGAAGGTGAAGCCCTTTACAAATGGATTGACTGGGTCAAGTCACCTTTGTGCACAGAGCTCCTGTAAGTCTTAAGCACTGTCCTAGCGTTTCTTCATGGTGGGAATTTTACCCGGGATATGCAACACCTCTCACTTCCATTGTATTAATTTCTGCCCATAGGCAAGATCCTCAGAAGTGTCATAAAATATGCACTTACCTCATGCCTACTGTCTAATCATAATTTCTAGAGAATGAGGTAACCAAGCTCACCACCAATAAATTTATCATCATTGTTCAACCCAAGTTTCCTCCTTTTTTTTTTTTTTCATTATTAAATTAAACCTATTCACATCTCTGCTCCTGTGTTAATGCATTTATGGCACTTTGAATAACAATTCCCTCAGTGGGAGGCTGTCTGAATTCCATCTTGAATTCCAAATATCCTGCTGGAAAGACACTAACTTGAGATGAGGTGTCTGCAGCCTGTTCCCAGCTCACAAGTACCACTACTTGCAGTGCAGAGCCTTCTGGAAACTCCTACACAAGGCACCTTCCTGCTATAGGTCAGATGGGTTGCAAGTTGTGCTTCTCCCAGAACTTTTTTCTAAGCTCAGGCAACCAGGTTAAGACACCTTAGGAATAGCTGAGCCATCCTCACAACCTCTTGGAAATCGAGGGTTTTATTGATTTTTACACTTCTGAGCATACTGGGAAGTCTCAGAACTGCACAATACCAATGATTTTGACCACAAGACTCTGATATTGCTTGGGGCTTGCAAAATGTAGATAAACAAGTACCCTGATCCCAACATTTAGACATAATTTGTGATAACAAGTTGAAGGCTCCTTTGCCTTTCTCTCATCCTGTTACTATAGATTCCTGCCCGAATTTCTCAGGAGGGCAGAACTTGAATCCATTCAGAGGTACCCATGCAGTAATAAATAAAATAATAATTAATAGGTTACTTAGATAAAGGCTTTCCATCTTACAGCAGAGGAAAGTATTAGTTAATTAATCATCAAGTTGGCATTAACTTATCTTTTGGCACCTACAATAAAATGTAAATCTGAAACAAGTGGGGGGTGGTGGCGTGTGGAAACAAAGAAATAAGAAGCAACAATAGTTTTGGAAATGGATGACAAAATCCAAATGTTCTGCCTCACTGCTGCTAAATTAAGTGCTGTGTTATCAGTGCAAAGATTAAAAAAAGAGAGAGATTTTCCTGTGAACCTTAAGTCACACTTCGGAGCTGCACAGGACATGAGAGCAGCAGCGGAGACAAGAGGATTCACTCACCCTGAAAAGGAGTGGAAATAAAAAGGGATCTGCTCAGTTCTTCATTTCCCCAAACGTGGCTCTACAGGGTAAAAGAAGAAAGAAGGACATTAGTTTATTGTATAGCAGATGAAGAAGTGATCCCCACACTCCGTCCCTTCCCAGGCTCCATCTAACCCACCTGTGCCTTCAGCCCTTTTTGCCCAAAATGCCCTTTTTTTACACTAAGTGGAAAGAGCTCTAGGTGGCTTTAGCTGAAAAATGTTCTGGGAATTATTTCAGTGTTAAAAGGATGAGAAAATTGTTTTCCCACCTTCTACCAGAGGCTCTCAGCTGTGGAACAGAGATGAAAGATCCTCAGATGGAATTGCCTCTTCTCCAATTGATTTTTTTGGCTTCCATTGAGTAAAACTCCCTCTTTCAGGGAGAGGCCAGTTTCACAGACACATGCCTAATGCCCAGTGTATGCAACAATGCTTTGTAAAACGCATTTAAAATTAAAACCATTACAGCTGGCACTTCTACCCCAAATCCAGATGAGAAGCAGCAAGGGAAATGATTACACACGTTTCTTCCTAAACTCCAATTAATAAACATTTGGTTCAGTTTCATGACAAACGTTTTGCAACCACCTGTGGGTGTTTATTTGATCAAAGGAGCTGCATTCCTTCCTGCCCAGGCACAGGCAGATCCCTGACTGGTAAAGGAGGCAGGGGATGGGTGTGCACAGTGCTCCTCCAAATAGCCATTTTATTAGCAAATTAATTGTGAATAAGGGAAGGTAGAAAGCCTCCCCTGAGCTATCTTGTTCCTGCCTTTAATTCAACATATCCTAACCAGCAGTAGCCTACAAGAACCTCCCATGAGTCCTACTATCACCCAAGACTCTCTGGAGTCTCTACAGCCAGTGTTGGCAGATGGGATGAAGGCACCCAACAAAGGGCTGCTCCAGGAAATCATGGTATTCCACAAAGCCAGGTTCAATACCCAAAAATCAATGTATTTCTAATCAATGAGCTTGCTCAGGCACAGCACAGAGCCCACAGCTTCTTAAGAGAGCCCCTACAGCCCCCTCCACACAAAAACTTACTCCTTTCACAGGCCCACAATACTCTCTTTCCTTGTTTCCCTCTTGCCACCAAAACGATATGAAATCCAACAATTCAGCACATTTTGATCATATGCACAAAAGCCACCAAAACCTGGTCTAAGCTGCATCAAAGTCCATTCAGAGGCTGCATTTTTCACCCCCAATATAACCAGCCACAATGACTCTCAAATCACCAGCAAAGGGATGTAAAATATTCCTGGATCTCTAAAGAAAAAGAAGATACAGTTGGGTATTTCTTTTTCACTGAATCTTGCGCTCATTAATTTCATTTCAAGAATGAAGTCAGATTTTTTTTCTTTTTTTTTAATGTGGCTGGTTGTTTGATGAGTGAAGCATTAGATTTGTGAGTTGTTCTGCAAGCCAAAACATGCTCCCTTTTCATTCATAACACTGAGCTGCTCTGCGTTAAACAGCCGATTATCATGAATGAAGTGGGTGTAACTTCCTTGAAATCCTCCAAAGACCTGTCAAAGCAGAGCTACTGCAGCTCAGTTTTCTCCTTGAAGCACACAGATCATTGGTTTAATTGTTCCACACTGATCTTGAAATGTGCTCTCCTGGTTCAAAGCATGAGGCGGCTTCATCCTCGGAGGAGGAAAGGGGAAGGGTGGGGAATGGCGCCTCAGGATAAGAGAGGAAAGTGGGGATATGTCTCAACCATCAAATTTAGATTTTCTTTTGGATTCTAAATTAAGCTTCATTCATTTAAAAGTGTGTCAGACAAAACCTTACAAATCAAAGCCCTGGCCTGTTTTGCATGGATAATCAAGAGCCTCTGGCTCTTTTTCTAAGAGGAAACATTTAACCCTAGAGAGAAGAGGACTGATTTTATGGTTAAAGTGTTGGCCAGGGACTTGAAAAATTTAAATTTGACTCCAGGTCTGCCATTCTCCACTCCTTTTCCAACCTTTTAGAGCTGCCCCAGTGTTAGCACTCTAACAAAGGAACGTGCTGATATTTGCGAACTGAGATGGTCTTTGAGCCAAGAGACTGAAAAACTGCGCTAATAAATAAACATACATTCAATCTGTGTCTACGAACTTGTCAATATCAAGATCTTTCCAAGTATGACCATTATCTTGAACAAAAAGACCTGCAGGATCCCAACTCTTCATCTTATCACACTTCAGGACATGAATGGATGGATGTTGGCCAGCAATAAATTTTTATCACACCATTGACTTTGGGGGACCCATCAAATATTTGATCCATGTCTGACCTCTTGACTTTTATAGCCTGGCAAGTTAGAGATGGCTGCAGAGAGCCCACTAAAAATAAACCCACAAGGACTAGCACCCTTAGCAAGGGTTAGTCTCAGGAAACACTAAGAAAAGTGGCACCAGTGAAAACTATTAAACTTTTTGTATTTCAGCTCAGATTTTCTGCTAAATCTCATTATCTCGCCCACAACCAAAACAACAACAAATCTTCATGGTAGTTTCACAACAACAGTTTTTACACATCTTTTAACAGCTCTAACGCTAACAAATGCTGGTGCTTAGGGGAAAAAATATAAATATTTTTCCAGCATTTTGGAAATCTCAAAACCAGTAACACCGTGCAGACAACTCCAGAGACAGCACTGCTTCCCACCGGCTCCCGATTCCTTTATCACCTCCCTGCAGAGAGGGGATGCCAGCCTGGAAGCATCCACATTTGGCTGGACATTGCCCTGCAGGTGCCCACAGCAAGGCAGGTCCTCCACCAGCTCCATCTTCTAAAAACCCACATCTCTTCCTCACTTATCAGCAAATGGCAATCACAAGACCGTGTCCCCAGGGATTATTCTGCTTCCATTAAAGCCAGCAAGAATTTTGACACTGGTCTAAAAAGCAGCAAGAGCTGGCTGACACACAAGCAGATCTGACAGGTTGCATTTTCATTCTCATTACTATTATGGGCATGAGGATTCATTTCTATTTATCTTCAGCTGGCATTCAGTCCTGGATTTAAACTGCATCTGTGGTTGCATTGCTGTGAAATGTATCACTCCGTATGACTCACACTGCAAAGGACACGTTTGTAAACTGACCCACCATTGACAAAATCCTCTCTTTCTTCATTTGTAGGAGGCGAGATGAGGCATAGGTTCCTTGTCTGATTCATTTCCTGGGGAAATTTTTACTCTATGCATCTTTTTCAGTCCTTATTCAGTCAGCAAGTAGTGAAGTGATTAATACAGAATCCATGCTTGACACTGAATGGAAGGATTCATTCAAATTCTTTTAAAATCAGCGCTTAATTAATTGCTTAGAAAAACAACCCATTGCCAAAAATGCGGGGGATTGTTTTTTGGCTTTTTTTTTCCCCCCCTTTCCCTGTTTGGTTTTTGGTTGTTTTTTTTTTGTTTTGTTTTTTGTTTTTTCCAGTTGAGAAAGCTTTTTCAGTTGAGAAACTAATTACAGGCAACGGCACACAGCAAAATACAAGAAGGACAAAATCTGGCACCTTTTGAAATCAGCCCCTCGGAAGGAAGAATTAGGAACCTGGACAGAGCTTCAGGCAGCTCCAGCTTCTGGTGCTCCAGCTAATTCACTTATATCCATCTCTGGTCCTCTCTCCCAGCACTGCAGAAATCCTGGGAGAGCTGGGTATGTAACGCCTCGCACACATACAGACAATGAGCAGAAAATTAAAATTGCCAGAAATAAAAGCTAAGCCAAAGAGAGCCCTGTGGAAACTGCTGCAAGTTTCTTGACAATTTTTATCTACCTGATTATTCATATCAAGACAGTACTAACCAAGTCCAGATCGGGATGGGGTTGGGAACAATCCCCGGGGCTTGGAAGGCTGTGCAGAACTTGGCACTCAGGATCAGGCTTATTTCTCCGTCCTTTTACGGTGGACAGTGTTAGCCTACAAAATTCAGAAGCAAAATGAGCATGTCCTTTCCCTTCATTTCTTCTCCCTCTCTCTCTCTCCACATTCTTCTCCTCTCGCCTTTTTCACTGCGAGCACTGAATGATGGGATTTTTGACATCAGAGGAAAGTCATCCCTTCTCCACTCCCCCAGCTCCTGGCTGCTTCCTCCTTAGACACGTCTGTCGTTTGCATACTATATCCCCACTCAAAGCACGGGATCAGCTGATCCTACCACAGCATCATCTAACTAAGCATCCTAAATCCTGCCCAAAGTAGACCAGACTGACTGGTTCGCTCGCCCTGCCAGCCTGCCCCCAACAAGCCTTTAAAGTACATTCTGTAACTGCTACAAAGCTGGCACCGACTATAGCAAAGTCATTGTTTAGCCAAGGTAAAGTGACCTCTATTTACTCAGACAACTCAGCTGCCTACAGGGAATAACTGGGTTGGAGATAAGTGAAAATGCGCTGGGAAAGTTTCGCTTTGGCTGGGCTGGTGCTCGCCACAATAAGCTAAATGTTCGGGCAGTTCATGCCCTCTCTCCTGCAGTTTCTTCAGCCCTTTGATTTATTATCTGCAGCCAGACAGCAAATGACCCCGAGTCTCTGGTGAGCCAGAGACAGATGAGACTTGTTCAACCAAGTATATTTTCTGATCCCAATAAATACTCCGTTAATTATCATAAGCTGCCAGGCACCTGCCATAAGTTGTTTACTCATGTATTAAAGAATAGCTTTAACCAAATTGGGTCCTTTTCTACATAGAGCTTCTCATTTCCCCCTCAAGTAACTCCAGTGCAAGGTAATTCCAGCTGCAGTTTAGGGGATGGTGACCAGGACCGTGTGAGGGTCAGGACAGAGGTTGGTGGGATCCCAGCACCACCCCAGGAACCACGTCTGCAGTGACTCAGACATGACTCTGAGTCACTCAGCTTCTCCTGCTTCCTCCTTTCTCCAGGGGGCGGAGGTAGGAATTTCCTGCTGGCCCGTTGTCCTTGTAAATCACAACGTCCTGTTGCAGCAAATGCTGCAGAGAGGTCAGGGAGTGGGAGAGCTGGAGCTGCTGCCCAGTCCACCTGCTCTGGAGAAGGGGGGATGGAGACCACTGTCCCATGCACTGGGAACACGGCAGAGAGGGGCCACAGCAGGACCCTGGGTCCCCTTGGCTCCATGTCATGGTTCACTTCGCCCTGACACCTTCAGACACCTGGCAACCTGACTGGAACTCCATACTCTCCATCCAACAACCCAAGAACCCAATCCTCCTCTTACAAACACATAAAGTGATATAACCCAGGTGATTCCTCTGCCTTCCTTCAGGACAGCACCATAAAAGAGAAGCCCTAAACATCTGCATGGCATCACTTATACCCACGAATCTGAAGGTGAAAACCAAGGCATTTGGTGAAGGTTCTGGGATAAATCCAACCCTTAAATGCTACCTTGGAAAAGTCTTTCCAGCTGACCATCAAAAGAGCTGACCTAAATCACAGTTGCAGCCGGCAAATTTCATTATCACCAGACTCGAGAACATGGATGAGCTGTGCCACAATAACCCTGAGAAAAGGCAACGTGCACCTGCAAGAAAATGGACCAGGAATAACCAGGAAGAGAAGAAAACACTTTTGCCTTGTGAAGATTGCCTTCCACAGAGAATTCAACCTATTGGCTGGTCAAAATCAGGGTTTGGAGTGGGAAACTGAGTGGTGGAAAGGAAAAGAGGGGTGCTGGCAGAGAGGTACTGAGCAGAATTCCTGGTCGTACCCCAGGGATGGACAGACAGAACTAGTTTTATCAAACACATGTGCAGGATGAAAAATGAGCTCAGCACACCATGACAGACAGCACTGAGGCACTCACAGGCTCACCTGGTACACAGCCACATTGTACAGTCAGAATCACTTTGGAGTAACTGTTAAATACCACACAGTGACAAATAATATTACACAACAATATCAACAGCACCTACTACAATAGGATTATAAACCCTTCAGCTATGCTGGTACAGTTACATGACTTGCCAACAAGTGGGTGGGACTTTTCAGCCTCTCTCTATATATTTTCATTCATGCACCTTTAAACTGCTTTCATTTCATCCCTTCTAGGCAGGAAAAATTACCCCAGCGTTCAGTCAGTGGAGACACAAAGGCCCATGCAGGGAGATCCCCATTCCAGACCAGGACTGCTAAAAGCATTTATGACACTGATCCTGCATGGGGAGTTTGTGGATAGTTAAACCTGAACGGATTTTGACACATTCTTTACAAAGTTGGGATTTTTTTGAGAGAGATTAAATGGTTCCGATCTAACTTTCACATCTTATCTGAAAGATGATGGCTCTTGGAGCATCGTTTGGATCATATCATATCTGGGCATCAAAGACTTCTATAAAAATTCTCACGAGAGCTCTTCTGTCTCCAGAGAGAGGTATAACCACATACAGTGCGACGGAAATTCAAACTAAGCAGCTTTTGACCAAACCCAAGACCCTCATTTTTATCAGCCAACCACAATTCCCCCCAGAAGTGCTTCTGAAGGACACTGGGTGGGTTTCCATCACTCAGCATTTCCAAATCAAGGCTAGATATTTTTTATCTGGACAGATGCAGTTCAGACAGGGAGGTCCTTTGACCAGCATTGCCCAGGAGGTCAGGGCAGCCCCTGCTGAGGATCCTGGCTGCCTCCAGCACCTCCCCAGCCCAGCGCTGCTCTCACAGCACATAGCCTTGTTGTTCACAGTCAGCCTGTTTCCCCACGGATGACCAGACCTGACCCTGCTTAGATTACAAAAGTTAAAGGGTTCAGAAGTGAGGAAAACAGGAAATCCAAACAGTGAAAATCTCAGCAATAACGTTTCCTAACAAAGACCTTCAGATCTCACTCTCGGCCAACAGCTGTCTTGGTGACGTCCAAAAAAGGACCATGTTTAGAGTGGTGAAGACTGTCTTTCTGCCATTTATTTTTACCCTGTTTATTTTTCTATACTGTGACATTTTCCTCCTTTTTAAAGCCTTGGTCATAAATGAGGGCACTAATTCAGACCTAAGAAAACATACGTGAACACACGCACCCCGTGTGCTTCAACGACATGGGCTCCTAGGGTGGAATTCGCCCTACAGAAAACCAAACATGTGCACCACTTAAATCCCCTTCTGGGCCACAAATGCTGCAGAGCCTTTTTATTTCAAAATAACTGGAAATGAGATGACCCATAGCTTAATTTATTGCACCACAAAGTCTGGGGCCACAAAGCAGCTCAAAACATGATCCTGTGAGGAAGCGTGAGCGAAAGCTGGAGAGGGAGGAGAGCTTAATTTTGAAGAAAAATATCATGTTTGTTTGTTTTGCTGTTCCTACATTTTAAACCTCACCCAAATATCCTGACCTAATATCAGATACAAGTATGGCTGTGATACCGTGACACTCTGTGGGCCAAATCTGTGGGTGGCATAAATTGGCGTTGCTCCTGTACCATTGGGTCATCAGTGAAGACCTTGTCCTAGTTCTCTACAGAGAACGTTACAGGAATTTAAGGAGGCTGAAGAGGCATGGTTAAGGTCTGGTTGATTCGCATTCAAATTTTAAATTTCATCCCCTTTTTTTTTTTGGAGGTGAAATTTGACTTTTCTCCCCGGCAGGCCAGGTTTTTGCCATTACACTGCCATCTAGTGCTGCGAGCTCGCAAGGCAAAAGAGCCGCCCGAAGTGGGATGGGTGACCAAAGGCGAGTGCCCGAGCCGAGCTCTGAGAGGGGGTGGCAGGAGTAAATCAAATTCAGTTAAACAAGAAGAATTACAAAATGCGCACCCAGTGGTGGCCCTCAACCACTTCTGGTGGAACACAGGGTAACAAAAGGGGCTGCACAGAAGCTCATCCATCATTCCAGCTGTTCTCCATGGTAGGGGACATTCAGGATGGGCACATTTGGCACTACAAGTCTCAAAGTCCAGCTGATCCAAGGTGCTATTGCTCTACCAATTTCTTCCTGCCAAGCTACCACCAAGCAAAGCCTGCAAAGAAGTTTTTCACAGGAACTGTGCTCTTGCAAGCACTTGAATGTCTCTGGCCATGTCTCTTCCAGTCTGTCATTCCTCCAGTATAACTCCCTCCTGCGTTCAGCTCATTTGTATCAGGACATCTGGGCCAAATTTATTCTCTTTGTAATTGATTTCAGTGGTTTCCACTATGGGCCATAGGTCTTTATCCACAGCCATTACTGGGATCAGTATCCAAAAAAGGATTTACTAAGCAAGCACGTCACACTGCTCACAGAAAATCCTCCTGACACTCCCCACGCTCAAGGACTGGACAGCAAATTAAAACTTAACATGTGAACCCAAAACAAACTGACCTTTTTGAGTTAAAAATCCCAGCCCTAATGTTTTACTCATCTAGAGGATATTTGTCCTCTGTGGTATGTGTGTCAGAGGGTGTGAAAGTGAGAGTGTCTTGAGGTTACCAATTGTTCATACTCATAGTGGATGAATCATATGATAACACCACAGCAACATCCTGTATAATTGTCAGGAGCCTCTATTTCTGGCAGTGTGTCTCTGCTCTGTCTCATGAGCAAATGTTATTTGTGCTTTACTACATAAACCCAAAACCAAACAAAACCATACAACAGGACACTCTTCTGCAGGCACCAGCCAAAATCACAAGTGCCTAATTGAGCCTTCAGTCCCCCACTTCAGTGATGAATTGTGTGATGAAGTTAATAGGGCTGAGATGGATGTGTCTGCTCTTCAGCTGATTAGTCCATGAGCAACTCTCCACGTGTGAGTAACAATATTTGTGTTTCCTTAGCCACAACTGAACTCAGTGGGACTATCACACACAGATCTGGGATGAGGCTGGGGAGGCACTGGGTGCTGAGGGAACACGCACTGCACTACAGGTCAGAAGATTTATCTTTGCCTGTTTTCCTTCTGGATGACTTACAAGCAAGTTGCTCCCCTCCCTTTTTTTCTCCCTACTTTTTGTCTATTCCAGCCCTACAATCCACAGGCTTTGGTGCTCTTTGACCTGCAGAGCTGCACCAAGAGGACACCCAACTTGCTTTGCCAACCTAAACATAGACCTACTACTCAATGATGATCTTTGAGGTCCCTTCCAGTCCAAATCACCTCTGGGAAGCAATGGCATGGCAGGCAATGCCAGAGCATCTCAAACTGGGAGCAAACTCCCTGGGATGCAGTAAAAACACAAGGATCTGTATCTCCCCAGCACAAAAAGGCACCAAATGCCAGTGCTGGAGTCTCAAACACATCTCTATCCCCTAAACGTCATGGCTGTGGCACCAGGGGCCACACAGACAACATATCTGCCCCCTTTAGGGTGCACATCCATCTGCCCCACGTGTCCCTCCCTCGGGAAATCGTAGCTGTAGGCACTCTTGGAATACACACACTTAGGGCAGAGGCCAAAGCTTGTTTGCCTTCCGAGGTGATGGCAGGATTTTGGACCCTGGGCTGTGACTCTGGTTCTAACAAACAGAGCTCATATTTCAGCCACGATCAGAGAAGCTTCAAGGGAACCATGCTGGAAGCACCCTGGGAAAAATCAGGATAATGCTTCTACAACCTTTTGACATGGATTAACACTAGGAGAAAACCTTTAAATCTTCTAAAACTATCCATTAAAAAAGTTTCTGAATAAATGTTTTATCTCTCATTAAAAAACCCACACTTTCTGGCTTTGACTAAATAACTCTACTATTAATAGTAGTATTTACTTGTATATAGCATTGACTACTGCTTTACTATTATATTTTCATATAGTAGAGAAAAATCCAGTATCAGTATAGAATCCTTTAAATCCATCTGTAATGAATACATATTTTTTAAAATATTTTTATGAATATAAAAATAACCCTAACCCTAACCCAGTCAATATTTTGAAGAAATGGCAAATTCTGTCCAAAAAATGTTTGTTTGTTTTGGGGTTTTTTTTGAAGGAGGAAGAGAGGGACAGGTAGAGGAAAACATTCCTCCAGAGAATTTCAGAGTATGGGCCTGTTTCTGAAAATAGCTAAAATTGAAATACTTTCCAAGAATTATCTTTTGTGTAACTCTAAAACCAACTTATTTCTAAAATGTCACTAAATCATTACCATTATTATTTTCTGATTTCATTGGAAATACTTACTTTTGGTGGATTTTAGCACTAGTTGCAGAAGGAATTTACAGGATATTACCAATAATAAGAGCGAGATTTTTAAAACAATCTGGGGGATTAGCCACACATCTTCCATTAACACTAAAGCACCCTTGACTGCTTTACAATCTCACGAGATTAATTTGAAGCGAGTCTATTTAAAATTAAGGTGAAAGTGGGCCAATATCAGAATGTGGGAGCTGAAGCTCTTTTCATTGTGGTGGAAGAGGATGGGAACTTCTACACGTGCAGCACCCAAAAGCACGTGCTGCTCTGGATTCTGAACAGAATTAAAATTATTTCATTTTAATTAAAATTATTTAATTCTGTGTCAAAAGAAACAATCAAACAAACCAACCAGAAAACCCCAAGCAAGCTACAATCAAACAAGCAAATGAGCACGTCAGCAACAAAAAGCAGAGACACTTTATGAGGTCACGCTTACTATTTTGGCTTCAAATCTTTGGCTCATTCACTTCCATTTCACTGCTTTCAAATCCCAAACCTTAACCTGGGTCTAACACAACCCCAAAATCAGACACCACCCCTTTGGGTTTCAGCAAAACCCTCTCTCCAGGACCAGCCCGGCTGAGCATTCCTTGCTCCAAAGTAAGGAAAAAATCCTGTCAAATTCAAAAAAATATCTTCCCTGCTGCCTCCTGCTCATTTCCTGGCTGCAGCCAGAGCGGAAATAGCTACATTTCCTGAGCAAGGCTGTTCTCAAGGGAACCTCAGCCTGTCTGCAGCAGCACGGGCTGGATGCTGGCGCTGCTCTGGCAGCTCTCCGTGGGTTTTCAGTGTGAGCTGCAGTACCAGCACTGCGGTGTCCAGACCCAGCAAGGGACACCCAGGATGATGAGGAGACACGGGAGGGAGGGAGGGAGGGAAAGTGGGAGGAGATGGAAGATGAGAATAGAAAAATGTATTTAAAGGGGCAAAAAAGGAAAAGAGAGAGAGAGAAAGAGAGACAGGGGAGAGTTATCAACAGCCAGAGCGTGCGTTCAGTGAGATCAGATGTAACTCTGCAGCCCCCACATTTTAAAGGAGCCTAGTTTATATTCTCTATATCTTTATTCTATATCTTTAGTCTATATTTCATATATAGGGAATCCATTTCATCCTAATCTCTTTGAAGGAGGTGCTTACATACCCTTATTCCATATCCTTAGTCTATATTCTGTATATAGGGAATGCATTTGGTCCCAATTCCTTTGAAAGACATGTCTCTATAACCTTATTCCATATCCTTAGTCCTTACTCTGTATATATGGAATCTATTTGGTCCCAATTCCTTTGAGGGGCAGGGGGGAGGTGTTTTCCTGCAAACCACAGTCACATACAAAAAAAGGGCAATTTTTTATAAAGACAACTTGAAGGTTTGGTTGGAGCAGAGTGGGAAGAGATTTAACAGCCCGGGGGGGGGGGGGAAATGGATGAACACAGATTACTTCTGAGAAACTCTGCAAATAGGTGGAGCAATTCACAATCCAATAAAGCCCACAGGGAAAGCCTCATCCTTCCTTCCCGCATTGGAAATCCATTCTTCCTTGGCATGTTGTGGCCAGGCAAGTCTCTAATTATCCCGAAAGGTGTAAAGCCCAAAAGAAACCAAATACCTCTCAGGTGGTCATCTTGGATGGCTCTGGAAGCTAAACAGCCTTCGGGGGTTTTTCCACATTATCACTGCAATATCTTTGGGAAAAGAGGCTGAGAGACAACTTGAACCTTATTCATCTTTAAGCTGTGATCATCTAAATTTAGGTTTCCATTCTCAACTAATTGTTTTGGTGCTTTAGATTGTAAATAAATAGATACAGGCACTTCTGGGGGTAAACCAACCAACCTCAAAAGAGGAAATGATAGACACCACCAGTAGCAGCTTGGTCTAATCAGCTGGATTTTAGATAGCTGAATTTAGTCAAGAGAAATCCCATTGACAAAGGCAGTTTAAGGAAAAATAAATTAATAAAGAAATAAATATATAGGCCTCACTTCCACTGTAATTAAATAATAATCTCAAAAAATGGCCATCAGTGACCTGAGGTCATACAACAATCCTGTAGCTGTGACCCACAAATTCCTGAGAGCCAGTCTAGTAAAAACCAGGCTTGGACTTGACCTCTGCATCATCCTCCAAACAGGATGTCAGTTGATAAAACTGTGCCTCAACCTGACCAATATCTAACCCAATCAATCTGCTGAGCCTGTACATTTTTTACCCACAAAACATCTTTGCTTTGGTAATTATCAATCACCTTTATGCAGAAAAGTTCCTCCAATTTTTTTAAACTACTCAATCCTCTGAGAGACAGATGAATTTTAATGATTTAGATTATTAACCTAAAGGTTGATCCAGACTGGGAGGAACAGAATAATTTGTTTAATCATTATTATTATTTATAATTATTTAACATGGGGGAGAAAAATATCACCTTAAATGTCATCATGATGCTTTTTTAATTGCCTCGGATGAAATTCAGAATAATCATTCCTCGGCAAATGTATACAGATCTAATTTTAAATACCCTAAGATGCTGGATATTTATCTGGAAAATGCAGAGAATGCATATTCATTACTGCATAGGGAGTTACAAAGACAGAAAAGAATTGATCAACCAGTTATTGAAAATTAATCCTTTTCCCAATTCACAGCTGGGCTGTAATTTGACATGAGGCAGAAAAATAAGCTGAGCCAGGTAATTTTTCTTATTCTTTCTTTCCAGGACTTTAGGATGTGTCCTTTAGGAGGAGGTATGCTTTATGGATGCCTAAGAACATGCTTTTGTGGAGTTATAATTTGTAATATATTTATTGTGGAGTGATCTGGACTTGGAATGGTCACACTGAGGGGTGAGAGTTCAGTCTGTGAGGAATATTGGTACCCAGGCCCATGTGGGGGACTATAAATTCACAGGAAATACAGGAGAATCAACAGTTTCAAAGGAGTTGTTGTTTTAGTTTGGTTTGGTGTTTGTTGAGGGGGGGGTTGTGTTCATGTAGCTACTTCAGGAAGATGCACATGCACACACACAAAAAGAAAGTTCTGGGATGGCACAGGGTGCCCAGAGGAGCTGTGGCTGCCCCTGGATCCCTGGAAGTGTCCAAAGCCAGGTTGGATGGGGCTTGGAGCACCCTGGGACAGTGGAAGGTGTCCCTGCCCATGGAACAGGATGATCTTTAAGGTCCATTCCAACCCAAACCATTCCATGACTCTATGAAGGACAACTCTACATAGGGCCAGCATCTCGAGGGACTGAGGAGCATAGAAATGAGATCTGGGGATACACGGGCAGGATCCAGAGCTGTGCACCGACAAACACAGCCCAGCTCAGCCCAGGGAGAGCGACGACCAAACTGAGTGGAATGCAAACTGGCACCTCCCAGCCCACCTGTAAGCCCCCTTCTCCAAGGACACCCTGTGGTGCCCAGCACCACCATGCCAGGGGCTGCAGGGCTGCCCTCTGGGGGCACAGGAAACCTTCCACAGCAAAGCACGACTGAAGACAGCAAGGAAGAGATAAGTAAAGGCTCCCACAGCCCAGTGCCAGGCGAGAGGGGAGTGGATTTGCAGGAGTTCCAGCAGGTAACCCTGCATTTTACCCTTGCTCAGCCTTTGTTTTCCGAAGCCCTTTGTTTTGAGAGCTCAGTTGGACCAAGGTCTCCCCTCTTCCCAGCCCATCCCTGTCTCCATGCCCCCGCTGCTGCTCCAGAGCTGGGGGACAGGCACTGCGAGGGCCTGGGCTCGGGAAACATTTGCATTTTCATTGGCACAGGTACAGCATTCAGAATTCTTTCAGGCCAGGCCAATTAAAACAAGCTGAAAACTGCTGAGTGAAGCAGTTCCTGCAAGGATCTGCTTACATTCCCCCTCTGAGAAAAGCGGGGGGCCCACTTGCTGTAACTCTCTCCCTCTCTGCACAGCGTGGGTTTTGCTTTTTTTTTTTTGCCCTTTTTCTTTTTTCCCCCGTTTGCTTTTCTTTCCCCCTTTTTCAGGTTTGTTTTTTTTTTCCTTCCCCTCTTTTCTTTTTAAGGTGGAATAACATGTGCCCTTGACACAGTGGCTCTAAGAGATGGATGGCAGAACTGGGGAATGTGGCTTCATTTTCAAACTAGAGCCCAGTCTGTAATAACAAATTGAGGCATGGGAATTAAAAAAAAAGGGAAACAAGAAAGGAAAAAAAAAAAGAAAAAGAAAAAGAAAAAACCACCAACCCCAAAACTGGTAACTCTCCACAGATTAACACATTTTACACTTTACCTCCTTTACAAACCTTGCATGGTATTTTCTTAAAAAGGAATAAAGCCACATAATTAGCAATCAGTTGAAGCCTAAGGCTTTTCTACCACCACAGAGACTATTCAATGCCTACTGGCTCTACTAACACACTCTTATTACTCTTGGGTTTCATTTTGCACAGCCTCTTTCAAACCTCAGATGTGTTGTAAATGCACACTGACAGGTTAAAAGATACTATTTTTATACCTCTGAGCAAATAAAGTAAAATTAAAAAGCCCATCCTACTAGTGCTGCTTTATTTTATATTGATAACCCTCGAGTGCTACAAGAAGGTAAAATGTAGGAAGAATGAACCATCTTGGAGGGTCCCAGGGAAGGAAGGAAACGTGCTCCAAAGGGTCAAGTTTCTGCACACACACCTTTATCCTTGAAAAAAACCCCTGTTAATGGCAGTGCCCTTCCCTCTGCTGCTCACAGTGGCCACTCTTCCAAACACCTGCATGCCAGGACTACCACAGAGAAAACACCTGCAAACGCCCTTGCAACAATTTGGGGAAAAATGGGCTAATCCAGCAGAACAAATCACAGCACATGGATTTGCATTTGTTTTCATCTCTAAGAATGAGGCTGTGTCACTCTCAGGCTCAGGCTGAGTTGATGTGGAACATGTACTGCATGTGAAATTTGGATCCCTTTGGAACTGATCTGGATTTCAAACGACCACAGGAGCCAGGAGGATCTGAATCAACATTTCTTTCCACTTCAAATGATCTCACCTTGACAAAGCAGCACTGGGTTCACACAGCACCCTACACCAACAGTTCCCATCAGTTCCTGAACACCCAGAGCAGCTTCGGTACAACTAGAAACTAAATCACACATCATCTGCTCACCTAATCACCATAGCATTACTAATATGTTAATGAGAGAAGAAGAAATGAGACAGGTGGCAGCTGGAGTAAACAGAAAGGATTTGAGACAACAGAAACACCACATTTCTTAGATCATACCTGGGAGAAGACAATTCTCTCCTGTTTGCTTTCAGAGCTCTATTCTAGGAACAAGCCAGCCCAAGGGACAAGGAAACTAGGACATCATGACTATTCTGGATCAAAATCTTTTCCTTTTTCAAAGGCAGCTAGGGTGCCCTCTTAAGTGACCTCAAGCAGCTCAGCTTGTTGCCTGCTAACACGTGACTACAAAGGCCATTTATTGATTTAATTAGGGCAGACAAAGACTAGACATCATCAAATCCTGAAGTACACTGGAACATGCCATGAGCATCCTGCGATCCCAGCTCTGGCTGCATAGAGAGTGTGGGACTATTGATCTTGAAAAGTGGGAGCAGATCCCAAACTTTAACAGGCAGCAGCATCTGATGTTCACATGGCAAGCTTTATGTTGGAGTGTCCTGAAGTACTTGAAGAGACACACAGCTGTAAACCTCTCCTTCCTGTCCTGCTCCACCTCCTCAGTGGCCTTTCCTCTCAAATAACAACTCTCATTCCCCTTATCCAAAAGCAATAATGTCTTTTATCTGTTAGAAATCTTTCTTCCTTTCCCTCACTGAGGAACCTCATTTAGTCTCCATTTGGGTTCATTTTTTCTACAGAAAAAGAAAACAACAAGCAAATTAAAATATCCTCCATGCAGAGAGCTCCTCTCAAGTTGTAGGCAAGGACGGGACTGAAGAGGTGATGGTCAATGGAAATCCAGGTACGACAGGAAAGAATACAAAGGAAATCTTTGCAACTGAGGTGTCTTGGTGCATCAAGGATCCACCCACCTGGGACACTTGGCTTTCTAGTGACATTTGCTAAGGGCATCACCCTGTTGGGATTGCCCCAGTCATGCCCTGCTAGGCAGCCTTTCTTCCTGGTCTTCAGGGGGGGAAAAAAAAGGAGGGAAAAATGAAAGAGGGGATCAGGAAACACTCACTTGGTCACGTCCTGAGCAATTCCCAAGATGCGAATGAGCCCAGGCTTCCTGCTGTCCCCTCAAATATGTTATTTTCCACTCCCACCTTTCTCCCTCCTACTTATCTCCCCCCCGCCCTTGCCTTCTGAGCCTGAGTCAACTAGTGCAGATTAGATGCCAAGCACTGCAGTCTCTGCACAGGGATTCAACTCCCACAGACAGACTGGAGAGATAAAAGCAGTCTAGTCAAACACTGTCCAGAGACAGCCCAGGGAGAGCCGGGCTCCCAGTGCCTCTCACTGGGTGATGCCTTGAACTGGTGACACTGCAGCAACTGAACTGCAAGTCCTGGAGGCATAAACACTTTTTTCTTTTTTTTTTTTTTTTGTGCCTGTGATTAAATATAAATGAAATGGATCACATTTTCCAAAATACTCACTCTATGGAGATAAGATTGACTGATGCAAACCCTTTTTCAGGCATCACAGACCTGCTGCTCAGAGGTGCAAAGAAACAGCCACTGCCAATCTGCAGCTGTGCTGTTCAATCCACCCTTGCCCTGCTCTCCTGCCAATTCACACACTATTATTTTCCCCTCAAATGAATCACACAACATCATGGCATTCATTGGGGTAAACAGCTCAGTGGCAAAGTGCTCGTCCCATCTGTGTCCCTGCAGCTGACCCCAAAAGCAGAGGTACAGAAAAGCTTTCCAGGTTCATTTGGTGCATCTCTGGTTACACGATAAGAACTGCAGTTGACACAGCAATATAAACATCATTACTGACACACACTGGGTACAGGTCAGGCCAGAGTGTCCAGGGGATACTCCATAACAGGAGCTGTCATATTTATCTCTGGCTTCTTCAGAGCCAGTTTTAGTCGTCAGACAGAGCACACAAAAGGACTACTCAGTGCAACCCACAAGCAGAAATAAACCAGATGCGCTGGGGAAGTTTGCAAACTCCCTGGCACAGAAGGTTGGCAGATCTCCTCTCCGAAATCAGGGCCCAGCTCCTTGGCAGCATGAGGAGCCCTGCAGCAGCCCTCATGCCAGGGGCACTGCTCATGCTGTTTGGATGAAGGACAGTCTGGAGGACAAAGCACTTGGCTTGGCAGTGAACAGGGATGCAGGAACATCACAGATGCAGAACTAAACCAAAGCTCAGAGGCCACCAGAGCTTTTAAATGCTTCCACCAAGCTTGGCTGGTAAGGTCCATTTTGCTTTTTTTCTACTGTTTTGGCAAACTAACAAGTGGAATGGGAAAGCACATTGCAGCAAAACCTCCCCTCTGACCTGCTGGTAGTTTTACTCTATGTAAAACACCCGAGGGGTCAAGGTGCAAAGAATGTGTGCAGAGGTGAGGTTTCAGAGACTGCAGTGTGGCACAGAGCAGTTCTGAAGCTCCAGTAAAAGAGGACGCAGTAATTCAGGTCTAAGAGCTGGGACTGATCTGAGCAAGGCTGGTTTTCTATCTGGAAAGCATAAGGGAAGAATCAAATGCTTGAAGTGAGGAAAAGAAAAAAATCCCAGTTTGAAATGAACTTCCTACCTATTTTAAGACCAATCCAAAATGCTTTTTGTTCCGAGCTGGTATTTCAGGAATGAGTATGACCAGAGGCACCTGGTCTGGTTTTACAGACTGAAACGCTTTTGGAAAGGAATCAGATATGATTTGGACAAAAACAATGGAGGCCCAGACACAGAGGCTGCCCTGGGAGAGTGGATACCAGCTGTCTGCTCAGCCTCAAACCTCTAATCATGCTCTTGGAGGGAAAGCAAGGGGACCTGTTAGGGGTGGCTGAGCTCCGTGCTCAGGGCCAGGCAGTGGAGCCAGCGAGTGTCAGCCCAGCTCCATCACCCTGGATGGAAAATCCTGGCAACCAGCACAATGGCAAATGAGTCTCTGAGCAGGCAAGGCAGAGGGATTATAAACAGCAGCACGAACAAAGATGAAATGTTGAAACTCAGGAGAACAGCAGGAGGAAGCTTGGCAGTGTCTGGATCGGCAAAGCACCTGCTGGCGTGGAACAGAGAGGTCTGGAGTTAGCAGGGAATGGGTCCAGTGCCAGCCAGCAGAAATGAGCCCTGCTCCTCACCAGCAGCCTGGCTCTGCTCAGGCACAGCAGCTCCACGGCCCTGCTCCAGCACTGATGGCTCCATCTCACAAACAGGCACTGCTCTACCTGCCCTAGTGCAGGATGGACAGCACAGGCACCCAGGCTGTGGTAACGAGAGTACTGCTTCAAAGTAAAATAACTGCTGGGAAAAAAAAAAAAATGTATAAAACTACTCCAGTGCCCTCCTTCAGCTCTTTAAATCCTCACCTGTATTCGCCAGCGACCCAGCAGCATTTAAGAGCTGGCAGACTGCAATGTGGTTTCTCTACAAATCATTTTTGAGAACCTGGTGAACTGCTTTTCAGTGCATTGTCTCACAGTGAGGAGATGACACCTCATCTTGGCTCACATTCCTCCCAACAAGGTGCAGGAAATTAATTGAGAGCCCTCGTTAAGAGCATAGTCTTCTTGGGCTCCACAGCAGATCATGCAGGATCACAGAATGGTTTGGGTGGAAGAGACCTTAAAGTTCATTTCATACCCACCCCCTGCCATGGGCAGGGACACCTTCCACTGTCCCAGGTTGCTCCAAGCCCCGTCCAACCTGGCCTTGGACACTTCCAGGGATGGGGCAGCCACAGCTCCTCTGGGCACCCTGTGCCAGGGCCTCACTGCCCTCTAAATAAACAATGTTTTCCAAACATCTAATTTAAATCTCTTTTAATTTAAAGAGTTTTAAGATCAGCAGCATCTCCAATTCAGTCAACCCCATCAACTCTGAGAGCTCTGCACCACTAATTCAGGTACTGGTGTTACCACCAGAAAGTAGGTGGAGTGAATCAGTCCAGGCTCATGCACACAGGGTTCTGACCTCTACACAGAGTCTCTTGTTGCTGCCACTGAGTAGTAAAATGCCAACATGGCTCATACCAATTCCACCTCTCACTAATATGTTTTGTCAGCTCATCATAATCTTAAAAGAAACCTTTAAGTGCTGGGAGTCATCCTGGTTTCTCATTAGGTTCAGTCAGATTTTGTGGTTTAGTCAAGTTAGCCTGGCTCACACTGCTGCAGCTTTAAATATATATACTTGAGATCAGTTTTTCCACTCAGATCTACAGTTTCCTCCCCTCAGATAAGCTTAAGAAGAAAAGAAAATGAAGTCATGTCCCTGCCACCCAATATCCATGTGGTTCTGTGTCCCAGCTCCCAAACCAGGACACCCATACAGAGATCCATCTGCGCTTCACTGGCATCCCAAGTCAGAAATCTAAGCACAGGATACCTCAAGAGGTGAATCACAGAGGAAAACAATCCATGGATTTCTAAGCCATCACAGAAGATTTTGATAAGCTGCTGTTCACTGCCGCTGTTATTGTTTGCATTTTCAGAGATGTCACAGTGTTCTCAGCACTTTGAAAACAACAAGCCAAAACTCACAGGTTCTTCCCCGCAAATTACAAAATGCAAAAACCCAAAGGCCATCCAAAAAAGCAGAAAATTCAAAACTGACTCAGTCTGCCTGGTTACAAAGCACTTTTTGAAACTCCTTTTCATAAGCTGTTTGCTTCCTTTAAGAAAAAAAGTAATCTAATACCACTTTTTAAAGTCATTTAAGCCTTACAAATGTGCAATTCCTTTCTGATACAAGTGAATTAGGATTGTGTCATTGTGATCACCTTTAAAACCACCTGCAGGGGCTGAGTTACCACGGGTGCTCCTCAGAGAGCTCTGGCAGTGACTCCAGGGAGAAGGCACTGACCTGCAGCAGTGACATGTGCAGCACACAGCACTCTGAATACAACTTGGTAATCCCTCCTTTTCCATGGCATTCTCTTCTCATCCAGCTGCCAAAAGGAGATCTGAAATGAAAATAATGAACATCCATCAGTTATGGTTTGCTGGGTTTTTGGGGGGGTTTTTGTTTTTTCCTGCTAAGCTTCCAAACCCATATCTTAGATAAACAAACAAAAATCCTGGCTCCAAACAAATCTGGATAAGACACTTATGGTTGGAATCTGTGATATTGAATCCAGTGAAGTAAATTTACCCTCAGAATGTGTTCACTAGTCTGATATGTGGACCTCAAAACCAGAATGTTCCCACAGACGTGCCCTTAGGCTTGGATACATCTCACTTACCTTTAGGGACCAAGGAAGCTCAAGGTGAGGGACATCCCCAAGGCACTCGTGCAATCATCACTGAGAGGCACCTTTGGAGACTTCATCTCTCACCATCAGCTAAAATGCCTCAGGGCAAGTCAAGCCAAATGGTTTAAGCCATCCAGTGCCTCAGATCCAGCTTTTCCCTTGTGCTGCCTTATCCCGGCTGCTCTTTGGCTCATAGTCAAAAATCCTGCCTCCCTCCCTGCCTGCCCAAACAGCACCCTCTGCAAAGCTGTAAGGACACAGGTGCATCTTCTACTTCACACAGCACATCTTGCCTTCCCACTGACTTCCCATCACTGCTCCAACTTCCACTAAACACAGGGCATGTGTGGCAGCACTTGAGGACAGGACACACTGTAAAATTTAAAAGGAGAGAGGCTGCAGAGCTCTGAATGGGCTACCTTGTCTTTGCAGTTTTCACCAAGCTCAAATTTTACTGAAGAGGGATTAATTAACACCGGACAACCCCACAGTGATTCCTCAGCCCCAGAACAGAGGAGCCCATCACTATGGTGACACAACACTCCAGGGCTGGGTCTCAGTCGTTTCTCTGGCAGGAAGATGCACACACCAGGCATCCTGGGTGAGCTGGCTGTAACTCTGGTGCATGGGGATCCCCCAGGCTTGCTCTGGCGTGCAGATGGTTCACCTCCTCATTTGGAGGGGCTGAATGACTTTTCAAACCTTTGATTCCTGACTGATGTATTCACTACAGGAGACACAGAACTACAAAATCTCAGCATGGAGCGACTCCCTCGCTTTCTGTATTTTTCTCTTTCCCACCCACTGACCCCACCCCTTGTCTTTTCTTTTCTTCTCTCTGGACAGTTTTATAATTTTGGCATGTGGCCAGAATGTCTGTCCTGATTAGCCTGGGCTGGCTGTGGAACACCTGCAGCCCATTACAGCAGGAGGATGGAAAAAAATCAGTTGTCATAGGTAAAGTAATGACTGCTTATTTCTTTGTTTTAACACACTAAAGGCCAGTTGAGAAGGGAAGCAGAAAAAGACAGTTTTACCACCACACCTGCCATTGTCTGGACTCAACTGCACACACTGGGTCCTATTTTTATCTGATAAGTGACTCCAATAAATTGTTGTCACTTCACCCCACCGAGGGTCCCAGGTTATTAAATATGACATGCACTTGCTGCATTTGAATAGTGCCTCATGCACCCTATTTTATTTATGTCTTTATGTTGAACTAACTAGGCAGGAGAAAGAAACTTCCCTCTGGGCAAGTTATAACTAGATTGCCCTCTGGCATACTCCTCTAATAGTCCAGCTGGTACTGGCTGCACACACTGCCAGGTCCAGCAGAGCCTCCAGAGTGGCAAGGCAAAAGGGCTACAAGAGGGCACAGACAGGAATCCCATGGGCCACTGGCTCAACCAGAAGGCCTGCACACCCACAACACCAACCAGGGTACAGCAGAGATGCAGAAATGGTACTCAAGGTATCACTGGAGCCCTTGGCACTGGAACTGTGCAAACCCTCTTATGATAAACACAGAAATTGCCATGATCTAAGTACATGGTGACAGTGGTGAGACAGTGAGAGGCAATTCTTGTTCACCCAGCCTACAGAACTCCATTGTAGCTCACAGACCAGCTAATTACTTCTGCAGGACTCTCCATCTGGAGATGAGCCCTACTTCTGACTGCAAAATCCTCCTTCAAAAGATGTGTATGTACACAAGAACGGCTGTGACTCCGAAGAGGTGCTTGGTGCCTGCTCAGATGTTGACAGCAAAGAGATCAAAAGGTCCTTCAGATCCCCTCCTGTTCAGCAGTGCCACAACCAACACACACCTGGCCTGAAGGAAAGGCCACACTCAGACCTCCTGGGGTGGACACCTCTCTGGGAGTGCATGTATGTCATAGGGGATGCCAGAGACAGGATCTGAGAAGACAGCTAGAGGTTTAAATAATTTATCATGGTTTGCATCTTGAACTATGACAACAAAGTGGGGAGCTGAAAGGCAGCTCCAAGAGTTCTGCTGCTCAAAGCAGGCTCCCTCTCCAAGGACTGCCTGGCATTTCAATCCCAGCAGTCCATTCAGCCAAAATGCCACTGTGGCTACGTCAAGAAACCCAGAGTTCCTTCCAAAACTTTGCTGTGTTTTAATCAAACTTCCTTGTGTAGCTGCAAGGCAGCTGAGACATTTACACCCCAGCAGCTGACTTTCTTTCAGTTCTGCATCAAGTGGAGTGCAGCTATTAAAAAAAAAGGGAAAAGAAAAACCTGCGACCACAAGGGGACTCTGTCAAATATTCTCACTGTTGTCCTGGAGCATGGAACAGCAAGTCTGCCATTGCACACAGGTCTGACTATTTGCATTTTTAATAATTCAAGAGTTTAATTAGTATCACGGCCTTAATCAGAGGCTGAAAATACAGCTGAAGTCATCAGAGCTTAATTAGTTTAAAAAAAAAAATTCTGCACTGGAAATGTCTTGACTAACACGGAGCTGTGTCCTTAGCTTGATGCTTTGGGGCTCAGATGAGCTTTTACCTGTTGCATCTGATTTCCTGTTTGAGCACACCTCAGAACAACTCAAAATCCTCCAGCAATATTGAGACAAATCAGTTCACTTCCCTGTTTATCCCTATAAATTGTTCCACAGCTTTCTTGAACGGGACTCAGAAAAAAATCACCAGATTGAAGATCAGGCATTAGATTTACCCAGGAATATCCCATGAGCTGCATGTGAATTTCCCCTCTACAAGAAATAAAACATTTTTTAAAACATCAGTAAGTACCACTGGATCTTCAGCCAAGTCAGCAGGAACACATCCCTGAGGGAAATAAGTGTACGGCCAGAAAAACCCCCATTTAGTAGTGGGAGTGCAGAAGGTCCCCCGTGTGGGAGCTCACACTGGTCCCAGTTGGTCAGCCAGCCCAAGCTGGGTGGTGAAGCACTGGAGGTTTGGTGCTGCTTCCCTTCCTCTGGGGTCTCAGGAGGAATTGCCACCAATTTGGGCTGAGCAGATCCGCAGCCCTGGCAAGATCCATCCATTCCCTCCCTGCACAGGTTCATGGTGTTGTACAGGACATCCTGGATGGACCTTTTCAAGCAATATGTGGTTTAATGGTGGGATTCATCACCACGCCAGGCTGTGGGAACTAAATATATAAACAGGTTCGAAAATGGATTAGCAAAGCTCATGGACGATAGGTCAGTCCCAGCCAATTAAATATGGTAATCCGGATGCAACTTCCAGTTCAGGAAGTTAGTCAGTCTAATGCCCTTCCACCTCTGATTTACTTGTGAAAAGGAAGCCAGAAAAATTCTCACTATGCCAAAACTGTCCCTTGGCTCTGAGCATTAGTGAGAATCACAATAAATCCTTATTTTTTTGGCAGGGGGAGGGGGATACATTTTCTTTCAGTAATGATATTACAGCATGCGATTTATTTTCCTCTGCAGCTCCTGAACCTCTGTGTAACCTCCTATCTCCCTGTCCCCTTAGGAATAGCACAAATAAATTAGTGAAACCTACTGGAAGGTGATAGCAATCACAGATACCACTAAATTCCATTTAGCATGGAATTAGGAATCCAATCACTCATGTACATAGAAAAGGTCTGACTGAAAAAACAGTCTGCCTTCGGAGCACTGGGCCAGAGGAAGATGCTGGAAACTCAAGATGGAAAAATGCAAGTTGGTTTGTCCACAAGGAAAGTTTCCTGTAACACCAGGACAGTTACTGTTTGATTTATTCCCTGGCACATGCCCGTGCAGGGGATGGGTTTATACATATATACAAAATACATGCAGAACATTTCATACTGAGGGGTTATGTATCCTCATCCCCTTTGAATCCTGCTGAACTCCTGACCCAAAGAGCAGCTTATGGCACTGCTTATCCACTCTCTGCTCCCTTGTCTCCTTACCTGCTGCAGGAATTTCTACCCTGTCTGGTTCTGAAGGGGGTTTGCAGGAGAGCAGAGGACAAGATGACAAATGAGCTAACACACAGCAAAGGAATGTAAGTGAGTCTCAGCTATTTTTAATTAAGAAGCGATGACAGCTGACTAAATTCCCTGACACTGCAGTTAAAGGCTCCCTGACCCAGACATTATTGGACACACTCCTAAGACCAATATATATTGGTCCCGACGGTGCTGCTATTATTGTCCCCGCCGTCTGGGCAGATGCAGGACTAACAAAATCTATGTCTATTATCAGCATGCAAATAGTGAGATAAACGTGGGGATGCTCAGGAGCAGGAGGAGGCAGCAGGTGAGAGGAGGACAGCGAAGGTCATTTGTAAGGGAGTGTTGGAAGAGCCAGTGTTTGGTTCCAACAAATGTTCGAAAGGTTTGGACAAATTTAACTGCCATTTTCGTTTTTGGTTGGTTAAGCCAGTGATAGACTGACCATGAGAGAGGCAGAGAGACAGAAAGGACATTTCCTGCTGTAAGGCAGATAAGAGGTAAAGCACTGTGGTGCCTTGGACTGCCTTTTCTCAGCCCAGAGGTCACAGCGAGGGCTCAACTGAGAAAGCTTTTCTTCCATACGAGAGAGCCCAGCAAAGTGATCTGGATTTTGAAGGGTAGGGATTCACCTGGCAGAGATGAGAACACAGTCAAGGTGTCCAGCTCCCACTGTCACAACAGACTGGCAAGAAACTGGCTGTCTGAACCCCAGACAGCCTTGGAAAGGTGCCGAGAGATAGATAACAACCACCAACAGACAATACAAGCCCCACTTTTGTTCTCGGGGCCCTCACAAACATTTAATCAAGCAGCTGATCCCTTTACCTTGAGCTCACTAGTTGGTTTTAGCAGGACAGATAAAGAAAAGATTCCCTTTCCACCCTTTCCTAAGGATCATGGAGGAGAGGGATAAAACAGCACATGCGGCAAAGTCACACAGATCACGTACGAGCTTGGCATGGGCGAGACAAATACATTAAGGGACATCATCAGGAACTTTCCAGCCTGCTTGCAGGGTGGGATGGGGGGGAAGAGCTGCTCCCTGCTGTTGCTAAGACAGTCCCCCCACCCTTGCTCTCTCCCAGCCCAATCCACAGCCTTTCTCCTCCCATTGGCTCAACAGCCGCATCGAACGATCATGACAGGTTTTCCTCCTCCTCTTCCTCCTCCTCGCCTTGCTGCCTCCTGCCTATGGCCTATTACCAGAGGAGAGCAAACCAGACACGTAATCAATAGTTTGAGAGAAGGAGCAGGGCTGTGTGGTGCTGCATTTGCATTCAGTGCCTGCTGCCTCTGTCTCTGCATTCAGAGCCGCGGGGGTGAGCCGTGCCGTGGAGGTGAGGATGGAGGACAGGCTGACAGCACCGTGCTGCAGCCAGCACGACCCAAGGACCAGCAGCATCCTGCCTGGCTGCTCATTAGGGTCACAGAGCAAACTTCTTTCCAGTAGCCTGCCTGAACTGGTGTCCCCAGCTTGGTGCTCACTGGGGCAGCCGGCTCTGAAAATAAGGAGAAGCACCATAAGTGATGCCTCTCCACCAGCTGTTAAAAGGTTTCTCAGTCTGAGGGCATCTGGAAGCCTTCTAGGGCAGGCAGAGAGTGTGGAAAGATGCCATAAAGCCAGAGGTGGCTGGTGACAGTCAGCTGCCACAAGAGTACTGCTTGGTCACAGAAACTGGGGAACAGTGGTCCCTCTGTGTGGTGAAACCCTGTTAGTGGGCAGTGAACCACAGCAGCAGGGGGACAGCTCCTCAGTCCTCCCATGGCCCAGGTCAGGGCTTGGGACCAGACACACAGAAGAGACAGAGGAGCTGGAATGGGTTTCCATCTACAAGCAAAACAGGCTTGAACTGACACTGTGCATCAGTGGAACACCAACACAAACCAACTAAATATTGCCACTGGCCTTGAAACAAACTGTGAAAAAGAACTTACTCATCAGTGATGAGGACCTGGGGCACCAGGGTACCGAGGGAGGTGTGAGTAACTACAGACTGGCCCCAAGGCTGGAAGCTCTGCAGTGTGACTTGCCCAAGCACAGCAGCTGCTGAAACCTCCCCAGGCACTTGGGACCAGTGGTGAAACAGCAACCCCTGGGCTATTTTCTCCCACCACACAGGTGAGTCAGCATCCGGAACATGGAAGAAAAGCTGGTGTTTCCTTTTCTGTACAGGACAGCAAGTGACTGGCAGCAGAAGGAGCTCAGTCCAGCTTGTGGCCTGACCCTAACAGCCATGTAGACAGGCTACAGAAGGTCAGTGAACCCAGCAAAGCCATCCAGTGGGTGGACACTGTCCCCTAAACACTACACCTTCCCAAACTGGACGACTCTCTTGCTCTCTGTCCTTTACATTACACAGAGGTTCAGTTAGAAAGAGCTATAACTTAAACTGTTGCAAAATAATACAAATTATTAGGCAATGCAGGAATATTTTTTTAATGGAAATTTCCACCACCATTTATTTATTTATTTCAGGGGTCAGGGGTGGTTGGGCACAAAACACTGGGCCAGTTAAAAAAAAATAAGAAATTCTAAGGGTCTAACCTGGATAAATCCATTTCTATGAAATCCATGGGGATGGTTTCTTTAATATAAGATGGAACTTCAAGTTAAAAGGAAGAAAGAGAAGAAAAGAGCATGCATAAAAATCAAGTTCTAATTCCTGCTTGGCCTCACCCAGTAAAGGACTTTGAATTAAGTCTACAGTTACTTAAATGGCTTCAAATATTTTGGGATCTCTCGCCAGTTCACATGATCTGAGTTTCATCCTGAGGCAGAACTACAAGAGTGTTCTGAGCTCTCAGATACATTCATGGGTTCAGACAAATACATTATACCCAGTTTCAAAACAAATCTGTTCTCTTTTTGATCTTATGTAATGGTCTAGATGTCTGTGTTTTGATTCCTTCCAATTGTGTGCTCAAATTGGTACAGAGCTCCATGAAAGAAAATTAATGGACCGGAAGGAAACCTACACTTATTTTTTTTCTATCTCTAACCACATGAATTTTTCCCAGTTACCTTAAAAAAAAACAACAACAAACACCAAGAAATTGAGCATCAAACAAGATGATAAAAAAAAACCTCAAATACGAACTTCTACCATAAGTTAAACCTGCTTCAGCCACTCAAGAAGACAGAGCCTGTGAATGAAGCCTTTCTGATCAATAAAGGCCTTTTAAATAAAATGAAAGCTCTTTCAGACTAACTCAAGAGGCAACCAACAATGGAAAAGATCCAACCCCTGACAGCCTGGCATCAAACTTGTATCCTTCCTGTTAGTTTCAACACCACAACATTCACCTGGGCCTATTAGATTTGCTGTAGCTGGAAAAAATAATTAGATCCGTACCAGGAACATGCAGGAAATATCCCACAGAAAGTCAGAGCTGCTGTGGAGTACCTGCAGTAACAGCAGTAAGATATATATGAATACAAGGAATAATACAATGGCTATTGATGACAACCAATATGATGGACACCTGACAGAAAACCCCACGCTCTAGCAGGGGGAAAACTGTGTCCACAGCTCGATTTCCCCAGCCCAATTCTGCCACTCATGATGTCTCTGCTTCTGGCCCAGGCTGCCACTCCCAAGGTGTCTGGCACAGCCGATGGGGAACAAGGAGCCAAGAGAGCTGAGAGCCTTTCTGAGCCAAGAGCCCCCGTTCCCAGGTTCCATTCTGGTTGCGGATTCCTGGTGTGAAAGATATAACTCCCAATGTATTTCTTTTCAGTTTTATCTTGCCTTAAAAATTATTGAAATATCAGCTGTCTTGTCATTTTTGTCATAGAAACTATTTTCCATGTGCCTTCTGGAGTTTTTTACAAGAAAAATAAACCCAAGTCTAGAGCCCTCCTTACTTAGCACTTTGCATAAAGGTCCATGAAGGGATTTGACTTCTGCCTACCTGTTCCTGGTTTGTTTTCCAGCTCCATTCCAGTAATGCAATTTCTCAAGGAGTTCAAATCATTAATAAAGCCAAACTACAAGAATACATCTCGTAACTGCTCTATTCCTCTGATGCCAAAGGCCAATAAAAGGTCTCCAAACTTCAATTACCTCTTTTAATAGTTCTCTGCAAGGTAACTCCACGTTATGGTCCCATTTGGGTGTTAAACAGAGACACAGAAGAACGCTAAGGATTGTCCCAGGCCATAAAATAAGCAGAAGGAGACGACCAAACCCTGAGTCCTGATCCACAGCCTCTTGCTCTGTCCCAGTGGACAGCATTCTTTCCTATGACTACTAAAAATATTGGGGTCTTCTGTGAGACAGAATTCGATGCTAATTTTTGAGGTGGAATGACCAACCTAGCATGGGAAACCATGTAAATGAATATAATACCCTCAACGTCCTGAACTCTTGTACAATAAACAGCTTCCCAGCTTGTTTCCCACAGAGACACCTGTATTTTAGGGGCAGATAAGAAATGACACATGTATATACATGGCCCTGTTTTCTTTTTCTCTGGCTGCACACACGCATATATCCATATATGCACAAACGTAAAGTACACACATATAAATATACATGTATATATCAAAGTTATTAAAATTAGAAAGAACTTTGATGTTGGACTCAGCATGGCCTGAAAAAATGCTACCACCACCACACAGAGCTGTGGGAATGAGCTGCCTGCTCTGTGCCCAGCACAGAAATTCAAAGACCCATGTGGGGGACAGCACAGAGCCAAGCCCTTCCCCTCAAGGTGCTTCTTCCCACCCATCACCTGCTCAGGAAAATGAACTTCCCACTGGGTAAGCCCTGATCCCCTTTCCTGGGCAAGTGCCACCCCGCAGAAATTTCTCAATATCGCCACAACACCCTGGCTCCCCAACAAGCAGAGTTTTGGTAATCGAAGTGCAGACATGTCTAAATTAGCCTGAATGGCTGGCTGGATACCTTTGGTGCCACAGCCTGTGCTCTCACAAATGCTGACTCTTAAAGCAAAACAAGTAGAAAAGAACAAGCAAACTAACAAGTTTCTAGACTCATTTGTTTAGAATGACAGATCAACAAACACAGTAATTTTATTTATTTATTTTTTACAAACAGCTTTTTATATCTCCTAACCCAAAATAAGCCCTGACCCAGCTGTGGTGCCATGTTAAACAGTAATTACTCTACACAAGGCTGACCAAATGGGAATATTTGTGGGCCAGCAGCATGGAATTATTTTAGGACTTACACAAACTTTCTCTGGGAGTGGTGAGACGGGCTGTGGGCAATGTGGCTTAAGAAACAAGTGGGCACAAGAGGGGTTTTTTCCTTCTTGTTCCAAGCCTCTATTAAAAGCCACCTAGGTGACACTAAGTGACTTTCCCAAATTTTGGCTCAAGGGAAAAGGAAAAAAAAAACACAGAAGCAGAAGTGAGATTTGTTTACTCCTCTGTAAAAGAGGTCTCACTATGTGGCAGGTTTTGAGATTCTCCCTCAACGTGACTACCTGGCACGTCTGCTAAACCACACCCAAACGTGGCAGAGAATGAGCAAGACCCTTGGAATCCTTCATTAGGTTGGGAGGAAACAAAAAAATACAAAATAATAAATCAAGCCTCATAGAATCAAGGAATCCCAGAATGGTTTGGGCTGGAAGGGACCTTAAAGACTATTTTGTTTAAATCCCTCTGCCATGGGCAGGGACACCATCCACCAGACCAGGTTGCTCAGAGCTCCATCCAGCTCATCTCCAGTCCTTCCCCACCATCCAGGTTGCTTCACCACGAGCTGCTGTGCAACATCTGTCACTAAAATGTGGATCATCAGGCACTTTCCTGGCTAGGACTGGGCACAAACACCTCTGTCCCAACCACCACCTCGCTGCCACAAAGCCAAACCCTTCATGAAGAGTGGCCTCATGCCAAGCTGGACCTTTTTGCTTGAACTGATGCTGCACTACAACAATCCACACTGCAGAGTAATTTTTCATCCTGTTTACACCAAGGGTACCTTCACACTCCTGATCTTTTGGCAGTATTTGGGCTCACTGAATCCACACTGCTGAGGCTAAAGGGGCAGGAGCCCACAAATCCAAACTCCCTCATCCTCTCCAATATTCAGGAGCACAAGTCCTGTAGCCTGGGGCACGTCCTGCCTTGTAGGAGGGTGGGGGTCTCTGTGAGGAATGGTAGAAGGAGAGGTTTACAGAGCTTTCAGAGTGGCAATGTGCAGTTCAAAAGACCTGTATAAATTAGTGGCATGCCATTCTGGTGCAAGTGGCACTTTTCCAGCTTCCAAAATATCCCTCCTCCTTATGTCACAGTAAAACAGAGTGAAAATGGAAAGTGGTTTAGCAAGTAGGAACACAGCAATTCAAAATAGAATCAGAGAGGATTACAGCAAATACCCAGACTGTTCTAACCTGTGTTTACTGCCCAAATACTGTACCAATTCCTGTTATTTTCAGGGGGTTCTTCCTGTGTTGTAACTTTTTCTCTGGGATTAAACTTTGCCCATGCAACACATGACTCATCTGACTGCAGGTCCCTGGGCATGTGCTGCAGGTTCTGCAGATGCTCATCACTGACAACCAGCCCATCCTCCAGTCTCTGAGCCCCAGGCAGCACATTGCACACGGGGGTTTTGCTGGAGGGGTAGAAAGAAAATGACAACATCTGCCTAGCACTACATTTCCACTCTTAATTAAGGACTTCAAAAATAAAGCCAATTTTCTGAGCACGATGGTGCATGGAAAATAAAAAAAAAAAAGAGAGAGTTTTTAATTATATCAGTGAAACCCATTTTCTGTTAATATGCATTTTTGCATCCAGGAATTTCATAGAATCACAGAGTGATTTGGGTTGGAAGGGTCCTTAAAGATCATCCAGTTCCAAACCCCCAAGTTAAAAATTTGTTGCTATAACCATGTAGCAGCAATGGATTTGTGCAATATATCACAGTCTTATAATATCTTTGTAGAAATATTGTACAAATACATCAGTGGGTTAAAAAGTTTCTGAGCTCTTAATTATCAGTTCAATTCACAACTGGCAAGACTCTTCTAATAGAAAGGAACAAAAAGCTCATCACTCCAGTTGACTGGAGGGAACATCTCACCTATAAACAGCTCCTCCTTAGGCTGTTTGCCAGTGGGAAGGAGCACCTGGAATTGGGATGGCAGCTTTTGGTGTGCAATTCACAGGAGGAATTTCACCAGTACTGGTAGATCCTGGGGAAAAAAGGAAGCTCATAGTGGGTTTAGATGTGATCTGCACATCTTACTGAGCCATTGACTGCAGGAGAGCCCAGCTCTCTGAAATCAGCCTCAACTTTAGTATCACCCTTAGTCCCTTCCTCTTTGGATATACACGAACTTCCTTTAAACACAATCAAGGTAACACAACACAGAGATTACAGGCTAATTAAAGAGAATCACGGAAAACAAACATACATACCCTTTGTTCCACTGGGTTGCTTTAAAACACAATGCTGTGGTTTACTCCTTCTCTCTCAATCTGTCACCAACACTCAGCTACACAGGAGAAAATGAATTTAAATTAAACTTAAACATTCTGTCTAGTTCATTACTAACACCTTCTAAACAGTGCTGAACCTCTTACATAGACAACTTGTGCCATAACCCCAGACTGAGCGGGCAATAAAGCCACAACAACTGACAGCAGGTACAGACCTGGGCTATCCTCTGAATCAAAATACAAGTGATAAAAAGAGCAACCAAAAAAAAGTTCTGCAGAAGTTACTTGACTTCTCAAGCCCAAATGTTCCCTGCAGTCCTTCAATGTGAGAGCTATGTGTGTGTGACAGATGGCTGGTCCTGCAGCACAGGCAATGCACCACCTCTGTACAAATACTGTGCTGTGCAAACATTCATCAGTTAATTTCTGCGACAACTGTGTCAGGTAAGATCATTAACACCAACCCTAATTTCCCTGATAAGTAGGCTGAGACAGGAGGGTGGAGAGGATTGTCTAAACTGAATCAGTAAGTAACAATGAGAACTCCAAGGCACCCTCCCATCTGCATCCATGTAGGGTTGGTTTTAATTAAAAAAATGAAATCTTTGGTACAGTTTGACCCAACGCCAACTGAAGTTTGAAGACATAAAAAAGCAAACAAACAATGGATTTCAGCTCTCACCATAACTAATGAAGCATTTATGTTACACTAAAATGTGGCTTAGCTTAAGTATCCATTTTTAACTATCAGCTGAAGTGAAAACATTAATTCATGCAAATCAATGTTCCCTAAACAATAATTTTCCTCTAGAACATTTCTTCTTTTTTAACATAAACTCTTATCTGCCATAACCCATTTAAAGGATTATATCTGCAGAGTTCAGCAATTAGCTCTGTAAATTGTTTTCCTTGAGTGTATAGAAGGTTCCATTACACAGTGAAATATAAAGTGTATGCTATAGTCAATGAAAACCTCTCTTGGAATGATGATTATCTTTCAAAAAGGCTGGGATAAGGGCCAGATTACCACAATGAACTCAAGCCAGCTATTAGAGTTCTACTTGTACATCCAAAGTCCCCTGTTATTTCATGCAAGTATCCACTTTCAGTCCATCTTCAGGGGTTTTCAACCATAATTGTTTATATGTAATACCCACAGAGCGTGTTTTCCTAAAACATGGCCATAAAAATCCAATCGGAGGAATAAACAAGCAAGCAAATAAGAAAAGCACAGCTAGAGGGGAGGGATGTGCATGAAACACCCAAATGAAGGTGGGAGATGGCACTGAGGGTACTTCAGATGCTACTGGAAGTGAGGATGAGAATGGAGAGGCTACAGCTCATCTGTCTGCTAATCCAGGGAAAACTCATGAGAGTCACAGGGGTTTGTAGAAAATAGTGTTTCATGGAGAGGTTGTAAAAGATAGTTGGAAGTCACCCAAGTCATCCTTCTACTCAGAACATGGCTAACCTCAAAATGGAATCAGCTGGTGCCCACAGGAATGGAGATGCCACAGCCTTGCTGGGCACCTGCTTCGGGCTGCATCCCTCTCCACGGTTTGGGGGTTCTCCTCTAATCAGAATTCCCCATGTGGCAGTGACAAAGACTTTTTTCCAGTTGTTTAAAGGCAGCTTCATTCGGCTCTTCTTCTCAGTCAGGTGGTTCAAGGGAGATGCTGACCGTGACCCCCTCTTTGTGAGTATCCCCGCTCTGATCCCAACACCCACTGCTGCTCCTTGGCACAAAACACAACCCCCTCTCCTTGTTTTCCACAGACACCTTTGTCAAAGAGCCACATCCAGTGCAGCACTCCAGCAAGTGAGCTATTCCACCAGGCCTGCCATTCCAGCAAACCTTGATCAAAGCCCTTAGTACAAAATGCTAATTAAATCCAAGGCCTGTTCCACACCCAAAGTGACAGCAGGCACACAGAGGGCAAACTGCCCGGCACCAAGTGTGAGCGACAGAGCTGTGAAGACAGTACAGGAACCCAAACCCATCTTACATATTACCTTTGAGACTAAACACCCTTTGATGGTGCCCCAGAGGACAAAAGGAGAAGGAAAGCTTCTCATGGGAGCAGTCACACAGGGTCAGGGGCTCAGCAGGTCAGATTTGGTGACCCCACTGCTTTCAATGCAGCCGTGTCCGTTTATATCAGTTGACAACATGACCTATATAATGAAAACTCGAATCAGCTAAGGAATATAACCTTCATTTATTCCAAATCCATTCCATTTAATGCTGTCACTTCTCTTTTCCATGCCAACATGCACGCTCAGGAGACAGACACATTTCAATACTCTCAGCTGGGAATCGTGTTCTTGCAATGCTCATAGATGATCCACATTCTGTCTCTATTTGTGTTCCCCCTTTCAGATGGCATGGTGCCCACAAAACAAGCTGATTAGCACTTGCCCTGGGCTATCAAGGCAAGGCAATGGTATGTTTAGATCAGCAAACTGCATAACAATATAAATGTCATCTATTCTACAAGAAGCTTTGGCACTATTTGCATCTTGTTCTTCATTGCACGGATGTGCCAAAAAGAAACATGAAGACTTGCAGAAGAAAGACAGGCATGGGATTTGCCACCCCTCCTGGTTGCCAAAACACGCTGTACAGCAGTGGGTGCCTCGTTATAATCCCCAAGGACCATCTACTGGGTGTCAGATTGTACGTGAACACCGCTGAGACAGATATAAATACATATATATATCCTTTTTTGTTCAGCCAGGCTCATAAGCAGAAATGAGCCTCAAACAGTGTGTCTGGCACAGTTCAAGACATGATCTGTACACTTGCCCAGAAAAGATGGCATCCAGCCTAAAGAGAATAGCCCTGGGTGGTCACTGGCTGGTTGTGCAACATCTCTGCTGACAGGGCAGGCTGCAGCAATCCCCAGCAGCTCCAATGGATAATGGGCTCAGGACACTGAGTTTAGGACACTGGAGCTGCAGTGCATGCCAGGCCTCTAATGGCCTGGCACTCATTAGCATCTGGTTCTTCCTGGGGACCTTCAGGACATGAAATGATGGGCTCAGGCCAATCCCTGGTGAGGAAATGTCAGCACTATTCTCACAGCGAGTACCCATCTCATGGGCTTAGGGAGGGGACCAAGGGCTAAAGGGAAGAAAGGCTGATTTAGGCTCATTGTCAGTGAGGGGACTTCCCAGGACAGGGCTGGGGACAACTAGCAGGGTTCAGAACTGTTGCCTGCACAAGTCTTGTTTAAATCTCCAGCAGATGGCACAGGATACAGGAACCACAGAATCACAGAATGATTTGGGTTGGGAGGGACCTTAAAGGTCATCTCTTCCAACCCCACTGCCATGGGCAGGGATACCTGTCACTAGACCCAGTTGCTCAGAACTCCATCCATCCTGGCCTTGGACACATCCAGGGATAGGGCAGAGATACAGAGCAGGAAAGATGCAGCAAAGGAGAGAGGAAACTGTCAGACAAAGGAGAGAGAACTCTGCAGGTGAACAGAAAAACACCATGGCGTGATGTGCTTCGTGGAGTAACAAATGCACATCACCAGGAACAGAAACTGCAATGCAAGTTCACCACTAAACAGGACACTGTGGCAAATTCAAGGATCATTTACTGGATTTCACAGGTCTTTCTCTGCAATTTATGTTTTGTTTACATGCCAGGAGCCAAGGGCAGTGCTACAGGTAACCCCCTCAACTTTTCTGTGCCAGTTAACCCACCAGCCGAGGCAGAGCTCTCAGCACGCACGAATCTTCCAACACTTTCCTCCTGTAACAAACCCAAGAGCTTTCTGCACAGTTTGTATAAATTCGCAACCAAATGCTTCACCCTGACTACTTATTAATGACTATTATTTGCTCGATTCAAGTTCTAGTTTTACAGCAAACACAAACCCCTTGAACTAACTGTTTCAACCACTGCTTACGAGTGAGGTTCCTTCTCTGAGATGCTCCTCATTGCTCTGCTTCACCTCAGTGCGTTTCTCTTTCACTGTACAAGTCTTGGGTCAGCGGTGGAACCACAGACAGCAAAACTCCAGAGTGCCTCTCCTAAGGAGATTATGCGAAGTGCCACTTAGCATTAAATTTCTATTTGAAAATGGAAGGTTTTTTATTCTTAGTTATGCCTATGAAAAATGAGAAAAGAGACTTTGTGTTCCTAATATTAAAGGGGAGTCCTTAAGTTTTCCTTAGTCATGCCCTTCTGCTATTGCATATTCCTCATAAATTCATATTCACAATACCTTCTGTTAACATATTTTATTTCTGAAAATAGAAATGGGTCTGAAATGCTTTTGTTTGGTTAGCAGTATCCAGATGCATTAAACTTCTATTACATAAGAGGATTTGTGCTTTACATTAAAGTTTTCAGGGGAGAGATATTTAAAAGATTATGAAATACGCTTGTGGGGGAAAAAAAAAAAGAAGAATGTTGGAACATATCCATCAATATTTCAGTATAAATTGTTGAAGCACCAGAATTACACGGTGCAATTATCTTGCACAATGTATAGCTCCTAGCACTGATCTTTACATTTAAGAGAAAAAGTGGTTTAATACATTGCAAATGAATGTTCATTAAGTTGTTGGGAAAAATTCTGTCATAATTGAAGAATGAAACTACTGCACCTTGCTCATCTGTTTAAAAAGTCTTTGCTACTCTGGCTGTATCAGGCATAAGTGGGATATTCTTGTCAATATCTATGTTTGTACAAAATCAGATTCTTTCTGACTCTTGCCTCCAGATCCCACCTGGGCTCTCCCAGTGAACAGTGCCACACTGCACATGAAATCTTTACCAAAGCCAGTGGTACTTTGGATCCTGGGGGGGGTCCCTTCTGACTCAGGATATTTATGATTCTGTGATGCTTTGGATGAGCTAGAAAACTGGAGTCAGGCTCAAGAAAGCATTATGTTAAAAGACTTGGATTTCTCTTAAGGGTTTTATTTGTTTAAGAGAACAATTAGAGACAATTCTGCTAATACAGGACAGAGTAATTTTTTTTATTGTTTCCCCCTCCCCCCCCCCATTCTGCCTTTGCAGAAACAGTTCCTGGTTGCCTATCCACTGACCTACCCATTTTCCAAAGTGTTTGGTGAATCAGTCTGGGGTGTGATCACACACCATGTAAATACCAGCCCCATTTATGGCATGTATATTTAAGATGATAAACAGGGCAGGTTTTGCAATGGTAATGTGGGACACAAGAAGAGCCCAAACAAAGAATGCCATTGACATTGCTGTGTTTTGGATCAGGCCCACTGAGAATCTGAAGAGGGAATAAGAAGTAGGATGGCTATTCCCTTCCAGTGAATATGCAAAGTTCTCTGCTCACATACAAAGGGAGCAGTTTTACACTGATGTAGATCATGCTCCATGGATAATCAGCCCACTATTCACTCCCCCAGCTCTGCGGAAGCGCAATCAGGAAAGCATTATGAAGAAAAACCTGCCCTGCAGGGATAGACTTGCTTTAATAATGTTTATGACTTGTCCATATTGTATTTATGTCTGGAAGTTGATTCCTTGGGTTTTCCCACCCTTCCCCCATTCTCAGCCCCAAAGACAATTTGATGCTCCACCAGGATAAATGGGGAAAGCACCAGTGAGTGATGGACATGACTCTCCTCTCTACAGGCTGAAGGTTCCAGCCAGAAATAGCACTTGATTTTTGGTCTAACACACAGGTCAAACCTCACCTTTTCCTGAAGTGACTGAGCCAAAACCAATCCCATGCTCCACAAATTAAAAGGTTTGGCCAGAAAGTGCAACCCTTACTCTGGTCAGCTGCTGCCCTTCTGCTTTGAAAACAGCCCAGATTTACGCCCCAAACAGCAATAACAGAAGAAAATGATTGAAGATTTCCTCCAGTATCTGCCAGGCTCACAATTTTCACTGAGCTTTACAAATGTGTCATCAATACTAGTTCTTTTAAAGCCATCAATCTCAGTCACCCAAATCCTTCAGAGGAAACAAATCTCAGAGAGGAACCAATCTGCAGAGCAATTGCAGAGAGACAGGCTGTGAGAAAACCCAGGCAGAGACTCGCTTCGTCTGTGTGCTCCCAGACAGGTTCTGCAGCACAAATCTGCTGGGTTTGCTCTCCCTGGGAGATTCCACTTGGATTGCACTGCTTGCTGCTGAAAACCTGCCCCAAACTTCCCAACCTCCCCGTGCTTTCAAGAGTCACCAAATGCTGAAGCTTGATCTGGCTTATCTGGCAGGATTCAAAGGCATGCACTGAAATTAAAACTCCATGAAGGAAGACAGAAAGGAATTCATAAGTTATAGGAATTTCTTGGGCATTTCACTGTTGCCCAGGTGCTTTGATCAACACTGCTGTAAGCTATGAAAATCCCTGATTCTGTGGGTGCCTGCTTGCTCAGATCCAAAGCTGGATACGTATCCAGGGATGCCTTAAATCATCAGACAGAACCCTTTCAGACTGGCCTAGGAGCTCCTGGCCACACCTGGGCTAGCAAACAATCCACTCCTGAAAACAGAGCCCAACCCATTGCAGCACACACACCCCAGAAGGAGGCGAGGCCATTTATATCACTCGGGGACCACGAAACATTTGGGCTCCCCAAACTCCAGGCTGCTCCGTGGGTCCTTCCAAGCCCTGCCCCACAAACACTGGGGAGAGCAGACAAAGCTGAGTCTCAGAGCGCTCTGAACTGCACTGAGCACAGAGGGCTCACCACCAAAACGAGAAATATGGATTTTGTCCATGGCTTCGAGGCATTCCCTGACTTCTGCAAGGAGATGGAGCAGTGGAGCCCCTTCCAAAGGTTCTGCTGACCTCTTCTTGGCAGTGTGTGCATGCAAGCAAGGGCAGGTGGAGGTGAGCATCTGTGGCTCCTGTGCCTCACAGCTGCACTGAAACCTTTGTTCCATTTTCCAGCACTAAGGTTCTTCTAAAAGACATAAAATAAACAAGTCAGTCATGGTTTTGCTCTCCCCTGCACCACTCAGCACCCGTATTTGCCTACAAGAAAAGCCCCCAAAAGCCACAAGGTTTCTTTTTTATTTACCTCTTTTTATCTTTGCTTATTTTCTCTGGTGAAAAGTAACCCAAGCTTGGCTTAGTATAAACCCAGCCAGAAACAAAAACCCTCTTGAATTCCTCTTCATTATAAATGGATTGTCAATGTGTTAAATAAATCAGTGAAAATGGAAATCCAAAAATAAATAGCCATCCTGCTGTTGCCATGACAACTCAAATTTTTTACCTGGACAGAGATTTTATGTTTCACAGTTAGTAATCACTGAAAAGGAGGGTCACATTTTTTTTTAATCCTGGCACATTTCACCACCTACCCCCAACATAAAAAAGGGATTTTTTTTGGTTACTTTTTAGCAAATGAGGGGAAGATCAAAGAAAGGAGCTATTTTTCATTCCAGATAGGATAAAGGAGACACAAACCATTTACAACAACAGAGCTTATAACATCAACTCCGGCCTGAAAGGACAGAGAGCACAAAATACTACAGTGAGATTTCAAGGCTTTAACGTAGCCCTGCTATGCAAAAGGTATCGCATGTATAGAATAAGGTTTACATACCTTAAAACCGTATTTTGGCTCATATATTAAGGCAGTTTTACTACAGTAAAAAGCAACATCATCTCAGAACATCAGCAGAAAGTAAATATTTTGCAATTCGTGCCATGGTTCGTGCAAGTGAAATATGTGTCTAAATGACCCAGCAGCCCAGGCTGCAAAATTATTACACTGCCTGGTCCTTAAAATGGTAGAAATCAATTCAATTCCCTCAAAGTCCACGAGGAAAGGCTCAAAACACTAAAAAAAATCACATATTGCATTGGAATTAATTCCTGAGTTCTACTGGGATGGGAAGGAACATCCTCCTTCTCTGGGGTGGTAAATTGAGAGGAATTCAGCAGAGAGGCAAAAGCCACTAAGGGGACCCCAAGGGTCACCTGGGAACCTCTTCAGCAGCCCAGAAAAGTCACATAAAGGTCTTTTATTCCATGTTACCTGCTTTAAATAGTCTACTTGGTACCTCCTCGTCTGGAGGCTGGTGGGTGGATGATTCCCTTGGCTGGCAGACATTTGCAAGAAGCCTTTCCTTCACCCCAAGAGGTGACAAAACTAACCAAAAAGGAAAAAAAAAGGAAAAAGAAAAAGCCAAAATACATAAAAAGTTCAGAAATTCAAAGGGCAGTTTAAAAAAACAGCATCACTTTGGAATGTTTCCATTGGTTAATTTCTTTGTTAAATGTTTAGAGAAATAAGATGAATTTTCAAAACAACCTGGTCTTGAGCAAAATATTGTCTTCAGTTTGAAACTTTGTAACTTGTTTCCAAAAAAAAAGGAAAAACCAAACAAAACACCAACAAAGCCGCTTCAAAGAAACACCAACCAACCACCAAGAGAAAAAACAAAAAAAACCCCAACATTCAGAGTTGGGGGTAGGGAGGAAGCAGCACAAAACCAAACTGCTCACATCGAAACATCTCCACAAATCAGCCTTTTCTACAAAAAAAACACCTTTTGTCAGAAAATGTCTTGACCTGCATTAAATTGAATTAATTAATCTTGGTCAAAATCCAGCCTAATGGCAATAAAATGCTAAATACACCCCAAATCAGCCACAATATCCCTGGCAGTCAAGTGATAAATTCCCAGAGAATCATCTCCAATAGCTATGCCCGGGTGAAAGAGCTTTTCCAATTAAATGTTTGCTTAGTTTTGTTACCAATGTATGTTCTTAGCAGGCCAAGCCTGTAGCCAGTCCCTCTTATTTTTATGGCTGTGCATCCCCACATATGCACACAGGCAGGGATAGGGAAAGCTCTAAACAAATCTGGGTGTTTGCATCGTGCCTGCCCGAAAAGCAAAGCAGACTGTTCAAGCAGCAGCCAGTGAAAGCAAGCAT
This sequence comes from Margarornis squamiger, assembly GCA_035222235.1. Lineage (NCBI taxonomy): Eukaryota > Metazoa > Chordata > Aves > Passeriformes > Furnariidae > Margarornis > Margarornis squamiger. The sequence goes on along the minus strand of JAWWTY010000064.1, from coordinate 3,876,851 downwards.
TCAATTCTCCTCAGAGGCTCGTTTTCCTCTAAATGGGCCTCTCAGACTCAGTGACAACTCTTTGCTGCCTGAGAGAAAAAAAAAAAAAAATTAAAAAAAACTGGAATAGAAGAAAAAAAAAAAAAAAGAACCTATTTTCCAGTGCAAAGTAATCCCTGCGCCATTGCCATGGCACCAGACATCCGTCTCTTTCTTTCATTGACCAGACGAGGTCCTCCTCAGCCTCCAGCTCCTTTTTTTTTTTTTTTTTAAAAAATAGCTTTTTTTTTGTTCGTGTGTGTGTGTGTGCCTGAATTTGTTTCCTTGGGAGGAAAAGGAGTCATTAAAGTATTAGTTTAGGTTGATTGATTCTTTGGGGATGGAAGAGGGTTGTGGGGCTTTGTAATCTCTGACATGATCTCAAAACAGAGGCTCTTCAGCGTGATACAATATTGAAATAAGAAAAGGAAGATGCAGCTCTCACCCCTTGGAAAGCCAAACAGCACAGTTTGCAGGCTGGGAGTTGAATGTCTTCCAAAAAACTCCCTGATTTCTTCAAGGTATAGTGAACACTTGTGAAATAAAGGAGGAGTGTACTGAAATCTCTTTTTCTTTTAACTTCAGAGCAGTTTATGTGGCACAATTCTGACATGCTCTCGGCACGACTGCAGCAGGATATAAAAATAAACCAAGAAGAGCAAAAACCAGGAACTGAGTCAGATTAAAATGAAAAAAACAAGGGAAAACATAAAAATAAATATATACATTCAAAGACATACCATTGCTGAAAAATATACAGATACTGCAGAGGTTACTCAAACCACCTTAATTCTGCCCCTGTATTTTTGGATTACCTCCTATCCTCTCCTCCTTCCCTAGCCAAGGAAAGCCAACCCATTCCCAGCTTTTTTTGGGTGAACACAGTGGTACAGAAGAGCTGGGTGATGACTCAGCATCTGTTGCTTCTTCCAGTGGATTATTGTACTGGGTCACTTTAAAGGACATCTCTGGTGGCATCTCTGGCTCTGGGAAGCTGCAGTTCTTCCTGGGGTGGGGAGGGGGGGGATGTTGCAGGTGCTTGGCTTTTTTCAGGAATGATTCAGCACCTTGGCAGGATCTGGGGGCAAGAAAACATGTGTGCAACACCCATGCAACTGGATGTGCTGTGTGTGCTGACTTCAGGGAAACAGGGTTTTTGTGGGGAACAAACAAAAGAAAATGTCTCTGGCACACGGAAGCATCTCTGGCTGCTCTGTATTAATGAATAATTCCAAATAACCACCCATCCCTCCAACAGGAGCCCTGACAAGACAGATGGCTCTGAACTGCCTAATGCCACGGTTCACCTTTTGGTTTCATAAAAAAATCAATTTTCTGTGGCATCCACAGACCAATGCAGGGGGAGGCAGGGACGGGGAGCAAATGGATATGCAGGGCACACCCGGACTGCGCCGCCCACAGCGCACGCGCCGGCACCACCACACTGGATTGATCCCCCTGGCTCCTGCAATCTGATCAATTTTGCATTCAGTGCAGAGCCAGAGTGAATTTATTACTCCTAGGAAACTTTCTGGCAGAAAGGGAGATGGATCCATTACGGCAGAGCCCAGGGTTTCAGTCAGGCAGCTCCTGCAGTTTTGGACTCGTCCCTTTCCAAGGTAAAGGGGTACCTGATTTAAGAGCAGCAGGGGAACCTGATTTAAGGTTCAGCACTGAGGGTCACACGAATGCTCCTGGCATTATGGCATTTCCCAGAGGCCCCGCTGTACTACACAGATTTCAATGTTTAGATTGCAAAGAGCAAGGGGAAACGGAGAAGGGGAAACAGAGATGACTCGAAACGCACTCATGACATCATCTCATCACTCAGAGTCCAAAGCATTTATCAACCTGTAGCCCACAGCCAATTCCTCCCACCCAGGGCCAAGAGGACACTTTTGTTGGACACAAGGGACAAAGTTACCTTGCAATGTTCTGGATGCTTTGGCATTTACATCTCTCAGAAATCATGTCCCACTCCATTAAGGAAAATGTGTCTCCCCCAGTTGACACAACTGTGAAACCAACTTCTGTCTGACACTTCCACATGTGACAGGAGCACACAGGGAGAGCCAGGAGAAACCTTCCTCTACCACAGAGCTCCAATTCAGGGTCAGGATTTTCTACAGCCCTAGGAGAGAGAGGAAGCTTTTCTGTTCCAGAAGAATCCAGGCTCCAGGAAGATTCTCTGGCTCATTTTATACGCAACAGCAGGTTCAACATCCACATTCAATCATTTGTGCCATGTGCAACCAGAAATTACAGTAAATTGAGCCCAGGAGAAAGAAGAGAGCAAACTGTTCATGTCACTGCTCTCCCTGGAAAGGATGGGTAACAGTGAGGGAATGCTGCTTCCTTAAGCAGGGAAGGGGGGGCATTATGTGATCTCACTTTGCTTTTAGTTCTCTTTCCATCTACACACAGTTTGTAACCCAATACCAGTCCCGGAATATTTCCCTGCCTCCTTTAAAACCTCTGGGCAGAGGTTATGAACTCCAATGTGATTAGTGCTGTAAAAAGGGAGGGAATACCATGGAGCAAGATGGCAGATGTTGGACAATTAGGCAGGAACACGCTTGTAGCTCAATGACCTTTATGATTTACTTCAGCTTCTGTAAGATGAAGCTGGGATATGGATATAAATTGGGATATGCTTTGAGCCAAAGAAAATCATGGTACCTATACCCAGAAATATACTGTGATCCTTTCAGCCCAGAGCTTCCAAACCTCATCTCCCACTTCCCTTCCTCACTCCACGGACCACGATGGATTTGCTCTTGACCAGCAGGACTATCCATGGCAGACAGATGAGGCACTTCATGTGAATTTTTTTTTTTGCCTGTTGTCTATTCCTACCTCACACAATCCCTCCTGAGGATGCTCTGGGATTGGCTCTAAACTGCCTCCTTCCCATCAGGATTTTTATCTAAGCAAATAAAAATTAAAGCACTACCAAAGCACAAGGGCAGCATTTCACACCCTGACCTCTCACAGGCACCAGGTGCCAAAGAGGGGAACACCGGTTTCCTCCAGTGCCATTCCTGCAGGGCACAATAAAATGAGAGTCAGGACAAATGTAACTGAGCTGAGCTTCACACAGACCCGAGGCAGCTCCTACACAGAGTACATCAACACCAGCAAGAGTTACACCATGGTGAATCCAATACACAGCAAAACTACATTTTGGTCTGTAATTCCTCAAACTCTTTCACCAGGATAATGAAAATTATCAAATTTGCCAAAATCCCATTGTCTGTGCTACTGTACACTTCCCTCCATAACCAATTCCGCAGACAACCAGAAGAGGGGGATCACATACAGGACTGACCAAAAGGTGAGCTTACCACCAGAAGCAGTTTTCCTTTAACAGATTTTTTTATTAATTTAAATTTGCCCTTTCCCTACGCCAATTCCCACTGGTGACAGAAAAAAAACACCCTCCTTTCCAAGAATCCCTGTGCCATGTGAACAAAGCTGCAGTCAGTGAGGTGAGGTGGTAACAGGGTAATTTATGGTGGGTTTAGTAGGAAAAGCATGGGTTTAAGTTAAACCACACTAAATTAGAAAGAAAAAATATTTAGTTCCTGAGAAAAAGTAATAATGGAACAAAAAGGAGTAATAATGGAAAACAATGGGTCTCTGCGCAGCTTTTATGGACCTGATTCAGGTTCCACACATAAAGTTGCAATGAAGTGGCATAATGCTGACAAACAGCCTGGCTGCAATGAGCTGGGGCACAAATCAGATCTAGTCATCTTTTGCTTCACTTTTGGGAGAGAAAATGCAATTCAGCACACAGAATGGACTGAACAGAAAGTTTATCAGCCCTGCCTGAAGTGGGGGAGAGCCCAAGCCCTAAACTGGCCCACACCTTCATGAACCCCACAAGCAGTCTAAGTCTAAATTTGTATCACTGGAGCCAAAATTTTGGAGTTCAAGGGAAAACCTTCAACTCTAAAGTCATTAGGAAACCATTAAGAATTTAGCAGCTTTTTCTGCCCCAGCCCGCAGTTTCAGAAGCCATCCTTCAGGTAGTGGGCTGGCTGAGATGAGGTCTCACTCCCTCTCTGCTGCCCATCACCTGCCCCATCCTCGTTTTCCTCACTCTGACATTCCAGGATGCCGTGCAGTTGCCAGATCCCTGCTTTTCCAGCATCCCCAAATGCTCACTGGAGCAGTGCACCCACAAGGTACCCCAATGCCCTCAAGACCCCCAAAGTACTGCAGTCCATTGCACTGGTTTACAGAGATTTATCTTTTTGGATTTGAAGAGCAGAAATGCTGAATTTAGCAGATTCTGGCACAGCAGAGAAGTGGATCAGGCATCCAGATCCTGTCGGCTGCCACACAAATCCCTGCTATATTCCATAACTTTTTTCTCCATTCCTTCTAGCAGGTCCATGCAAAGAAAAAAAACAAAAACACAACAAAACCAAAATAAAAACAAAACCAACCAAACAAAAACCCCAAAACCCATCAACAGAAAACAAAACAAATACTCCCTCTCAAAAAATAAAACAGAACAAAAAACCCAACAAACAAACAAAACCCCCAATCTCTTTAGCTATTGTGGGCCAGGTTTAAATTAAAACCAAGGATGGATGCTGATTTAGTCAAGGTGGGATCCAGGTGCTGCCCAAGAAACCCTATAAAAAAATTAAACCTATTTTCACTGGCTTACTTTCACAGAAGCAAGAAACCAGCTTCAGAAATAATCCAGCCAGACCCTGGGGAGAAGGAGGGCGGGGGGGGAAGCCAAAAAGCAAACCAGGCTCCTTCTGGTGTTGGGAGCCGTGGGGAAGGAGGGGCAGAGCCCGGCTGGGAAGGGCTGGGAGCGCCGGCTGAACGGGGCAGCCCCGGACAATGGGATGAGCAACCTTTGTCGGGAACAAAAGACATCTGCTGAGTAAAACAGGAATTGACTGAGAACAAGGACAAAGCCAGACAGTATCACATGACGGGCCGGTCTGCTCCAGCAAGATGCCAGGGTCAAAGGCAGCGAAGGCAGCCGGGAAGTCAAGAGGAGTCGATAACGCTGAAGCCGCCGGGGCGGCGGCGCGCAGCGCGGCGCGCTCGGGGGGACGGCGGCACCGCGGGCTGGGGCACGGAGGGATGTCACCCGGCTTTTTTGAGAGCCCTGGCACGGGAGCAGAGCAAGGAGACCCCGGGGTTTGAGAAGCGCACACAGTGCCCACGCAGAGAGGCTGTTTAATAACAAACCCCGCTGCCAAACCACCCCCTCGTTACAGTCGATTGCAGCTCCTAAATGCTGCTGCCTGGGCATTGATGTGGGTATTCTCACACTCACAAGCAATGCCTCCCCACCCAGATCATCCATCCATAACCAGGCACGGTACAGATGCT
>JAWWTY010000064.1:3730440-3871447 GCA_035222235.1 Margarornis squamiger | reverse complement strand
TGCAAACAGAAACGACTCTGTCTCAAGGACGGTTTGAGCCTAAAATTTGGAAGGTCCTTATTCAAGTCCCTGAAGTGCCACCACGCTCTGCTTAACCTTGGTCAGGTCAACTCACCCCTCAGTGCCTCAGTTTGTAAGAGAGGAGTGCACCTCTGCATCCCACCTTTGGGATGCTTCTCTGTGAGTAAAATAGGACAGGCCCTGATATTCCCGTAATATAGGCCAGGCAAGAGCTACGTTTACGTGAGAAGAATTATTATAGGGTTTAACCCAATTATTAATACATCATTTACTCAAAGTTAGCTATAGCTCAAGAAAGTGTCAACCTCCTGTTAACTGATATCTCTACAGGTCCTTCTGTCTCTCCACATCAGTCCTGGCATGGAGATGATTTTACATCATCAAAATGGCTCAGTTATTTCAACTTCTCCTTCCAAACTGCCAGGTGATGCCCTACCTACTATCCCCAAAGACAACACTAGTTAAAAATCTCTCCACCTTACTTCAGATTCCAAGTCAGATTATGTCACTCAGCTCCTCCCTCTGTAACTCATCTGACCACCTGTAATTCAGCACAATTATTCCATCTTGGTATATTGAAAAAAATCCAAATTGATTTTCCCTTAATAAAGCTCACAAATCTATGAAAATATTATATACCCCCTGAAAATCTTCTAAAAAATCCTAAAAATTATTATGTTTCATAGTATGTTTTTTTTAACTCTTCCTTCTAACTCTACTTGCTCCAGTTGAGAAATTTTACCAAAAAAATACATTTAAAAGTTTCATTTCCTACTTTTTAACATCTCATCTTTTATCCCTAAAGGCTCTTATGTGCATCTTTCTGTATATGTTCAACAGTTTAGTCCACCTTGACAATTCCTGGAACTATAATGTGAATTTTATTGTTAGATGGCACAGCACTGCAGGGAAACCTATAATTAGAATACACCAAATACACAATTTAAAATACACAAATGAACTCCAACCAATTCAGCCCCAGAAATGCAGGGTAGAGAGGGAATGCACAAGGAGGCACTACTCAGCAATCCACATCTAAGGAATTAACTGAATAGAAGCAATCTGAATCAAAGAGTAGCAAAATAGCATTACAGCACACATTACCACTTTCCCTGGCATCTCTCTCTCAATCATCTAAATGGTTCATTTAACCTGTTCCTAAGTGCCTCTGTGGAAAAAAAAAAAAATGCAAATTTTTTCTGCAAGTAAAAATGACTCATCACTTAAGCAGGAGGATCTTAACCCAAGTCAGCAAATAAGTTAAAAGTGAAATCAGGAACGTAGATAAGCCACAAAGCCATGAGCAAAGATGAGTCTACATCAAAGGGTGGCATAGAAAGCACAGCTTCAATATGTTAATGAGCGCCAGAAAGTCATGTCTTGGCCTGAAAGATTATGCACTTCAACACCTAAACCTGCTACCATCACAAAAAAACCTCAGATTTCTGCAACCTGCAGCAAACCCCCTCCTGTGGCAGCCAGCATGTGTAGGAAGGAGCACAGCTGGACATGGGAAGGAGTCTTGGGATTTTCCCCCTTTGATTTCCTGTTTCCCCAGGAGTTCTACTCATAGAATCCCCGAATGGTTTCAGTTGGAAGGGACCTTAAAGCTCATCCAGTTCCACCCCCTGCCCTGGGCAGGGACATCTCCCACTAGACCAAGTTGCTCTGAACTGGCCTTGGACACTTCCAGGGGTGGGAAATATCACAAATCGTGGCTGGTATTGATCATTCATACACATTGCTGGTAGAGGAAAGCAGATGAAAGCTCCTCTACACTCCAGACATAATAAAGCACAAAACACCATAGAGAGGCTTTTATAGAGCAGGAGAAGAGAAGGAATTAGGAAACCTAATACCAAAGAGGCCCCAACGCTCCTCTGAGCTCTGCAAAGCAGCTGGGTGAAGTATTTCAGGCTGAACAGGACTAAGCACAGATATTATTGTTATTATTTATTATATAACATCCCATATTGCTGCATTTTCAATTCACCCACAACCACCTCCTGGAGCACTTACACTGTCACTGGGTTCTTACACTGCCCTAGTTTTCCAGCTTTCTTCTATCTAGGTAAATATAGAGGCCCCATCTCTGAGGCAGCTGAGTACCTATTATATCCTGCTGTTTCTCCCTCGCACTTATCCTATTATGCCATTACAGCTGGTGTAGGGTCGTGTGTTTTCTATTTTGTGACATAATATTGTGGGCCCAATTCCACCATCCCTAACACATGGTAAGAGCCCTTCATGTGGCAGGAGTCAGGGCTACAAATGGTGAGGCTGGATCCAGGATCTGTTCATTCCCACAGAAACTGCTATGCCTCCCATTTATATATAAATTACCATTGTGTGTGTATATAAAGGCAGTACTGACCCAAAATAACAACCACAGCAAATAAAGCCACTTAATATGTGCAAATAGAGACAACTTGGAGGCATATCAGAATGAATAACCCCTCTCTGCCTTTTAAGCAGAGAGAAAAATTGCTTCAGGAGTTGTTTTCTCAGCTTCCACCTCCTGCAGCTGAAGGTACCTGAGCCCAAAATGGGAGGTGAGCAGTGCCAGTAGGGGATGAGTCTTTGCTGTCTCATAAACTCGTTGTGCAGAGGGATTTTTTGTGACTTTTTGTCCTCAAAATCTCCACTGATACTTTTGTTCCTGGAACAAAGTCAAAGTCAAAGCACCCTGTGGTCCTGCAGCAGTTTGTGGTGCCATTCTGAGCTACTGTCCATGAACTTCCAAACACTAGGCACCTGAGGCTGGGATAAATCTCAGTTTACTGCCAGCCCAGCACACTGGGGATGGAGAAGAGCTGATTAGGAGGAGCTCCAAGTCAAATTAAAACAAGACAACAGGGCAGAAGGACTGAGCAGACACACTGGATCTGGGACACGGAAAGCTCCTCCAGCCTTTCATCTCTGCCTGCACAAAACACACCACAGGAAATGAATCTGAGCTGCAAAATTGTCACACAGTCCCTGTGACCCATTCCGTAACTATCCAGGGCTTATTATTTCTATTAGTACATATCTGGAAGGTACCAAGCACAAGAGGGTGGTAATTTATTAAGCTCTGCATCAACAAAGAGCAAAAATCTTTGAAAGCCATGGGAATTAATTGCCTCAAATTAATAACAACTCCTGAGCTGAAGCAGGCGTTATTTTTAAGAAGAGAGTAGGTTCCTAAATCTCTTTTTCAAATTGCTGCTCTCAGGAATTCTCCTATGGCCACACAGAAGAGTCACTGCAATGCCACCACTTCCAGAGCTCTGCTGCTTCAATCCCAACCCTCGTCAACAAGAGCAAAGGTCCTGGATCAATGCTGAGACCGTGGTCAGGGAATAATAAGGACTTTTCTATTCTGCTCAAGAACATCAAGTGATTGCAAAATAGCATAGTATCAATTGGTTAGGGACTTTTGTCATAATCTTAATTTTTTTAATAAGGACTATAATGAGAAGATAAATTATAGTCTCAGTGTTATATTGTATCCACATCTGCTGATATGGTTATAGCTGACCTGCTTATCAGAGCAAAAGGAGGAGATATTCAAGTTGATGAAAAGCAAATTCTGCTTTTGTGTTCCTTCTTCAACGTTTTAAAAGAACCTGCACTAATCTGCCTCCAGTGCCACCAGAATAGAGAAATACATCAACAAGGCTAATTCTTAATGCTAAAGAAAATGGAAGATACTGAACCAAAGGGGACCAGAAGAGCATTAGAAGAAACTGCAAAAGGGAAAGGAAGGATATTTGTAGTACCCAAGGGCTTTTGCTCAAATCAACCCCATCCCTGAGCTCAGAGGATTATCTGCACTGAGATCTCTCTGCAAACTAAATAAAATCATTAGTCCTTCATAATTTCAGTTACTTGCTAAGTGAATTAACCACCATCTGTCTGGACCACATGAACTCAGGGGACAGGCCAAGGTGTTCCTGAAATCTTGCACCAAAACGTGAGTCAACTCTCTAGGAAAACTCAATAGGAAATGAAAGCTGTTGACCTGACAGTGACTTTCCTGGCATAGTTGAAACAGGCTCACTGAGTAACAGTAATGCAAAATGCAGGACCGGTTTACTGAGAAGAATTCCAAACAATTTAGTGCATTTTAAAATACTGGGGTTACCACAGGTAGCTCAGTTTTGTCTGCTGTACCATTTGGGGGCTGATTTCCAGCAGCTTCTTGTTTAGCAGGGTGAACCCCCCCTGTAAATAAGTCAATACAGGATAATCCACATGTTAGGAAGAGTTTGATCCAAAATCCACTGGAGCTCCCTGTAAGAGCCCCACCAGCTTCCTGGGGGTTGAATCAGCTTCCATGAAGTGAAACTAAGGGTCTTAAGAGGGAAATGCATTTTTAGTAAGTAGTGCCTGGATTTGGCTGATGTAAAAGGTGTTAAATCACATTATTTTATTCTGCACAGTCCCACTGGCAGCAGCAACACATATGGAAAGTAGGGTCATTCCCTTCCATTACCCCACAAACCACATGGTCAGCTCTGGTCAGCCATAATTTCAACCATGTCATCTTGGGTGCAGATCCAGCCCAACACTCCTCCTGTGGGGAATTTTCCCCACAAAGTACACAATTCTATTTAAACATCACAGCTTAAATTGTACCTGACAGGGAGCCTGACATAAATTGCCTAATCTTTGTTTCTGGTTTGCACTTGTTGCCAGTGTCTGTCAATCTTTTCCTAAAGCCAAAATCAGATCCCAACAAACACACCAAGCTTTGGACTTTACTGAAATCCATCAAGAACAGACTCACAACTTACAGTAGTTTCATAATTTTCCATAATATCATACATTCCTTTGCAACCCCTCTAATATCCTTGTCCTAGAGCCTGTAGTGGAGCATCCCAGTGAATTGAAATGATGTTACAGTGAGAGACAAAGCAGCGAGAGATGAGAATTAGGTTTGTTGCTTCTATTTCTCTTGTGATAAAACCAGTTATCACCATAATCAATGCCCATCTTTATGGTGGATTAGTTCCTGAAGACGTCTAGAGTCACCTCTTAAAATCAGCCTGTGATGTCACAGAAACAAAATTATATCAATAGTTCATCAGCTTTTTATCTACAAGTGTGCAGCCTGGGGCTTTTTAGCTCGCTAGTTTGTCACAGCTACCCTGTCCAGATATCCCTGGACTGCACCCAGGACCTTCAAAGTGAAACCAACAATTCTGTACATCCTGAGCTGCAGGGTCTAAGAGCCAAGAGAGACCCAGTTCCTCTGAGATTTGGGCACTCAAGTGGTGCATAATAGAATCATGGAGGTTAAAAAAGACCTCCAAGAACATCCAGTCCAATACACACTGACCAACAGATTGTATCCCTCTCTGAACAGTGGAGACTGGCCAGGAGCATCTCTGTTGAGTTTCCACTAATGATGATGCCAAGAGTGTTGGCTGGAACAGGCAAATGATTATAGCTTGGCCTAAAACTGGGGGACTTTAAGTGTCCATTAGCAGCACTGTCACATTTCCAAGCTCACTCCTATTATGCCTATCAAGAATCAGAGTCATTCAGGTTGGCAAAGATCCTCAAGATCAAGCCCAACCTGTCCCCCAAGCCCAGAGTACATAGTGCCACATCCAGTCATTCCTTGGACACCTCCAGGGATGAGGACTCCACCACCTCCCTGGACAGCCCCTTCCATTGCCCTTTCCATGGAGAAATTCCTCCTGATGTCCAACCCTCCCCTGGCACAGCCTGAGGCTGTTTGCCCTTGTCCTGTCCCTGTTCCCTGGGAGCAGAGCCCAACCTGCCCCCACTCCCCTCTCCTGTCAGGGAGTTGCAGAGAGAAATAAGGTCCCCCCTGAGACTCCTTTTCTCCAGGCTGAGCACCCCCAGCTCCCTCAGCTGCTTCTGGTGCTCCAGACCCTTCCCAGCTCCATTTCCTCCTCTGGACACACTCCAGTCTCTTTTCCTTGCAGTGAAAAGCCCAGAGCTGGACAGGAAAAGAGGTGCCTCATCAATGCCCAGCACAGCAGGGCAATCACCTCAACACTCAGCACTGCTCCAGGAACAGACATCAGCTCAGGACCTAAAAAATGTATTGATGCCACACTAACCTGCCACAATTAACCACGGCATCAGCCAGGCTGGTCCTGCACTGAGCATCCAAACCAACCCGTTTGCAGCTTGTTCTCCCCACTTTCCAGACTCCCAGCCAGTGGAATATCCAGCTGTTGAGTTCAGGGGCCGGATCCAGTTCACAAGGCAGAAAATCTGGTCCCTGGGGAGGCTGGCTGAGCAACAGGCCAGACAAACTTGGATTGCTGTGGGGCTGCTTAAGTGTGTGAGAGGGCAAGACACAGGTCAGCAGCACTTATTAAGCTGCCAGTAAAAGGGGACACACATCAGACACGTACCAGTGGGTTCCACAAACACATGTCTAAACAACTGGACTCACATGGAGTTTCTATGTCTTCAACTAGATGATTCACGTGAGCAGAGACACATGTGCAGAAGTGTTGGTGCAACTGTGGACTAATTATACAGTAAATATTATGTATTTATTTGCATGTATAAATACTTATCTGTTAGATAAATATATCTATTTCCAGCTATAAATATATCTATGAAATATACTTATTTAATAAATATATTGATATAATTATTAACATATCTGTTACATAAAAATATATCTATCAAATATACATTTATGTAATTATTATTAAAAATACATATGGATTATTTTAAGTCCTGCAGAGCCAGCACCCATATGATCTATACATTAAGGGAAAGCTCAGCCTATGGTGTCTGTTTCAAATTTAAAGCAGCCCTGCTGCAATTAATCACAGCTTGGCTGATGAAGGACACAGCACTGAAACAACAACAAGCATTCTGGGCCCCTACCCCTGTCATCTTCAGCCACAACAAGTTTATTTTAGACCTCAGAACAGGGAAGGTTTGTCACCCAGTCCCTTGTCTGATCTATTCTTCTGAATACTCCTCCTAAACCAGTAGGAAGCAGATGGCCCAAAAGATCATTTACAAATCATTTCCAAAGGTTTAGATTTCTCCATTACCTTCGGGATAGGGGGAGGTTTCCAAACAGGGATCAGCGTCCTCAGGAACAAATACTGTCCTAGTGACTGATCCGTCAGGTTGAGACATGGAATGTAAAATTAAGGAACACCCATCCAGCACTCAAGAAAGAGGGATGTGTTACCTTGCTGTGCATATTTAATTGCTGAACACTCATAATGTAGAATCCCAGACAGTTTGGGTGAGAGGGGACCTTAAAACTCATCTAATTCCACTCCCCTGCCATGGGCAGGGACACCTTCCACTAGACCAGGTTGCTTTGTGTAATCGCCCCCACCATTTGATTCCTACTGCATGGAGCTGAATTTTAATGCCAACCCGGTGTTTTTCTGAGCTGCAGCTTGTACCTGAATCAATTTCTTTTTTTTTATCACTTACCCATTATTTATACAGAATTCAAAATGCATAACAGGAATAACTAAAATCACTTGACATGATGTCTTAACTCCAGCAGTTTATCAGCTTATTTCACAACAAAATGAGAAAGTCAAATAAACTGAGGAAAAAAGAACCATGGTTACAGTGAAAATATCACACAGCTCATTTAGATCTGTGCCCACTGTCCAGCTCATCTATCCACAACCTTGACAAATATGCAGATATGTTAGAAGAATAAATCATTTCATGTGGTCAGTACTGAAGAAGGGAGGTTTTAGGAGGGATTTGTATGTTGAGAAGGTGATGACTTGGCAGAAACTGGAAGGATTTCCATGCACAGGCAGGAATATGAAGCAGAGATGGGTATCAAGGTGGGGGTAGATATAACCAGGAACAAAGCCTGAGGTCAATTCTGTAGGAAGAAGAACATGACTTGCAACTGGTTTCTTGCTCTCTCAGCACTTACACCTCACACTGGCACATTCCTCAGGTGCTTGGGGCCACATCACACCTGTGCTTTGTGTTGCCTCAGCTGGTTATACCTTCCCTCTACCCAGCATATCATGTAGCCTCTTAATCTCATCCCTTTATCCTTTTGCCACATAAAACAGGATGAAACTGGACAAGATAATGAGAAGCTGTGAAGGATGGGAAAAGTATAAATAGTGCTGAGCTCCATTTCTCCTTTGGTAAAGCCCTGAACAAGCCTCTTAACCTTACAGAAATCACCGACTGGTTTGGGTTGGATGGGAGCTGAAAGACTGACTCATTCCACCCCTGCCATGGCAGAGACACCTTCCACCAGCCCAGGTTGCTCCAACCTGGCCTTGGACACTCCCAGGGCTGGGGCAGCCACAGCTTCTCTGGGCACCCTGTGCCAGGGCCTGCCCACCCTCCCAGCCAAGAACTTCTTTCTAATATCTAATCTAAAACTCTCTAAATGACATTGGACATGAGTCCCTTCTCAAACCACACAGAAAAGAATGCTGTAAAACCAAAGGAACAAGTGGCAGGTAAAAACACAGTCTGTGACTTGCCCTTTTTAAACCTGTAACTCACACTCAGGTCGAGTTTTTCATCACAGTCAAAGTCAACATAAGGAAACAAAACAATGTCCACAATTTTCAGAATACACACAACAATTCCACAGTGACTGCTCTGGTTCAGAAAAGTGCGTTCATGTCAATAAATGTGGGAATTCCATGCACAAGTTGGACAAGGTAACTGAGTATATTTCAAGTGTCTATCTAAAACTGAACTTATACCACAAATAGCTTTCCTACCCAAATCACCTTGTGGGAAAGGGTTATCCTTCAGAGCTGAAGGGATGTTCTCAAATCTGAATTAAGACAGATTTGAGCACATGAGGCACTTCTGACACAACACCAAAATACAGCAATTGCCTCAAGTTAGAAAGGAAACAAAAATTATTAAAAAATTCTTTTCTCTTTCTTGCCAATATTGTCACATGGAAGTTTTTTGCAGCGCGCACAGACTAATGACTTTCAGAGTTCTCATCTGCTTCAACCCTGTCCCATTTTGAACAAGGAGGAATGAAATCTGCCAGCACAAAACTGTCTGAGCCTCAGGAAAGACCAGCCCAAGCAGAACAGAGTCCCTGACAGTCCCCCACCAGAACTTCCAGGTCACACCCTGCACCTGAAGCAACATCCAACTGATGTTGAACATCCAATTATGTTGAATACTGTGGCACTTTTCACCAGATAAGGGTCTGTCCCCTTACATTTTCTGTATTCAGAATCTTTTCAACAGACATAGTTAACCACAAATTTGCACTGATTTGCTGAAAACCAACCTAATCTCACCCATTAGTAGAATAATTGCCTGGCTGGTCTTTCATTCCACACTTCTCCCCCAGCTTCCCATGGCTAAATGAGTCTCTCCAAGCAGGCTTTTCCCAGTGGAAGATAATATGTTCTTTCATGGCTTATTTCAGACTCTTCCACTTTTAACAGGGCTGTAACTAACCTCTTTTCTACCTGTCAAGCTGAAATTGTTTTGCTCCTACCAAATAACACCTAATTCTATAAACAACGGTATGGAAACCAGCGACAATCCCTAGGGAAGATGCTGTCCATGACATGCAGAGCCTACCTGGACACAAAATTCATTGCAACAGCTTGGCTCTGGTGCTTTGTAAAACCCAAAAGGCCTGTAAATGCAGAGGGTTGCCTAAACAGTGATTTGAAGTGATATTGCTCTACCACCATGTGCCTCAGGTGGTAACAGGACATGGATTTGGAATTAGCAAAAGGTAAATAAAGCAGTGGTTCAGCCTTTCCTGGCGGGGGACCATATAAACCCCCCGTAAGTGTGCCATGCCACATTGGCCAGTGGGGTACAAGAACCCCCTCTCTGATTAATCAACCAAATTGTCATCAAATCTTCATGAAACAAAACTTTACTGACACAATTTCCCTGCGTGAGAAGCAAACACTTGGCAGGACTCAGCAATGAAGCTCCAAGCAGGGGAAACAATACTTGCCTGAACCTTGATGTGTGATGGAGCCTCTGGAGAAGAGGCAGCATTTGAAATCCTCTTCTTGTGCCTTCCTGGAGACTTCTGACCCTGACTCCCACCTTCAGAAGAATCCAGGTGACCCTTTCTCTCTCTTGTTTAAGAGCAATTCCCACTGAAGTCATCAAGTTACTCCTATGGGGGGAGAAAAAAAAAAGAGATATTTATTCCTATGTAGAGCAGGACTAGAAGGGTTGGGCTTCACTGAAATTCCCACAAGGAGAAGTTAAATAGGTGCCTGGGATGGGAGCTGACACTATACACAGTGCACTTCACCCTCAGATTACAGAATGGACCTGAGGGGGGAAAAAGCCTTTTTATTTTCTCATATTAAAATCAACATGAACACAAGTTGGTTTGATTAGTAAGGAGATAAAATTAATTTAAAAAATTAAACACAGAGCGAAGTTTTCCCTTCTATCCCTGAAACAGTTCTCTCAATCCCCAGGCTGCAACAGCTCTCCAGTCAATCCCACTGAATCACCTTTTTTTTGCAGCAAAAATAAGTCTGTGGGGCCAAATGTTTCTGCCTTTGGGCTGAATAAACTTCTTTTTCTCCCAGGGTAGACCTGACAACTCAGCCACCACCACCACCATTCCCACTGACACTGTGGAATATCCAGACATGCAAAATTCCACCCCAGGTTCTTTGGTGGGAGGATAGTATCTTCCTATCCAGACCTACCTAAAGAAAACACATCAAGTTATTCAAATATTTATTCTTAGATTCTGGAAGGTCAGACTGATAGCACTTCTAAAGGAGGAGTAATGAGTGAAACTCAGGATTTACACCCCTGTGTTTGCAATCAGCACGAAGTCACTCAGCAGGCATCTTTCATCAGGAGTGTAAAATGAGAGCTGTGCATGCATAAAGCACTGCCAGATAAGCCCACGGTCTCAAAAAGCAAAGAAATGAGCCTGATTCTGATTCATCAGTATTCAGCAGTGGATTCAGTGGGACAGCTCGGAATTTACACTGGAATAGCGAAAAAATCAGGATTAGGCACCATCTGTCTCAGAGAGCCAAGCGCTCAGAATTGCTCCACACATTTGAATCCTCTTCCCCATTTCTTTAATCTCTTACACATTCCAGGTTTTCCATTCAGCTCCAATGACAAAAGAGTTTTACAAAATGACAGTCCAGATTGAGAGAACAGAAATTACAACCCCTGACAAAAGAGATGCCAAAGTTTTTATCAACGATAAGTGCTCCTTCCACGCAGACACTGGCCTGCAATGGTAAATATAAGGCAGATGTCGAATGGAAATTAAACATTGTGCTCCCAGGGTGGCCTCGGCTGCATTCAGAGTTTGATTTAAAACAAGGCCAGAGTTCTTTCATCATTTCTTCAAAAAGTTTCAAACCTAAAGATATTCCAAACAGACACATACTTGACCTAGAACTTGGCGATGCAAGATAATATTTAGGTGTAAAAACCACTAATACGGATAATAAAAGGCAAAGCAAGTTGTCTGTGGGATGGAAGGAGAAAATTTGTTCATCAAATCTCTTCTATTTTGCCATTCTGAGAGTTAAGAGTGAAATCAGGTGAAATATCTTGCCCCCTTTCTTTCAAACTAATTTCACAATAACATTTATCATTTGGGAGACTCGGACAACTCAGTATTTTGAAATACAATCAAAACAAAAGCCCAGCCGTCCAGCACTTCAAGGAGTATTTCTCTGCAAGCTTCTTAAACAATATTTACATCTATGAAAGCACTCTGCCTGGTATTATTAGACATGATAAAATAGCACTAGACATTTGCAATGACTTAGATATTCAGGCTCAAGAAGCACATATTTGAATGGTCTATAGTCTTTCTTTTTTAATAATTTCTGAACACATAATAGCTTAGTCAAAATAACGTAATAATAGACCTCTAAAAAATAAATCCCCTAATTGCTAAATATACTGTACACTGAGGACAACAAGTATAAATTTAAAGGTTGAAAAGATGCTCATATTTTCAGAAAGTTAAAAGCATAAACTGAATTTCATTTGCTCCTCTTTCACTTTTCTAGTTTGGTTTTTTTTTAAGACAAAAAAACCTCACTGAAAGTGGAATTAGTAGACTATTTCCAACTTGAATACGTAAATATGTTTGCCCTCTTCTTGGAAGCCATATTTCAGAAATAATGTTATTCTCTAAACAATTTCATATCAAACGCAGTAAAACAAAAAACTTTTGAGGCCATGACTTTGTAACCTCCCTGAAGTTCTGAACACCAGAAAAGCTGGCCTGTGCATACAAGACAATCAAACGCATGCTTAAATGTCACGTAAAGTCCTGTCTGTATTATTTTCCCCCCCAGGAAAGGAAGAAATTGTGACAAGATTTTACTTTTAGATGACCTGACAAACCAGCACGTTCTGGCATGAGCAGGACAGTCATTCCCCCTACATTACCCAGCACAAGATTCAATCACCTGAAACACAAACCTCACTCTACACTGAGATATTTTTCAAATAAAACCAACTCGCAAACAGCCTCTCTGGCCTTTTTAAAAATCATTTGCAATTGCTTTAAAACATAAAATATAGATGAACGGATGGATGAATGAATGGACAGCTAGAAAAATGCTTTCAGTCATGCTTCCTCCCCCCACACCCTTAAAATTGAAAAGCATCAGTATCCAAATAGCAACAGGAAATTTTTACCTTGTGGCTAAATAGCTCACTGTTCACTTTGCAGCTGCCTCTATTTTTTGCTGGGCAAAACACCAATACAAAAGTCTTTCCTAAGAAAACCAAGCTTTTGACATAAGGGCAGCGACAAACGCAAAACCTACAAAGAATTTTTTTCCCCCCGTCCCGTCGTTATAATTCCTAATTTTGTGGGATGTATTGCTGGGCTGTTTATCATAACAGTGTGCAATAAAAAGGACGACTAACTCTTGCAATTTTCTCCCTACTCCTCCCCTTGACAGGGGCCACTGATAGGGAAAGAGGCTCGGAAAAGCAGAGCAGTGAAAGGCTAAGAAACAATAGGCAACCATGGCTTTGACAATGCAGCCCTGAACCCTTTTTGCTCCCGCTGTGACACTTGCATTCAAGAGCAAGGGCGGCTGCCATCATAAGAATGGACAATGGCATGAGGAATACAAGGGAGAGGGGGGATAAAAAAAAAAAAAAGGAAATCAGATGAATTCAGAGCTAAGATGGCAGAGCTCTCACCTTTTCCGCTTTTTTTCGAGTAATCTGGATGGAGACGTCCCGCAGAGAAGAGATAAAAAGGGTGTGCTGAACTGTTGGATGGTTCTGAAGACTTCTGCATTTGCAAACGCATTTTAGAACTATTTGTAGGGGTATATATGCTGCATGCCATCTCTCTGTCTCTGTCTCTCTCTCTCCCTCTGTGTCTCTCTCTCTTCTGTTTTATGTCCTGCTATCTCCATCACACACCTCTAATAGTATGAAGACTTTCTGCCCATGTAAGTAAGTGAGAGTGTGTGTTCCTTAATGTTTGAATCAAGACACACGTCTGCATGCATTTCTAATCTAAGGAGCCTATAGCAGTTACTACAACTATCAATTAGTCAGCAATAGCTTGAGATCCCCATGTGTCTGGGTGAACAAAGGTGAGAAACATATGCAAATAGTACTACAGCACCTGGGTCACGTACAGTAACTTAGCCAGCAACAAATAATTGCATCTGTTTCTGCCTTTTCGATGCTTCTTGTTCCTTGTGATCTAAAGTTAGAGGTTATTAATGTGAACAGTAACACAATTAGGCATGGCATTGTATATTTTCATCCCAATGACACAATAAAAGGAAATTAAACTGAACTAGATGGAAATAAATGGTGACTTAAAGGCTTTAAAACGAAAAGATTCTCTGATCTGTAGCAGTGCTTCTGTTTTTTTGAGCAATTGTTCCTGAGTTAAAGATGCAAATTATGTAAGATGTATTTGATCATTTCATGTATATTAGATAAGAAACCAACTATTCCAGAGGAGACAGTGGATGCCTAATTTCCTGAAGTTAAGTCCATAAAGAGGGTAAGCTAAATCTGTTACTATTTTTATTAATTAAGCGACTGTTACTTCTAAGACCGTTTTAAGGGTGTTTTTCAGATGTTTTAGACTTAAGGCAAACAATTAAGAAGAAAGATACGGTACCTTTGACTCTCTCCTTCTTCTTAACCTCATAAAAATGAGCCTCACCTTTAAAAATTTTCAGAGTGAAAATGGGTTAAAAAAAAGAAAAATCGTAAAAAAAAAGCCCTGAACAAAATCAAAAGGAATTGAATAAAAAAAGCTCTGAAATCCAGCACCACCCTGACTCCAGCACAAGAGAAGACAGAGCTAGGCTGCTATCCAGAGAGCATTTCAGAGGTGACAGCACAGGCTGTGGACAAGGTTATTTACACAGATTTGATCAGAGCGGCCACGGCTCCGGACTCTAATTTAATTCGCAGGAATTACATACCCCGCATTTCCAAGTGCGGGGAACTCCCAAAATTAAGCGCTTTGACAGAGTTTGTTGCGGAGATGAAGCATTTTTTTCTCCTCACGTGCAATATGCTCGGAGTCCTGCAAGGCTGCACAACCCTCTCGTTAGCTCCCCTTCTACTTATAGCAGCTTCCATGGGAGCCTCATTAGTGACACCAAAGGGAAAATATTCCTCCTGCTTTGGGGCTCGGTGAAACTGTCGAGTTTATTTAGCTTTAGACGGCATAAAGAAAAATAAATAAATTTAAAATAACTAATACCTCCTTAAAGAAATCCCTCCCCAGCTCCCTCACCTTTTTGGACCAGTCTAGTGGCTGGAGGATTAAAGGAAAGCTGCAGTTTCCCACCGTCTTTGCCCCGAGAAGCCCTGAGTGTGAGCGCCCCAGAGCTGGGTGTACAGCCAAAACCCAGGCAAAGACGGGGCTCGGAAAGCCCCGGTGCTCAAGGGGTGTTGTGCTGACCCGCCAGGCAGTCTCATTCCCAAACTGAGCTGCTGGGAGGGAATTGCAGGCGCTGTGGAGACAAGGAGGCTCCCGGAGTGAGCGCCAGCGCAGCCCGGAGAGCGCTGGCACCGGCGCTCCGACGGGGCGGCACAAACACCCTCAGAAACTACAAAATAATCTCACCCTTCGCTGAACAACAAGACCTTAAAATCCACGTACGGGAGGGTATGACATGCAGACAGGCAGGGGGAGGGGGCGGGGGATGAGCACAACATTTCCCATCAATGCCGTTTATTTCTTAGGCTCTGCAAAGGCTGTTTCCCCACTTTAATCGGAATTACTCGTCTCGTTTATCGGGCCAGTCTCGTCGCCTGCAAATGTACAGCTCAGGTGGAAAAGGGGCATTTGTTTAGGGCTTCGAACAGAGAGTAATCACTCAATGCTTATCTGGAGCTGAAAAGTAGTTAAACAATAGTCAAAAGTGATCATTCCTATAGTTATCTGTGTGCTGACACACTTGGGCACACAGATCCATGGTAGGAAGGCGGCTAAAGCAGAGAGCTGGATGTTTTTATCGCTACTGAATGCCCAGTTCTTCTTGCTCTCAGTCTGCACCATCACTCCTTCAAACACACGCAATTCAGATAAAACAAGTCAGCTTTCTTTAAAAAAAAGGGAGAAAAAAGCCCCACACAGATGAATAGACACCACTAATCAGATGTAATGTAATCGAATACTCTTCTTCATCTAATCTGTCTGCTCTGTGTAATCTAGCTATTCTCCCAGCTCCAGCATTTGTAATAGGCATGACATTGATTCCCATCTCGTATAATGTTATTTCAGTATTTTATTCTTAAATGAGGCTACAAGTTGGGTGGCTACTTGGCATTCAAAACTCTTCATCAACTTTGCAAACGACATGGTGTGTAAAGTGAAGTGGAGCTGCATCTCTTGGCTACTTTTTAATAGTTACAGACCATTCTCAGAGTTTTAGAAATTTTTAAAGCACACAAAAGAACAACTAGAATTTAACCACAGAACTGCCCAGGACCAACAGCAAAAAAACAAACCCCACAAAGCCGTTTGATGAGATCTGCCTGCAGACACCAGCTGGAAAAAGCTGAAACCCTGCACACAACACTGAGAGTTTTTTTACGTTTTCTAAAATGCAGAATGATTTCCTTAAATAAGCATTTCAACAACGTCCACCCAGGTTTTCCCCAAAGAAAAAACAAACCTGGTCTGATTTTCCAGGACAAGCAGGATTCACAGCTAATCGTTCTGTTAGGTAAATGACAGCAGCGGGGAGAACAAACAAACCCTCTCAGACAAACAAATATATTTGAACGTAATAAAAATGTTGACAACCATCATATGATTAAAGCAACTGTTTTACTCATTTAAGGCCTTACCATTGGAATAATTTAAAATTAAGGGAGAAACATCAACCCTTTGGGTTTTCCAGAAGATATGTAATTTGTAGGAATAGTTGTGGGATTTTTGTTGTGGGTTTTTTTCTTTTTTTTTTTTTTTTAAATGTAGCAATTTTCAACGTTGCAAGATAAAGCTCTCTCTTTTTTTTCTAATTTTATTTTAAGAACAGACCCCATTTAGGACTTCACATTGTAAATCTCCCTATGTCTGAATGCTGTTACAAGGTTTGACAATGAAAGAATAATTCATGTCAGACAAAAAGAGCCCTTCAATCAGCTTCATGCAGCTTTTCTCCTGCAGGGCTATGCCAAAACGAATGTGGAATCCTGAACTGAACCATCCATCACATTTCCCGAGTCTTTCAATTAATGACACTGCAATCAGATCGATGGCGTGTAATAAGAAAAGAGCTTTGCATTTCTATACCTATTAATTCGCTGAGTAACTCCAGTGGTAAAACGTGACCAGAAAGGGAAAAGAAAAGAAAATTTCATCCTCCCACTGAGATTTTTGGGGATGTTTAAGCCAATCTGTGCAAGTCTTGGTGTCACCCCGAGCCCTGAGTGCTCAAAGCAGAAATCACATAGGATTTTTTTTGTTGTTTCAAAGCAGGACAGTCTCCCTTCCACACAGGTATTTTCTGCCCTTAAGCACGGAGTGTTTTCTAGGTAGACACTCCAGATTAGAAAGAGGAGCCTACTTTTCTTCCAGGCTCAGCCTGGTGAGCCCCCAGCAGCCACCTGTGAGGCAGGGATGTCCTCTCTGCAATGTGAGCCCTGGTGAGCCCAGTCCCTCCCAGGGCAGGACTCTGCAGCCTCCTGCTCTGCTTTGAAGGCAGTAATTAGCCACCAGATTTCCAGCTCACAACACATGCCAAGGATGGAGTTACCTCACGCAGTGATTAACCTCCAACAAAACGAGGAGGGGGCAGAGAGCTGGCCATGGGGTGAGGGCAGTCAGGACACACAGGAAAAAACCCCTCTACCAGCAGCCATGTGATGAAATTAGAGTGACCTCACATCAGTGCACTGGCATAAGATTTTGGATCGATGACAAAAAATTATCAAGGCTTTGCAGGATGGAGCTGCCAAGCACATTTCAATTCCCTGACTGCAGGCGCTGGGGGGATTGTTTGGAGAAGCTGAACACTACAGGAAAGGGAAAGCTGCAGTTAACCAGAACATGGCCACTGCTAAAAGGATTTTATTTTTGAATTGCCTTTCTTTTAAAAGGTACATTTTGTGCCTTAAAAAAATACCTTCTCTTTGAATGCTGAGCTCAAACCAAGAGGCTTTAGCACCTGACAAGCAGATAGAAGGAAAGAGTGATGTGAAGGACTTGCACGAGACAAGAATGGGTCACCAGCAATGAGGGACATATCGTGCCTCCAAAAGGTCCCGTTGCGCTGCCTCGGACAGGAAGCTGGAGGTGAAGTTCCCCCACTCATCCTAACCCTTCCTCTGGGTCAGACGAAGCCTTCATTCTCCAGCACTGACGTGTTTCAGCAGTTCTGGCTTTACCTCAAAGGGAAGGAGCTGCAGCTGAGACAGGAGATGGTCCCAGGTCAAAACCTACAAAAAGACCTTCTTTGGGGAGCAATAGACTTGCAGGGAGGTTGTGTATTTTGGAAGTCTTTGGAAAGGGGAAAAAAAAACCTTTATGAGAGCAAACAAGGAATGGAACAACAGGAAACAAGGGAGGTTTTTAAGGTTCACTTCACCAAATATCAAAGAGTGCTCTTAAGAGATCGTTTCTGGCTTTGCCTCTTAATATCTTTTCTGATCAAATTTCAGCAATTTCAAATGTCAGCAGCATCCTAAAAAGAAAAAAAAACCCACCTTGCTAATGCTGCAGCTCATGCCACACATGGAGTCAGGCACAGTGCAACCAGCTCAAGCACCCAGGACGGGAACTGCAAACACCAGGGCAACAGTGAAACGGGACGATGCCCATGAGCTGACTTGCAAAATAATTGCGACTAAAGCACAGTCAGAGATGCCCAAAGAACAATAAATAAATAAATCATGTTGAAGCAAAGACAATTCATTTACAAAAAAAAATATGTGAGCTTAATGCAGGCTAAAGAAATAGGAGAAAAGAAATCTAGGATGAGAGATGGTAAAACCGAAAGAAACTTTGAATAGGAAGCTGAATGCAAAGTATTTGTATTCCACATCACTGTATCTTGTCCTTTCTGTGTAGAGGACACAAAGAGACACAATTGTAGGCATATCAGGATCCCACCACGCTTGGGGAAGAGCAGGTTTTGGAGCACAGGCAGCACACACATACCTTAGTGACCTCCAAGGTCCAGCCAGCCCCTCAGGCCATGTCCCACGCTTCTGGGAATTCAGCTGCCAAGGTCCTGGGTTCAATGCCAACATTTAAATAGTCATTATTCATTTTCCTTCTTTTTACTGTAACTAAAAAGGCATCTTCCCAAAGCTCCTGGTGCTGCTGCACATGATTAATATTACAATTACAGTTCAGTGTTAAAATAATCACTTCAACAAGGATGCTGCTATGCAGCCACCACCTCCCTTGTGTCTCCTCATCTAGGAACTGTACCCCAACTTTCTCCAAACCCAGAGTGCTGCAATCATTGTTTTCCATCAAAAGAAAAGCAGGTGTATTTCAGTACCTGCCTTTTACAAATACTTATCTGACATCACAATTTTATTAAAAGGTAGATCAGAAAATTAGAGGAAAATCTGAAGGTGAGATCACAGAACCAAAGGATGGGTTGGAAGGGACCTTCAACACGGAGGTGCTAAAATATTCCGAGGACATGTATGGGATTACAAGGCTGGGAGAGGCTGGATTTAAGTGGTTTAAGTTCTCAGGTAAGGGTAGGGATTTCCAAAACAGCCAGAAAAAAAAAATCGGGAAAATTCAATATTTCCTAGGCACCTAAATGAGACAGAGGGACACAGGGTCCTTTAGAAAGGAATGACAAAGGGTTGAGCAGCACTGGCTTTGGAGTCATAAAGCCCAGGGTGAGGTGGGGAATGATCCCAGCTTCCCATTGCTCCCAAAGCGATGGAACTAAAAAGAGCACTTCAGTTTTGTTCAGGGCTCTCTCCACTGGCTGATCTCACCTCCTGATAAAACAATAGACTCACATATACAAATATTGGCAGCACTCAGCTTTGTTTTTCTCTGCAAGCCTGAAGGGTGCACGGCAGTGAAACTGCAGGCTCTTTTGAGCATGTCTAATCAGCTCTGCCTGCCAGATTTTTGATCTCTGGTGGCCAGTTCTGCTCCCAATTTATACAAAAATGCAGCTTCCAGTGTATGTGGTGTTCTGAGGACAAGCTCCAAATCCTCAGGCCCATCTGAAACAGGATAAGAACACACACAGAGGGAGGGAGGAGGCACAGAAAGGAGTTCATTAATTGGCCTCTCTTCATCTCAAACCCACGGGGCTTGGTAGGAACGGCTCTACAGTGGATTTATTTCTCCACTGCACCTCCTGGAGGTATAACCTTGGAAGACTAAACCATAGCAGGTTTCACCAAGCAGTGAAATTTGGAGGTTGCTCCATAGAGGAATGGAAGAATCATCACCCCACACACCCATCTGTGTCACCCAGAGCCCATCTGTGTCACCCATACAGCATCAATGAGCTGCTGTTCCCTCATCAGGGCTGTTTTCTCTTAGTCATTACATTCACAAAAATATTTCAGTAGTGCCGAGCTGTTTCTTTTTTAAATAACTTGTTTGCTTTGTTTTTCTTTCAAGATTTGCATAAATGCCTACAGATGCTGTAAATATTTTCAGAAATAGCCAATGGATGGACTTAACTTAAAACCAACCAACAAAAAGCCCTCACCGAGCCTTCATCTGCATCTTCCAACAACTAAGCTTTTAAAATATAGGCACTCTATGTTTAAGGCTGACACTATACTCATAATTTCTACTGTAAAAAATGAGTTATCACAACTATTCAGTCTCTCCCCACAGTGAATGGAAAGAGTAACACCTCCAACAGGACACACACATCTTCCTACCACAGGATCTAAAATAGTCTCATTCATTCTCTGGACATGCCCACTTCTCTCCTCTGGCTAGAGATCCTGACTGACCAGTATAACCTCAAATTCCTAATTTTTAGATATTTAAAACTAGACCTTCTCAGGAGTGTCTTGGATGACTAACACTGGGATTCCCTACATGGATGTAGCAGCCTAAAACTGATAAAACTCTTGAAGATCCTATGAAATTTGAAAAATTGCACATTTGGAAAGACCTAGCCAGTATTTTAACTGTCCCACCCGACTTTTCGATGTTCAGACTGGTAAGTCTTGTGCATTCCTTTAATATCTCAGGAATTGGAACTTGTGACAAAAAGGTTATGGACAACGTTACAAATTAGTTCAAGTGCCTAATGATTTTCTTGTGGTTTTTGCCTTGGTTCTCACCTTCTTGCTGTTCTTAAACCTCTACTACACTTCTAGATACACATATATATATTTAGTCTTGACAGATATGGAAATAGCTCTTATAAAAAGGAGCTTAATTTTAAATAGTGCCAAGATACAGGAATAAAAACAACCAAAAAAAAATCTGTTTACATTTCTGTGGGCTAAGAAATAAGTCTTATTCACTCCAAAGCTTTGAAATGGGATAATCTGAGGTCCTATCAGATGCTTATCAGATTTTTGCCAAGGTATAGTGAGCCCTAACTGCAAACACAGACATCTTTAAGTCAGCTGCTCCGTGTTCCAAAGGGAAGTCACCTCTTCTCCAAGGCTACATTAGTCACACATAAACTGTTGAACCTGAAGAACGAAAACTTTCCTGTTGGTCACAGTAGTTGCCTTGTAGAAGAGTTTATTACCCTCACATTAGCCTGCAGAATTACCATTATTATTGAACTCCAAACTAACCACTGGTGACTGGACTCAGCCTCCTGCAGGGATATACCACAGGCTGAGCATGCACTGAGTGTGATCCAGAGGCAGGTGAGGATTATTTATTGCTTTGGCTCACTGGAGGATGAGCATGAGAGTTCAGGAGGAACAAGATTTTTGGTTCCCCCCAAAGTATTCCGAGACCAACCTTATTTGGTCTGAAGTGGTTTTATTAAAGCTTTATATTTTGTAGAAATCTGATAAAATTAATATACTCTAAACAGCTTTTGACCTCTAAAAAACACAGAATAGATGATCCTACAGAACAAAACCAGCGAGTCTGAACTCTGAGCTTACCTTGCACAGAGACCAACTGCAGTGGACAAGTCTGATACACCTCCCTGTCTGTGTCCTGCTTTATACAAGCCCTACAGGGCTATTGGGTGATTTTTCCAAGTTCTACAGTCCAGTTTCTTTTAGGAATTCACCTTCAGAAAGAGAAGCTGATACTGTAAAAACAGCATTACTACCCTGTAACTCCTATTACCTATGAGTTTGTTCAGACCTAAAAAAACACCCCTTGTAAGGCAAGTTTAGCCTATTATAAGTAGGTGGGGTCAGCAGTGAGGTTTTAGTCCATTTTTACAGTTGAAAATCTGGTCCAATGAAGCCTGAAGAACTGGGAAAAAACATACACAAACCGTGATCAGAGACTTAGGTTTCTAAACCGTATTGAGGTTGCAAAAACAAATTGACATCAACATATGGGGGAAGTCTGAAGTTGCAGCAAACATTCGCAAATGTGAGAAACTTTGGCATGCAAGAGTCCCCATTAAATTCAAATATACAATGCACAAGATTAAAGTTATTCAGAGGCATTAGTGTTTGCAAGATCAGACCCCTGAGATGTCTCTGTGTAGTAACAGTTACTTTAGGTTTAATCTGTTATTGCATTAATATCTATAAAGAGCATATATAAATACAAATCAGATGGCAGCTGCAGTCTCACTGAGGAAAAAGATTGAAGGGCTAGAGGGGAACTAAAATTTCCACGATGGCAATTTCCAGCGTATTTTGGGATTATCGTCCTGTTATTTTTTTCCCCCCATACACAATACACTCATATATATGAGAACAAAAAAGGCAAAGAAATTAATTACAGAAAGAAGAGAAGGACAATACTGATGGGGAAAAATTGCTTGCAAATGGACAGATTGCCCTTGCACAGGAGCAAGTGATGGTCTTAAATATGGCAACCCCCCTCAGATTTCTGTGAAAAGCCTAATGTGCTCTACTTAACACTCAAGAAAATTCACTAGGAAATAATGACCTCTAATTTATTTTGGCTACAGTGATGTTCATCTGTGCTTCTGTTCATCTTGCTCTGAAGATTTCAGGGTACTTTTTAACTAGACTGACTCATTCTCTAGCTGCCTAGTAGTTAATCTGCTCAGATATTTCCCCAAATAACCATCTGCTCCACCTTGTATTTGTTTCACTCTCTATCTTAGTTCTTGGTCCGTCCTGCTGGCTTATTCAGCACTCTTTAAATTTCTCCTCTGGCCTTATGTCTGGTTGCTTATGTTTTGGACAGACAATAGAGGTGATACAGGCCATTATTCATGAGAAGCTTCAAGTGTAACGTGAGAAACATCTCATCTCCTGACCCCTGTTAGCATAAGAATTGCTGATAAAATTCTGGACTGAAAGAGAAGAATCTTCTGGGAAAAATATAGGCAAAAGTTTCACTTGAGATGTGTTTTGTAAGAATAATCCAGATTAATTCTCTGCCCAAGGACAAGCTCTAACGCCTAGTGCAGTTACCAGGAATCTAGAGAGGTACTGTGGGACAGACCTACATGTAAATAGTCTTAACTATTCCAGAACAAAGTCAAAACACACCAAGAAATGTTTATGGATGTTCCAACTGCTAATGGCATGCGAGGGGCTTATCTTTCAGCTATCACAGGTCAATGAAAAGGAATATGTGAACTTCCAAATATTCCTTGCTTGGCTGATCCATCAATATGATAACTAATACACACTTAAACGCCTCGATGTACTCCCTGAAATTAAAACAACCAGATAACAGAAAAGGAGCTTAAATAACCATTATCAATGGATTTCAGATAAAAGTCACGAAATTATTTCAGAAACATCACCCAACACAATCAAATGAAATAGCTTTGGAAATGGGTCAGGGAAGTGTGAGCTGGCAACCAATTATGTTTCATATGCAGAGCCAGTTCAGCAAAAAGTCTCCCAACATTAAAAGCTTGACAAAGTTGGTCCAAACTACACTTCTCACTAATTAATGGGGGGCAGAACCATCAGTAAACCAACAACCTTCTACTTCCAACAGTGTTCAGGCCAGAGCAGGTATTTGCTGGCTGACCCTTCCCAAACTTCAGATGTTTTTCTTTTGGAGAACAAATTATCAACAGATCAGCCTGGAACTGGGTTAGTCTGAAGGCTCTCAGGGCCTTCAGCAACTTTTTGACAACTCTGAGAGGCTGGGGGAACCAGGAGGAGAGATGGGAGCCATTCCTTCCCCCCACCCCCCCCAATTTTAGCCTCTGTTTTCCCTTCCCCCGAGATGCACCCAGAAAAATAACTTCACATGAATTTCTGGCTGTGGAGCTGTTACTCGGATAACAGGACAGTCGCTCACAAAACATGTTAGTGCATATCATGGAGAAAATGGTCCTGCCTCCATTTCCTGCTCTTCTCACCCCCTCCACACAGAGTCTCTTCTAAAGGGAGCACAAATGACTATTATTAAAGATGAAGTTTGTGGGTTGTGAAGCTTTGGCTGCTTTAAAAATCAGACAGACCAAGTCAGCTCAGCCCAAATTAAACAACAGGATCAAGAGAGGGCCAGAGGAGCCCAAGCCACGCAGCTACACCACAGCCTGAAAGCCCCACGGTACTTTTGGGTTGCTTTGACCTAATTTAGCCTCTTCTCCCACACAAAATTTGACTCCTGTATGGGTGTTGCATTTGGGAGTTTATGGGAACTATTGGGATGCATCTCATCCTTCCTGATTCCCAGGGGATCACAAACACCATCTTAGCAGCTGCTGCTGAAGTATCACAGCAACCTGTTGTGCCTGCACAGGACTGGCCAACAGTATTGCAGGAAGACCCTCAGCAGGGATCACTAGAACACCACACAACAGATCATGCCCAGACCCTAGAAATGCCACCCATAAAAGCCTAGAACAGCCTTGTTTCATAACAACAAAAGCTACGCACCCTTTGTTAATGTTAAGACTTGGCCATTTAAGCCTGTCATCCCCACCACACTCAAGACCCAACCAACACAACAAAACCACACCACTTTTAGGTGTTGTTTTCTTTGAAGGGGCTGAAGGAACATAGACACCCTGGGTTTTCCAAGAAGAGATATTTCCATGAACAAATGAAGACAACACATTCCCAGGGCCCCTCATAAATGCTGGCCCAGAAAGGCACATGCTTCTGTCGAGAACATTTCAGAACAGTGTTTCCTGGGGCATTTCTGAACACTATTGATTTGCATGCAAAAATCAGGTCTGCAGCCCTGCCAAAGGACTGGGCAACAAAGGTGGAAGAACAATGCATCAAGAAACAAATGCACACCTTTTTTTTCTTCCAGTTGATTAAAAGAAACTAGGTCTGATTCCCTTTGTTTGACACCAGTAGGATGCCACTGAGGACTCAGGAGTTAATCCTGCAGCACATCAGAGTTACATACCCCCAGCATCTGAGCCATTCTGAGCTGCCCTCAGACAGAATTCCAGCACAAGGCTCCCCACGACTGCAACAAACTCAGATCAAATTTTACTAATCACCAACCTCTTTTCAATCCATTATGTTGACCATTAAAATAATCATATGAATGTGTAAGTCTGAGATGGGGGAGCCATGTGAGCCTCCATGGCTGGGTTTCTATGGAAACAATTCCCCTGGCATCTTCGGTCCACACTCGGTATTCCTGTCTTACTGTCTCACTCACACACTCAAAAATCCCTGTTTTTCCAGACACTCATTTCAGGAGGGGGGTGTTTTCTCCTCCCTTCTCTTCATCCACTGAACTGGGTAGCACTGGGGTGATGTATCTGGCTGGTCACTGTGCCCCACTTCTGAGCCAGAGGAATCAGGATGAAGGTAACTGGGCAGAACAGTCTCCACAGGACCTTTTAAGACTTTTGCCTTTTTAGTGCAACTGACAAGACTGAAAATTAGTCGTAATGATGTTTTAGAAGTTTGGCCACTTTCATCGGTCGGTGAAGATCACATATGAATTCCAAAGGAAAGGTATCTGTAGCAACTTCCATGCAGTAGCTGCCCCATTCCCATCTCCTTCCTCTACCCCCTGGCAGCTTCACCCATCCCATAAAAGCAATCCCTTATGTGAAAGGTGGCAGCTTCTCTCCACATGCAACCAAGACACACCAGCCCTCATCCCTGGCACAGAATCACTCCTTCCCCAGCTGGAAAAAGGAACAGACAAGGGAGCCAGAAATTAAGGTCCCCGTTAAAATTTGGCCATGATGCTTCAATTAACACTCCATCCTTACGAAAAGTACCACATCCCAAGCAACAGGGCCTCCATCCCTTCCCTTCTGAGACTGTTTCACAGTACATCACAGTACAACGGGCTTCACACTTCATTTTCCTCCGAGTCAGCCCACATTTTTAATTGCTCAGCCTGACTGTAATTCAATCCCTGTGGACCACTGAGAACAATTAGTTCCTTGTGTCTGCAGAGCTGCCACCACCCTGATCAAGTCAGCAAGGACAGAACTAAGGTTTTGTAAGGCTGAAAACATGAGCTGCTACACCTACTCCAACCAGCTACACTCAGTAGTTGGGGTATTTATTGACTGCTCCTCTGTGCAAGTGCCATGTACACTCAGGAGTGGGTTACACCTGCAGCTCCTCAGTACTTCTCATGGCAACAGCCCACATTTTTGGGGACTATATTAGACTTTCCTCTACTGGCTTAAAAACTGTCTGTATTTCTGAAACAGCTCACAAAGGACAAGGTAACAGAAATGTCCTTTCAGTCCATCCTTTTGCCAATATTCTGCTGAAGTATTAAACAAAATCTTAAGCTTTCTGGTTCTCCTTCCCAGGCCTTTACCCCCAGAATGGACATCAGTGAGGCAGAGGTGCTACAGAAGGAAGATGTCCAAGTACCTTCTGCATTTAACCACTCTGTGTTGCAAATATACTGAGAATTACCTGCAGGAGTTGGTGCTACAGAAGGAAGAAGTCCAAATATCACCTGCATTAAAACCCCTTTGTACTCTGGATATGCCAGGAATTACCTTGCAGGAGTTAAAACACCAGTTGCCTCCCCAAACTACCACTTCCACTCCTGCTGTGCCAGTTTTAAAAGAGCACTGGGGCCACATTTTAGACAGTATAATTTGGCACAGATCCCGTCGCTCCATTGTTTTCACTGGGACTGTGCTAAGTTACACCAGATGAGAATATTGCTCTAAAAAGATTTTGCTTTAAAACAAACACACAAACAAAAACAGGTTTAGACAAGACCAGGGATTTTGAAGCTGCATTCCTGTCTCCAGAAGCTTCCAATGACTTGCAGTAGCCTCTGTTCCACCAAGCCACAAATTTGTAACGCTTTAATCTTTCCATGTAAGTCAGTTCCTCTCCTCCCTTAATTGTTTTTGTTGCTCTTCTCTGAATTCCGTCCAATTTACCACACAGTGCAGACTCCATTACATCCCAAAGGCCAGAAGTATGGTGTACAGAAGCTCATTTTCAAATTCTATGACCTCAATTCTTGGGAGGATTTCAGAGACCAGACACCAGGCTATAAATGAAGAATGTGCACCCGTATAGCTGGGGAATTTAAATGCATTTTCTGTGAATAAATCTACCCGGTATTTTCTTGATCTGTACAATCTTCTGCCATAGGGGCCTAACATAAAAATACTTCAAAGGCTCTAACAAATTCCCTCAAGATGTGATCTTCAGCATTTCAAAAGCTGAAAGACATAGACAAGGTTTAAAGTGATCATGATATATTTTCAAGGTAACACTCCTCAGCAACTCCTGTTCACCCATTTATTGAAAGTGAAATTATATCACCTCTCTTTACATAGATCTTTTTCACTTATTGGCTCGTTCATGAGCAAGGCAAAGATGAAGTGAATTTGCCTTTTGCTTCGGGTTTACAAGATCTCATTATCTTTAAATGAAGCACAGCAATGCTTCCTTCCTTCCAATACCTACTAGACAGTTCCAAATGGAAATCCTCCAGCCACAGGCCCTCACCACTTCCCTTGCCTCTTGCAGCACTAAGAAAGTTTGGATTTGGATTCAAGTTTCAGCCCCTGTGTCGGGCTGAAACACTACCCTGAGTAGAAACACTTTAGTGAAAGATTATTTTTACATTACAACTCAGTCCCATCTCTGATATTAATTATTCACTTCGAGCCTTAAGCCCAGAGATATTTGGGAACTGGTGCTCTTGGCTGAAACGAAGACTCCTCATGTCTTCCAAGCAGTTCCATAACAAACTCCCCTAGACTGTGGCATATTTAATGAGAATGCAGATGATCAATTGCAGCCTGCCTTGCACGGTTAACTCAATCAACAAACTACTAATGACTCCAGCATGTTCCAGCTTTTTTGGCTAATGAGAACCGTATTGACCAGATTTTTCCCGTTCTCCCAGGATCAAACGCCAATATGGAATGAGTTCTGGTACAACTGTAACATTAGCCCTGCCAGCAAAATGCTGACCAGCCATGGGACAAAGCCTGAATGTCATTAGGGAGCAAAAGGGCCCACAGACCTGTAGGCCAGCTTTTCCCAGCCCTTCCCTAGGATGTGTCTGTCTGGTGAAACCAAACTCCTGAGAGACACGGAGCTCCCACCTTGGTGCACGGCTCTTTGAGGCAGAAAAGCCTTTTGTTCCCAGCACCACTCCTCCTCCTCCTCCATGCTTTCTGCTGCAGGGTAATTGTAGCAGGTGAGAAGTAAATACCTTCTGCTTCCTCTTTCTTTCACTTTTTTTGGTGCAATTCACCCTTGCTTCCATTTTTTCCTTCCCTCCTGCTCCAAACAGAAGTCAACTGGCCACCTGAAAAAATTCAGGGGTATATGTAGATCACAGAGTTATAAAACAGGAGTCTTGCCCCTCTTCATCACCAATATGGAGCATTTTCCATGTGGAAATCTCACAGGTGACCATGCTCTCAGAGAAGGGCAGTATTTATTGCAGAGCCTGAGGACTGACATGGGAAACAGGTTGTCGGGTGTTATCTTGCCTGTTGCACAAAGATTTGCTCCCATGGAAAGAATTCCATGGCCTTCAGTCATCTTTGGACTAACACTGTTTCCTTACCAAATAACCTTCATTTCCTGGCACGGTCCAATCTACAAAATAGCCAATTTCTAAAACAGATTTTCCATCCTATGCCCTGGAGGAAACACTCCAGGCTGACCCATATCTCTCCATCAAGAGGAGACTTTGGTTTCATTTTTGTCTACACCATCTTTGTACCAGGATACAAGTGACTTACTTTCCCCAGTCCTCCACTCCCCCCCAGTCAAACAGTGGTAACACAGAATATTTTGTCCTCTGGAAAGTAAAACTTCTACAGGAAAAACCAAAACAGGTATTATTTTGCTTTTGACCAGCTTCATGCTGCATCACCTGAGAGCTAAACACTCTGCCATGCCAAGCTGCAACCAAACCAAAGCAAAAAATAAAACCATGCAGAGGAGGAGTAAATAGGACTTGGGACTCAACTGAAAAGCATCAGTTCTCCAAAGGCACTTTTCAGACTAAGCTCATTTGCTGGTATCACTTTGAACAGAAATCATGGAGAATGCACACAGCCCATCACCAGGGACTGTGCTCCTTGCTCTTTAAGAGGTGCTCCCACACAGTTCTCTCCACTTTTAAAGGCTTAATACTAAATATCATTCAGTCAAGTCATAGTGGAGGTCCATGCTTGACTTAATTCCTCTCTTAACAACGTCCTCAGACCAGGGGCCAGGAATTCAGACACTTAACTTCCCTGGGCTGAGAACTCTTCACCTCTGCCATGCTCTGCCCTTCTCTACAGCTGGAAATGTTCCTGTTCATGTCATGGTCTGCTCCAGCCATGGCACTCCTTGCTCCACTGACTTTCACCTGCATTACCCTTCACGTCCAGATTTCCCAGCCTCACATGCAGGTCCACCTCCCCCCCCTTTTCTGGTACCTTCCTATTCCCTCTCACTTTAGCTTTAGGTTTCATCCTACAGTGCCAAAACCCTTTGTCCCCTTCTCCTAGCCCAATTTCCACATCTCCTGTACCGCCCGTGCCAAGACTGATCGCCTGATCTCTGACTCTGCTGTGGTGACCTGTCCTCATAAAGGATCTTTCCCTCAGCCTCCCACTGGTAATGCTGAAGGGCCTAATTTCTAACAGTTTTCCACCCTCTTCTCACACACATTCAGCTTTCCAAAAGCAATTCCAATGACTTTTGAGCAGTAGCTGGAGCTCCACATCCACAAGCAGCTTTCTACTCTTCCCTTGCACCATGCTGAGAGCTCCTAGACAAGCCCTGGTGATGTTTATCTCCTCCAAACACCTACATTTACATAGAAAAATTCAGAACTGGGGCCAAAAGGGTGGGATTTAAGCACATTCTTGTCCACTGCAAGCAGGTAAAACAGTAGAATCATTAAGGCTGGAAAAGACCTCCAAGATCATCGAGTCCATCCATTAACCTATATAGGAGCCATTCCAAATCAGCATGGCTTAAGAGATGTTCAAGTCACAGTAGAATTTATACTCCTCAAGAATTATTGTCTTCAAGAAGCCAGTTCTTGAAATATATGATTAGCAACTCCTGTGTAAAATCAAGTTACAGCAAAATTAACTTTGCCAATGCTTTTGGTTTTCCTCTGTAGATGGAACAGGGCTTTAGCACAGCCAGGCTTTGTGCTACTTCCTCAGACTGCTTTTAGGTTCATTAAGTTCCACCTTCAGGAAGAAAATGGTAGCATTTGATTTATGGGTCCAGGGGAAGGAGGATGAAGTAAGCAATAAATCCAGTAACAGCAGTGTTCCTCCAGCTCTCAGCAAGCCAGTCCCAGGGAGCACCCAGATGCCAGTCCAAGATCAGCACCTCTATCTTGATGTTTTCCATAAGGCATCCCCTCACTCTACTCTGTGCCTCAGTTTCCCTGACCACAAGAAGATGATGCCAACTGTGCTATTTGTCAGAAAATAGGAAATTGCTTACTTAAAATGGGTTATTTGTGACTTGCGAAGCAAAGATGAGAAAATTAATGAATTTTCTGCCTGGTTTTTGTCTCTTTTTATTGCCTTCGAAATGCTGAGGGGGAGCAACTAGAAGGTTCTCTGGACAAATCAATGAAGCTAACACCCAACAAATGACCTTTTCTCAGTGTCTCATAAGTACCTGTCAACTTCAGGAGTGCCACCACAATTAAATGGAGAGATTTAGAGCCAGATTATTCATTAGAGAGCAAACTATTATTCTAGAGGTTTAAATGAATTGGCCAGTGGCCAGCCTTCCTTACTGCTTAGGTACCACTAGGAAAAATGGAAAGTGGCTGCTCTCTGGCTTGCACAAAAGCCCAGAAAAGGGGGAGGGAAGTCTTTTAAGAGGAACAAGAATCAGGCTGTTCAACTGCTGATGGCCTGATGTCCTCAAAAGATGGCACGGAGGGTAGGAAGATACACAGCACAATCAGGGAACCATGAAAGCAAGCAGAAGTCTTTAAATACCAGAGATGGCCTCTATTTTATGGCATCACTAACAATCAACCAGGCTATGGCAGACTATAATGAATGGAATAAAATAAAGAGGCTGAGAAAGTGCCTCGATAACACCAATTTTCTTTTCTACACTAGGTAATACTCACTTGCCATCTCCAGTTCTGAATTAAAAGCTAAATAATCTTCTCTGATATGTCTCATAGTTGCTAACACTTCAAAGTAGGACTTACAATCCTCACCTGAATTTTGCTTACTCTGCTGAGGAACTCTAAGTTAGTTCTGGATTACTCTGCAAATACACCAGAATCTTACAATTTACCTTCTTCAATGTCTCCATGTAGACAACAATTAAAACTGTGCAAGTCAGTTTTCTATCAGAAAGTATTAAGCTACTTGGACAGAAATCATTTTTAATACACCTCTTTGTGCATAAGAAGCACGTAGTGGCACATCACTTTCTTTTTCATTAAAGCTGGCTTTAAATGTTGCTAACAGCCCTTGGTGAAATACATTAACACAACCTCAGTCTCTGCAGCTTCTGTTTCACTGCTGGTGCTGATGATGGTCAGCTTCACCAGGCTATAGAATCAGAGAATGGGTTGGGTTGGAAGGGACCTTAAAGATCTCCAATTTCCAACCCTCTGCCACCTTCCACTAGACCAAGTGGCTCTAAGCCCCATCCAATCTGGCCTTGGTCACTTCCAGGGATGGGGTAGCCACAGCTTCTCTGGATAACCTGTGCAAGGGCCTCACCAGTATCACAGGGAAGAATTTCTTCACCATACCCAATCTAAACCTTCCCTCTTTCAGTTTGAAGTTATTCCCCCTTGTCCTGTCACTACGTGCTCTTGTAAATAATCGCTCCTGTTGAGTCTAACAGAAATACTGTGCAAAATCCTCAGGCACTTTGATGACTGAATTTCCACACCTTCCAAAAAGTTTTCGTGGGTGAAACAACCTCTTTTTGCAGGTGAGGAAGCCTGAAAGGTGGAGATGCTCGTACTTCACCACTACATCTCTACAGGCTTCAATCAGATACTCAACACCACCACACCACAAATCTGCTAAAATACACCCAAGATGTTTTAGCTACTACCCAAGCAAATGGCTTGATTTGCATTGAAACATAAATGCAAAGAGTTGCCTGCCTTCCATACCCCATTTCCTTGCCAGGGACACACAAACTGCTGTAGGGCAGCTGAATTTCCTGCTTCCCTCCTCCTCTGCCCTACACTGCAAGATTTTGCAGATCACAAAGCCGAGAGCACTTTCCACCCTCTGCTCCTCAAGTCCTGCCCTCCACATCTCAAGTGGTGGGTTTGCCTGTGTTTGGGTTGTATTATCCCAGCATAGGTGTTTTATCATCAGTTGGCTGGGGAAGAGGCCCTGAGAGATGCCATCCCCCCTTCGCTTTGCAGGAGGTTTCTGCCACCTTCTACCCCTCTTATTTACTCATCGGGCCGTTTGAAAACTCCCAGTTCTTGGGCACCTCGGAGGAAGCTTGTGGTTACTTGTGGCTTTCCAAAAAGGAAGGCTGCATTTCAGATGACACACAGTAAAACAGTCTGACCATGTGTAAAAATAAGATTATACTGCACAGCCCACGGTTCCAAGTAGCCCAGCTTTGCCACAGATAAGGCAGATGGAGGAGGCTTAGGATGCAAATTGAGCACTTTTTCTTCAAAAATTGCCCAGCTGCTGAAGGTGCAAAAGGCAGAGTTTTAGGATAAGCTTTATGGTGCAATTTGTTTCCATCGCACTCTGCTTATGACGATTTAGCTGAGTGGATCCAGAATCTGTTACAGTAAAACAGGTCAGAGTGGATATGGGAAAAGATATTTCCATTCTTCAAAGGCAGAAAAACAATTTTTCATCTTTTCTGACTGGATACAGTTAAAGAAGATTACAGCTGGTATGATTGCTTTTGGCAGCCTAGTGTTTGACCTATAATTCTGTAAAAATATAACTAACCCTTCAGATATTGACTGTCAGGAATTTTCCCCCATGTGCTTTTTGTTCTTCTCAGCCTACTTTATATGGAAAATTTACCATATTATAGATGTGCATATAAAGATTCCTTGGCCTATTTCATGAACAGCCAGAACAGATTAAACTAAACAGAACATAACCACAGCTCAAAACTATGTGTGGCCACAGAATCACAGAACAGTTTGGGTTGGAAGGGACTTTAAAGCTCATCTCCTTCCACCCCCTGTCACAGGCAGGGACACCTTCCACTAAACCAGGTTGCTCCCAGCCCCATCCAGCCTGGTCTTAAAGCCTTAGGCAGAGGTGCCTCCTTCCCCCATGGGCTGTGCAGCCGAGGGGACATCGTGCAGCCAGCCCAGCCTGGGGCAGACGTGCTGACAAAGCTCAGAGGGAGCTGCCATCCCACACAGACACTTCTTGCTCCCACCCCAGCAAAAAGGGAGGCAAGAAAACCAGGCTCTGAAGGCTGTTTCCCAGCACTGCTGCTCTGTGTAGCTGTAGCAGCCTTCAGAGAAGTACCCTGCAAGCACACAAAGGTAAAATAACTCTCATGTCTGTGAGAGAAGGGAGACCAGATAAAGTCCAGCATTAGCCTTGCATTAGCCCAAGTCCAGCATTATCTGCTCCTGCTCCAGGTGCAGCCTGTGCTTTAGGAAAGCCCTAAAGCACTGATTGCCAAGAGCTGGGAGTGCACAGGGTCTGCCTTGTGATTTTTGGTGGCAGGTTGTTGCTGACAAAGATCTTGGCACACAATGGGAAAGGGAGGTTAATGCAGCCAAGCCCTCAACAGGCCCCGTGCAACTCCTTCCTTGCCGCTTTAAGTTTAACTTTCTCTGTTTGCTTTTTAATTTAATGTATTCTTTTGATCTCTCCTCTCCTTTCTCTTGTCTCCCTGAGTTTGCTGACACAGGAGAAGCATGACAAGCTCAGACAGGCTAACCTACTTTTTTCTTTTTCTCTTGTACATGTTAATGCTCCCACTCTTCTACCCAGCATATGAAAGCTTATTGCAAGTATCATTATAATGATACTTTCAGTCCCCTGTGAAGTAATTCCCCCAACTGACAGGTGAAGAAACTGAGACACAAAGAACTCTTAAATTACTTGCCCCTCAAGCTTACAGAGGAACCAGCAACACAAGTGGAAATGAAACCCAACAGGCTTCTGTTTTTCTTGGTCCCAATCTACATAGCATTATTATACCTCCACCCAGCACAGGTCTGTCAAATACCTCCACTTCTAAATAGAGCAATAGCAAAATTTTAGGTATCAATCACACAGGTTTACACATTTCTGTGGCTTAATTGCAGCCAAAGATCTCTCATCACCATGTCCTGGGTGCCTTCAGTCTGTGCTGTCACCTGTGAGCTTGGGTTCAAGGTGTCCAGGCTGCCTCTAAAGCTCAGGGTATGTGTTAATGGCTACAGCTCACCTACTTTCTGCAGCCCAAAACCTGTACTCAGGGCAGAACTGAGTTTGTTTACACTTTAAGCCACAGAGTCTGACCCAGTTTTTTACATTTAGGCTGAGTTTCCAAATGCACTGACCTGAATTTCCTGTGTGCTCTCACGTTTGGGAGTTTCAGCAGGACTTGGGCAGGTTGCACCATTCCTGGAAGTGTCCGAAGCCAGGCTGGATGGAGAAATCTGGTTTAGTGGAAGGTGCATCTTCCCATGGCTGGGGGTGGAACTGGATGATCTTTAATGTCCCTTCCAACCCAAACCATTCTGTGATCCCGTAAGTCCCACACGCAGCTGAATTTCATCCTAACTCTGCATATCCCTCAGCCAAGTTGTTTTCCCTCTCTGTATGGAATAATTCAGTGCTAAGCCCTGAGCTCGACTTTACGATTACATTTCCAGTTATGACACTGACGAAAATTCAATATCCATCACTCCACCCAGGATACACAATCTCCTGCAGTATTAACAAACCTGAACTTTCAAAAGCAAGCACACCTTGAAAATTAGTCTAAAACTACTTGAATTCGGATACTGACACCTTTGGGGTTAATATTCTCCAAGATGTTCTCGGCAACAAATCATGCCTTTTTGTTTTATGAAAGCTGAAATTAGCACATTATCTTGGAGCTCGGTCTTAAAGGCAAAAAATCCAAATGCTACAAGGAGGGAATGATAAAATGAAAAGTGGACTTTGGACTAATCATATGATGTCTACACCAGAGCACTCAGAATAATCAAACCAAATTTTTGAGATAAATTACTTAAACACTCTTTAAATCCCTGTTTAGATGTTTCACTTCAGAATCAAAGTGACTTGAATTAGGTTTCACGAAATTTAGTTTGGAAGCAAATCGAGTTTGAACAAAATCACTTTCCACCAGGAACAAGAGTGACCACAAAGGGGCTCAGTGCAGTTTAATGCATTTTATTTATTCATCATTAGTTTAATATGAATTAACTTCTGACCATCCCACTGTAGGCAAGCCCATAGTTCTTTACATCTAGATGTGCAATAATGCTCCCTTTCATTTCAGTTCTATTTCAGTTCTAATGTCTAATTATCTTGAACACAGTGACATCCACACCACTCTAGAAAGAAATCAATCCTCCCTTGGCTCTGAGCTATAAATGCATGTAGTCCATAATCAGCCTAACAGAACAGACATATGGGATTGTACATCTGGGGAGCAGATGAGAGGTCATCTCATATATTAAATTATTTTGCAACCATCTCTCTCAGACCCAGCTTTAGGTATTTCTCCTTCGTTTCCATGCTAGAAAACTTGACTGATGTTTCTGGTTTATGAGATATTAAATAATAACCTCTCAGTTGCATTACTGGAATGCTTTTCACTCCTAAAATCTCCCTCTACACCTTATACATCTTATCTACAGCATTTCTTTGACATGCTAGAACTCTCTGTTCCTGCCATCAGCCCTGGGACTCATCTCTCCCATCACTGAGACACGGCTGCCTCTGAGGTTAAACTGAGCACACAAACACCTTTCTGGGACAGACAGTAAAGGATGAAAAATCACAAGACTTCTAGAGCAGCAACAGGACATGAAGCAACTGTGCTCTGGATTCAGGCATGTCTTCAGTGCTGATGGCTCTGAGGGGTCTAAAACCCAACCACAGCAGCGCCCCAGGAAGGCACCTGGGCTCCGTTGAGGGCTCCCAGCAAATCATCTGGAAATCTCACACACTTCAGCTCCAGAGCTCCCTGCATCCCTCTGAAGCCTGACCTTCCCAGCTGGCCTTGCTGCCCTGACCCACAGCAGTGACCCGAGGCCAGGTACTCCTGGGGCAACAGTACTGAAGAGTGAGCCCTGAATTTCCAAGGAAAGCAGTAACTTTGCTTTCTGTGAACCCGTGTTGTGATAAAGCTCCTTAAAGCTGCTTCTGCTCTGCTGCAGAACTCAATGAACTGCGGGAAACCATTCCATAACATCACCATCATCACATTGGTGATCCAGAGCTCACCACTTTGTGCCTCCAATTTGATCAAAAACCCAAGCTAGTTGGGAGGAGGGGGTCCATAAAACACTGTACCAGCTATCCCAGTGCTTCCATGCCTCCCAAGGACTTGGTACCAGCCCAACAAAGTTTTCCAGCAGAGTTCTCCACAGCCCAGGGCAGCACAGGATGCTCAGCCTTTCTGAAGGGAACTGGCAAGCAACATGTTTTTCCCCAGAGAAATCCTAGGCCAGGAGGAAAAGGCTCCAGCTCCACAGGCAGGTCATGAGAGCAAACACCACTGAGTGCAACAGAATGATGAGAGGGGCCAGGTGCTTAAGCTCAGTATTAGCAGAGTTGAAATCTCTGTGCTTACACATCAATTAAGTTTATATTTAAGTCTATAAAAATTGAACAGGAAAGAATACGTGATACAAGATAAAAATAAATAAAAAATAACCCATCACACTCCTCATCACTGTGGCCCAAAATAAGTTTCCAGCACAAAACTGCAGCCTTCGTCCATCCATATTCCACAACACAAATTTTCAGTGCTCAGATCCAAGACACTTTTAGGCCATCAAGGTGAGACTTTTCATTCAGGCTCACAAACTGGGACATCATTGTAAATGGTTTAGAAGCCCAGCAAATTTTAATATACATGGCAGGATGCGTGACCAAAGGGATTACCCAGAATGGCTCACCTGATTAGTTATACAAATGCCTGCCTTTTTTTTTTCCTCTTTTAATCCAAGACCGTGCAGAATGCCAAATGGGAGAATGGAGCAGGGTATGTACTGGAATGTCTGAAGGCTACAGACTTGGGATTTATATTCCACGTTGAATTCATTGTTCCCTCTCCTACCCCCGCTGCCCTCTAAAATATGCTGCAGCCATGACAGAAATAAATTAGCCTGAGGTACAGGTCACACCTTCAAGGGCAGTAAGAATTCTGGGTAAAATCAATAGAGAAGATGGGAGTCTCTAACAGCTGAAGCAGAAAGAATGACGCATTGATGTCTTTACATATCCCTAGACAAAGGCACTTTGGAGAAACCCCAGTCCCTGCTGCCTTGGGAACACAAAGCACATTTTTTCAACCACCTGAACCCCAAGAGGCGGCGCAGAAAAGCCCCATTTCTATGGGGAATTTGCATATCGATGCAGAAAATTCTATTTCTTTGCATCTCTGCCCAGGAAAGAGAACCAAATGCTGAACTCCGGCCCAGGTTGCAACTCTACCAACTTTTACAGAGAGCAGAATCTGCACTAAGCTTCAGCTTGAACTTTGCAGCCCTCTCCAACCTCTCAAGTGGCTGCCTCAAACAGAAAAATCCCCTGAACTTCAGTGAACTCAGAAACAAGTCCAGGAGGCACCAACAGACACTAATATATGTGTTGCTTTCATTACTTTCACTTGTGATTTTAAATGCAATGGATAATATATGCAAAATCATTTACATCAATTGAGAACCTTAAAAATCTTAAATTATTATTTATGAATCCCAGTTCCTCTGAAATGAGGGGATATAAGATTTACAAGAATATGGATATATGAAGATATATGAAGATTCATGCAGAAGTCAAGTGGTTTTTACTAAATGTCCCTATGGTGGGTTAAGTAATAACTCTCCAAGTGAGGCACACAACCTGTTCAGACACTTCACAGACCTCAGTGTTCCTACAAGCTTTAAAGCCTGATTTAAGATCCCCCAATACTTCTAAAAATAGGAGTTAAACTCCTCAGTCCCGCAGGCATTTTTGAAATTGCTACCCAGGAGGTTTCTCAATAGACAGGCCAAAAGCTTTTCTCCTCTTCTATCCCTCCCAGACTTCTCCAGAGACAACTTTGGGCCAAATGCTGCAGGATCTAAATCCAAATGAACCTTGATTTTCTGCAAAGCCAGCAAGAAAATGTCAAATAAATAACTTTCCCCTGACCTCCTTGTTTGTTTGTTTTGAAAACCCACCTGACATTAACATGTGTATTGTGCTTTGATCATGAGACTCACACTTCCACCTATGGCAAAATAACTGTATTTGTACTTACCTTTGTGGAGTCTGTGAGCAATAGGGTAAATAGAATTGCTTTCATTTCCTCTGCTACCTATAAAATAAATTAATTCACCATTAATACCAGTGCTGCACTAAAGGA
The DNA here is from genome assembly GCA_035222235.1 of Margarornis squamiger. Taxonomy (NCBI): domain Eukaryota; kingdom Metazoa; phylum Chordata; class Aves; order Passeriformes; family Furnariidae; genus Margarornis; species Margarornis squamiger. The sequence continues at coordinate 3,832,942 of JAWWTY010000064.1, read as the reverse complement.
TTGGTTTCTGCATACAATCACTGTCCCATGCCTCAAATGATGCAGCAATAACTGCAGCAATTCTCTGCCTTTTAGGAAAAACTAGGGTGAAGTCAACACCTTGAAGGAAAGTGTTTTACCATGAACTTGTAAAGATGTTTTTGGGCAGACCACAGGCTTCCAGCTCCTACATGGCTCATTCCCTGCCGCTGCTTCCATGTGCTAGTCTCGGGGACAGGGAAAACAGGCAGAGGCACATTCAGGATGTTCCAGGAGTGTTTTGAGGCACATGATCTTGGTCAAACATTAGACAGAACAGCCTACAGTGACTTGCCCTGCTGGTTCCTTGGTTCTTCCCAAGGACAAAAGCCAGGGTGATAATGCACACTGCTGCCTGTGACACCCTACAATACTGCTTGAGGTACCATTATCAGCTTTTGCTTTGCACTTCTACTCCAGACATGAAAAGATATTGTTGTGCATTCTGACATTAGTGCTTCCTCCACAGGGATTCAGCATCATCCAGCGCAGCTCTCTCCAAAATAAACCATCCCCTGTTTTACACTTGGTGATACACAGTCCTGCCCAGTTTTGGAGAACATTCCAACAATCACAAGGGGACTTTATCTGCACAGATCACATTTGTAGGTCAAGATCTGTAGGTCAAGAATGACCCATTACAAATACACACATGTGGGGGCTGTACCAGCTGGCTCCTTTTTCCAAGGGACATAGCTAGGGTGTTTCAGACGGGTCTTGACATCCTGATATTCAAAATGCTCTGAGCAATCACTATCTTCAAAAAAAAGCCTTACTAGGATGTGTAAGCACTGAAACAAGGAAGCTGCTTGGATAAACTGTTCCAAAAATCCAAGGGCTCCTGCTCTGCACATGCCAAGATAGAAAGAGCCTCACAGCAAAGGTGGCTCCAGGTGATGGGATACAGCCCATTCCTCACCTCCTGCTTCCTCCATTCAAATTTCACCTCTGCCTGTTGATTATGGCTGGTTTCAGAACACACATCTCCATTTCAAAGAGCAGAATCCTACCTGGAACTTGGGAGACACACATTGTAAGTTTTTCCCCATTTAAAGCATTCAAAAAAACCCCAGGATTCAGCACAAGATGAGGCTACACACATTTGCAGCTGCTCCACTCTGGGGGTAAATGAAACCTTAGAAAGACCTGGGCCTTTCCAGGAACTGTGGAATTCCCCTCCCTTGTTTTAAAAATAAAGAAGGATTTAAATCCAAGGAACAAACAGGGGCAGACTTGCCTTGGGAATAGCAAGGAAGGTGAAGGAAGGCAGCTCTTTATATATGCATCGATATGAAGATTTTATATATATATATGTATGTATACAAAAGGATGGAAATAAAGATGGGCATGAGGCTAAATAGTTTATTGGCCAAAATCTGGCTGGTGTTTATTTAATGGACATGACTACTGTGCATCACAGGTAGGGTGGTTAAAGTCTGGGCTCCATGAAATGCTGTTTTCCACTTCTAACTTCTGCAAGCCTATAAATTGCAAAATCTCAACCCCAGGAGGGGAAATGAAACAATCCCAAAACATTTCCTGCCTCTAGTTATTATTTTGCACATGAAGTGGATTTATACAAAGCTGGATTCATCCAATATGGATACCTGAAAATGAACAATGGGGGAAGCCACATTGTGCCCAGATAAGGACAATACTTTGCCTTTCAGCTGCCACTGGATCAAGGATAAATCCCCTGAGGGGACCTGGGAACCTCCAAAAGTTAATGTTTGAAACTCAAATGAGGTTGTGCAGTTTTCCAGTCTGGGCTTATCACTACTCTGGAAGCACAAGGCATTTTTTTCCTCCTATAAATATGCAAAATACCTCACAAAAGACCCTGCCCGTTTCCCAGGCAAGAAAATGGAGGTATGGCAGGCACAGAGGGGGGAGACCACCCTGGCCACACCGTGCCCACATGCAGCACCACAATCTGCACCAGGTTCCTAAATCAGAGAGGAGGACAAGCCCAAAGATATTTCCCCACCATTCCCTCATCAAAAACTTCCTTGTATGTCAGGGGATAAATGTAGGGAAAGACCAAAAAGCTCCAGCTTTGGGTATTTGCAGACTCCTCCTGCCTGGCCTGGCTGCTCCCTGTGCCTCCACGGCCACAGGGCAGGTAATGCCCCTGGGAATCCACCCAGAGGTGCAGCAAAACCCATTCCCTTCTACTCTCACCCCTGGCAAACAAGTGATGCTGAGGGGGATTTCTGCAGTTTCCAGCTGAGGGCTGAGCAGCAGCACAACTAGTGTCGTTTGCAAAGATATTGTGCACCTCTAACCCTCTGAGTATGAATCATGACTAACCTGCTACCCTTTTTTCCTACTGAGATCCTTTGCTTGGGATAAATTCCAGTTTACAACAAGCAAATAATAAACATAGAACTTTTATACACAAGCATTTTACATTTGTGTGTATTGAAGTTATTTCTTCAATTATCTCAAGCTTCTAAAACTCACATAATTCAAATATCAAAGCCTGTATCTACTCCTCACATACACAAAGTTTAATTCTAACTTTTGATAAACAATATAACCATTCCAAAGTATATCAGAGGACAAAACAACACCAGAAGCTACCAAATGTTTCTGACCTACTTCAAACAATCATTAACTACAGGCAGTTTCTAATTATTTGAGTCCATTTCACTTCTTATTCAGTGGTCATTTTGTTTCTCGACCATTTGGCCTGTGTTCAGAAAATCTCCATTAGGCAGCACAAAGTCACAAAAAAAAAAAATTATTCTCCTTCCCCATTCTAAGTCTGGGAAGATTTCAAATCCTTGAGGGATAAGAGTTCTAAATATGCTTTTAAAACCAAAAAGTAGAGAGCACTTAAAAATTTAAAAGCTTAAAAATTTAGTCATCAAGTAAAATTCAGTTATCAAGTAAAATTGCTTTTTCTCACCTCTCTGCTAACAGTTTTGCAATTCATTTTCCAGAAAGAACTGGAAAGGTATTAAAAGGCAAAAAAACATCAATGCTGGGGCTGGAAACGATCACATGAACAAGCCACAAGATTTGCTTGATAACATACCGTTTATTATTCAAGAACAAGTCTCATTTTCAGCTCTAAGGGAGAGGGCGGGGAGAGAAGGGGGAACAGGCTTTTAAAACACACACTGGAAGCACAGGATTGCATTTATAGGAACCACTGAAAAGAAGAAAGAAAAGAAAAAGTAAAGAAAACAAACGTCCACGCTACCAGCAACTCAAGTTTTTAAGAGCCAAGCTCAGCTCCCAGCAATCTCGGGCTGGTTTCACTTAAACCAGGTTTATCTTAGCCCAGAGAATGAACGAACAGAAAGCTGCTAAACTTTGGGAAAAGTTCAGCCTTGCTGAGCATGGGAAGGGATAGAGGAGAGCAGGAACAAAAGCTGTGGTTAAAAAGCCAAAAGCTGCTTGCAAAGTTCCTCTGCGCCTCTTACTGACCTAGGGAGTCTTCATTTCACAGGTACCAAAGTTTGTCTCCTTGTCCAGGGCAAGATTCCCAGTTGCAGGCAGGCACGTTACTGGGAATGCGCTCTGCATCAAAAGAATATTGTTTCCAGTCTTCTGAGGAGGGAAGGAAAAATGCAGCCCAGCCAGGTACTGTTTCTCCATGAAAAGTAAATCCGGCATTCTGGAAGGAGTTCAAACCTAGGGCTTGACAGGCAAAGGAGAAAAGCTTTTTCACTGAGCATGCTTAGTCCTGCACTGCCTGCACACTTAATGAACATTACTTCCTTCCCAGTGGTTACTCCTAGTAGAAATCCACACCCCCTACTCTTTGAGAAGGCAGGAATGCAGCTGAAACCAAAGTCCAGAACACATGCCCAACACCCAGACAAGGCCCCACAGATCAATAAACTCAGGTTGTGACCTGCAGGTCAGTTTGTCAAACAGGACATCAGGGTGAGTTTTTTTCTACACTTGGTGTAGTTTGCTTTATGCCTCAGCTAATGCTACTCACTCCCCAGAGAAAATAAAACTGTGCTGGCTTTTAAAGAATGATTAAATGCTTCAATAACAGATGAGAATTCTCTTTCAAATCTTGTCTTTCCAAACCTGCTTTAAAGTGAGGAAAGAAGTTTTTTCCAGACTAAATTTGGGTGTTAAGATTCCTGAACAAAAGCTATTTGGATTTGTCATAGGTAAGGACTAAAAAAAAAAATTAAAAAGGGGGGGGGGTGAGAAAGTAAAAAAGCTCCTTTTATTTAGTTAAGCTCTAATCCCGTTCCGTTTGCAATCACATGGAGTTTTGTCATTACCTCCAATGGGAATAGCACAGGGTTTTAGATTACAAATGCTTTCTGGCAAGAGCTGTGTCTACTCCAGCGACCTGCACAGGCCAGACTGGTTTTGGCACTTCAATTTGCAATTTACACTATTGCTGTGCCTGAGCCTTCGAACACCTTCCCCCCCTCCCAACTCACAGGAGCTGCTGAAGAAAAGCAATTCTGCAAAGTTGTATGTGTTAGTTTTAAAGCTTTTCATTATATTTCAAGCTTTCCAGTTTTTCCTGGTGGTTACACTGAGCTCTCACGTCTCAATTCTCCTCCACAACAGGACTAGAAATGGAGCCTTTTTGTAGTGAAGTCTCTGCCCCGTCACAGCCTTCAGACAAACACCAAGTGTAAAAATCAGAGTGAAATAACAAAAGCCATGATATTATCAGAGCCAGGAGCACTAATCACAGCCACAACTGAATGGGACATTACCCTCCAAGGCCTCTAAAATAACGAATATAGCTCGACGTTTTAAGGTAGGTTAAAACTGTCATGACTTCAGTGTCTGAGTAACCCCAGACTTCACAGGGCTGTGGGTCCTCATTTGAACATGACAAAGCCATGGAAGAAATTAAATTTCTGAATTCCAAATGGGCCAGACCTTTAGAATATAGATCCAATTTAGACTGCAAATTTTGGCAGTGCACAGTGGGAATATATTCACACTAATGTATTTCAGAACCACTGCGGGTCCTTTGAGACTAAGTGCAACCAAATGATGCCATTTCTTTAAAAAGTAGTTTCCTTGCCCATACATCACTGGTCATCCTGGTTTCATTCAAAATCATAAAAGGCAAAGTCTGAAACTACATGAAAAAACCATGCCCTGCTGTATTTCTACAGTACAGAGCTTGAAGAGGTTTTGGAAACCCCCAGAAAAAGTTTCATGCTGATTTGGAGAAGCAGCCATGGCAGTCTAATTAAACCCAAATGCACCAACCAAAAGACTTTTCCTTTTGTTTCCACTTAATATCCCTATGGTCAGGAAAGTCCCTACCAGGGGACTTTCCTAACAGGCAGCTAAATTGGAAGATTATCTCCTCTGGACCATCTCTCAGACACTTTTTTTGGCCAAGAACTAAGATTATCAGGTATTCCTTGAGCCTGAGACATCAAAAGGAAGTGGAGAGTGCATCTTATTGATAATTAAAAAGAATTACCCTGAAGCTCTGAACTGGTGGACCTGATGGACCAAGGCTTAAACACACATTCCCTTAGCAAACACAGTTGTGGTGATTTTAGACATCCTTGTGTCCTTCAGTTGTTCACAGAATAACAGAATGGTTTGGGTTGGGAAGGACCTTAATAATCACCTCGTTCCACCCCCACCATGGGCAGGGACACCTTCCACTAGCCCAGATTGCTCCAAGCCCCATTCAACCCAACCTTGAACACTTCCAGGGATGGGGCAGCCACAACTTCTCTGGGCAACCTGTGCCAGGGCCTGCCCACCCTCTGAGTAAAGAACTCCTTCCCAACATCGCCATTCATCACCATTTCTGCAGCCCAGGTGGATGATCAGGGAACGTGCTTCCTTTGAGCTTGAACTGCCATGGGAGCAGGAGCCAAACCAATGGACACAGCAGTGAAGCACCCCAGGACCATCAGGGCATGACTGGGATGGCACCTCGCTGGAGAGACAGCAAGACATGACCAAAGCCAAGCGTGTCAGCACTCGTGGCACTTCCAGAAGTGCTGCAGATACTCAACCTGCAGCCCCAAAGCGCCTCCTCCCAGCGCCGCTGCCGGAGCCCCCGAGCTGCTCCAGGCACTGCACGGCCGGGGTCGGTTTTCCTTGTGAGTGCCCCAGCACGGGAGCGCTGGGAGCTGAAGGCACATTGCAAACACGCCGTCTGTGAGTCACAACTGCTGATTCCCTTCATGCCTAATTACCCAGGAGCGCTTGGCATGATGATTTATTGAGCACAGCGTTGGCCGAGCTTTCAGACGAGCCCCGTGTCCAAGTGGCAAACACACTACCTCCAGCTTTCTTCGGGAGAAGGGAAAGAAAAAGCATGTGGGGCATTCAAGGCCACAAAGCTCTTCTCTCCTGCCAGTTATGTGAACACTATATGGACAAATGTGTGCCAAAGCTACAGTGCCTGCACCTCAAACTGAGCGCAGAAACACATATATATCTGAGAATAAATATAGTTATAGATATAAAATTATATCATTTGATCTATTCATTTTTTAATATAAAAATGTATAATTGATGTTTCAGAGTATATATTTGTATATAACATATATATATTATTTATAATATTTTATATATCTTTAGATATATACATATATTTAGATATAATGTATATATGTTATATCTAACAAATATATTGTTATACATTTTATATATAACATATGTATTTATATATAACATATGTATATTTATATATAAATATATTTTTGAGAATAATTATATTTTTTATATTTTACATATATAAATATATATGGTTGTTATATACAAAAATTATATATCCTGATTTTTATATATATTCATATTGTATTTTGACAGAGGATTACATGGGGGGTTTTAATAATTTCCTTTCAAACTGGGATCAGTCCTACCTGTGACTAAGCAGCTGGGACTACAGGATAACATACCAGGTAACTCCAAATTGAATTTAAGTGGGACCGAGGTGCTCGAACACCCTTTCGGCTCTGCAATTACAGCCTTTAAATAGTAAAACGTTGGGCAGGACTGAAAGGAGCAGGAAAAAAAGAGACATGGCTGTGCCTAGGAGCGGTTGGGTGACTCCCACATGGACGATCAAAAACAGCAGGAGGAGAACACAGTCTCCTTCAGGCATCCATGAGTCAGGACAAGGGTTGAGGAAAGCCTGGAGAAGTGAAAAGCCTACAGGGAAGGGCACAAGCTTTGGACAGAGAAACTACTTGGGGTTTGGGAGGCTGCCCACATGTTCTGTTTAACCAGTAAAATTGTGCCCCAAGGCACAGAGCTCAGACGGGCTCTGGCATGGCACCAGTCCCTCCTGGGGGGAGGACAGAGCCCACCAACACATTTCCCAAACCCAAGAGGGAACTATTGTTACTTCAGACGCTGCCACTTTTAATGAGAGCCAAATGCCTGCCCCTCCCCGCACTAACAACTCCAGCTGGGGCAGCTTTGCCTCTCTTTTCCCCCTAGGACACATAAAGTGCATTTTTGCTCTCCTTCCTGACACCAGAAAGGCCTGGACTGCTTCCCATTGTACTGTGAGAGCTTGAAACTTGGCCATGCTATTTACAGCATCTTCTTTGCCCAGAGGGACTGGAGACACATCCTGATTTTTCCACCATATGCAGGCAGCAGGCACTGCTGCCCTGCCAGCACAGCTACATGGTGAGCTCAGCTCTACCTGCCCAGGCTTTCTCGTGGCCCCTGGAAGCACAACAGAGGGGAAGAACTGGATTTCCCAAGGGGTGCTGTCTGCTGGCACTCATCTTCATTGTTCTCAGTGGTGCATCCATCCTTGAATTCTTAGTGGGAAAGGACAAATTAAAGAAAGGCTGCAAAGGGTGGGGTTGGGTTTCTGGTCCTCTGAACTCTAATGTTAGCTCTTGGCTACAGAAAAGCTTTTCAAAAGGACTTAAGTGACTCTGAAGCCTCAAATCTATTGGTTTTCAGTGGGAGCTGGGCTCCTTGGCTCCTGCTGGAACTGCAGAAAAGCATGTTCTGCCTGTGAGTGTCTGGAGAAACATCCAGTCCTTTCTGCTCCCATTTAACAGCCCCAGGAGAGCTGCGGGGCTGGATGGTGGAATATAATGTGGATGACTTTTGGAGCCTGGCATGGCCCTGCTGCCAGATGCCCACCCAGCTGCCTACTTACTCCAGCAAAGCTTATTCCTGCCTTGCACTGAGGAAAAAAAGTGACCCAGGAGAATTTACTCCTATAGACAGGTGGAAGAACTTGGACTGGTTTTAGATAATGGTGGGTCCCCAAATGTCCTCAAGAGAGGAGCCCCCAGGATCATGTAACTGGGCAGGAGGTATGAGATAAGGGAGCAAAGGATGATAAGGAGGAGCTTCAGAGCTGGTACCAGAAGCAAAGGGACTCTGGGACTGTTACTGCTGGTAATTCAATTAAGGCAATTACGACTAGGTGCCCTGCTAAAGAGCTGCTTTGGTCACAGCCCAGTAGCCAGAATCAGAGGGAAGAAACTGAGTGAAACTCTATGATTTATACACAAATTTACCAAACTAACTATCCATGTTTACCAATTTTAGGGTCTACTGAAATAGAGGAGTTACTGCATTTATTTTTGATGAAATATTAAATATGAGCAGCTGTTTTCCAGGGTGCAGCAGGTAATCTAGACACATTAAAAGTTAAATCACAGGAATGTTCCACCTCCTGTCATGGGCAGGGACACCTTCCACTAGCCCAGGTTGCTCCCAGCCCCATCCAACCATCTATCAATCCCGACAGGATTAATGAGTTTGCTGGTAGCTAATCCCAGTCTGGTAAAGATGCCTCAGTTGAGCACAACGTAGTGCAGGGAGCATCAGATCTGAACATAAAGTTAAGAGCAGACAGCGACCACCAGGAGCATCACAAGGGACAGGGCAAAAAGCAGGACTTTTCTGATATCACAGTGGCACAGGAATAAAGCTGGACCCCAAAACTAACCATAGCTCCTACAAAACCAAGACAAGGGCAGGTGTTTGCTTTCCTGGACGCCTTCATTATACAACCTTAGCAAAAATGGAAGAGTTTTTTGAAAGGCAACTGCTGTGTGTCTCTGATGGGCTCTTCCAATGTAAATTAAACACGTAAATTAAACTTCCAGCATTCCCCAAACACCCTACTCTGTGGCTGGTGAGAATTAAACCTCAGCCTACCAGTTCCCACATGAAAACCTCCAGACATAGCATTTCCCAGGTACTTCCCAGGGGGAAGCAGCAAAGGCAAATCCATAAACATCCCAGAGAAAAATGACAACTGTCTGTATGCAGAACAACAGAGCCAAGATATATAAAAAAGGGCAATAATATCCATCTCCTTAATCATCTCCCTCAGCTGAAAGCCAGTACAATCTGCCTTAAATTTCAGTTCCAAGTGCTCTTCACAGGATACACATCATCGCCATGAATCAAATGGATCCATTTCAGTTTTTCCACTTAAAGTCACTGGTGAGTTCAGCTTTGGCACTCCAACAAAAGGAGCCTTCACTGCCAGCATGCACGGAGCTCTGGGAGCACAGTGAGGCGCGAGCAGTGGAAACTCATTTATAAAGCAAGTTTTGCAGCACTGAGAGAATTGCTAAGCTTTACCCCTGGATTTTATATTGCATTTCTGTATGTTACATGGTGTTCAACTCACAACAGTCTGGGGCAGAGAAGGGGAGAAAGGTGACAGTTCAATTTTCTCACTTCATTTTTGAGACTTACAATAGGAGAACCATATCAGTGTTTGAGTTTTGTATGAGATTTTGCTGAGGTTTCCACATCTCTAGGAATATAAAAGCTTGCCTCTGGGGATGTCATTGCTTTGCTAAGGGTTCCCCAAAGCACTTTGTAAAGACGTGGAACAATGTGGAAGTCAACAGCCTTCCCCCAAGGAGCAGCTGTGATTTAGGGGGTCCCTAAGTAGCCTTGAGCATCCCCATGAGCCAGGTGGTCCCAGATGGAGTATTTTGTGACCATCTTGATCTGAACAACCTTGGCATAATGTAACTACTTGATTTGACAAGATTGAGAAAGACAAAGCATGATTCTTCATCATTCCATCTGAAAGAGCTCATGGGAAATGTCATTAAAACTGACACTTTGATTTTGGATATATTGACACTTCACTATCCAAATTTCTTTATTCAGAAATTCCTGAACAGCTTTAGCTTTGCACTGATTGATTTTTAATTTTCACCTGAAAACGTCTACTGTTTGTTGGGAATTCTTTTTTCCATCAAATACACATTCCCTCCCTTTCCAAGCCACTGCCTGATAGCTGATTTATTCCAAGAACCCTCTTCTTACTATCTCCCTTATCCTTTCTTTGCATGTTGGTAACTTGTCTTGGCTTATCCTCTTTAAGTAGTTTGCAGGGTCACAGTGAGTGTCATGGGATGTTTGTCTTATGTCCCATGAATTTAAAAGTACCTTGTCCTGCAAGTGCTGTTGTCTATTTATGTGGCTACATCACCCTTTAGCTGTGCACTACACCTCTGCACATCATCCTTTTTTCTTTTGCTCGGCTCTTTTAGTCATTTAGTAGTTTTTAAAGTGTCTGGGTGAATTCACACAGCTCCATATCATTCCAGACCTTGGAATAACTAAGCCAGTACCTACCAGGGAAGTGAAAGCTTTTCATCTTTTATGGAGGTAAATGCAATAAATACCTGTATAAATACACGTATCTCCATAAAGCTTTCATGCAAGCAGAACTTTGCCTTGTGTTTACTTGCAAACCACTTTAAAATGTATTTCTGCCATAAATACGTAATTGTAAGAGAGTCAGCAGGACTAACACTCCTGGTATTGAGTGCTACACCTAGTGGTAAGTGTTTGGAGGATTTGTAGCTTTTTGACGTTTAAACAAACAATTACATACAAACAATGTGTAGAGAAACAAGTCATAATACCCAGAGCACGAGACATAAAAACACTCCAGACTGCTTCAGATACTTACACAGGGGGCCTACTTTTCTATCAGCATGCAAGAAATTTGTGCAATTAAATTATAATCATTAATGAAACTTGCCTATGAATATAGCCTATACATCAGGAGAAAAAGCCCAGCTGCTTAAGATGCAATTTTAATAAAACAAAACAGAATAGACAGTGCTCTGCCACTCCTGCTCCATGGCACAAGGAGATGCTGGATTACACTTCTCTTATTTACCTGTCTGCTGACCCTTCAAAACAATGAAGGTACCTCAGATGGAACAAATGTGTCAGAGAAAGAAAGAAGTTGCCAAGTGCACAGTATTGCACATCTGTGGGGTGTTAAACAGATTTCTCATATGAACTTCAGCAGAAATTCATAACTCCATAAAGAGTGAAGGTACATTTTAAATGCAGTCTTTAAAGACAGATATTTATCACATATATATTTTAAAACACAGTAGGCTTAATTCAACAATCCTACTATCCTACTTTTTAGTTTGCATTAAACAGCCATGGGACAAAACACAAAGTGCTTGGAGCAAGGACTGGCACCTGCGTTCCCCCTCACCAAGGGAATGTCACAACCCTCAGCTCCAGAGTCACATTTCCCCTCACTGGATTAGTGACCTTTAAAAACTCCTGCAGAGCACTGAGTCAACTCAAACCAGAAGCTCTCATTGCAAATAGCTTCTAAAAAAAAAAAAATAAAGAAAATTTCAGGAGTAAATCTCTGCTTTCCTCCTTTATTCACAGCTTATCTTCCTTCTGCTTGAAACTTCCAGGGGACAGTAACTGCCTCCTAAAGAGCCTCCTCCCATCTGAATGTCCCTGTTTCCCAGGATCAGTGCCCACGTACCTAATGCAGCACTGAGCAATGCAGAGCTTGCAGGTACAGCACCAGTTTTGCTCTGAAGTTGTACCTGCAATTTGCAGATCCCAGCCTGCTCCATAACCCTCAGTTAAAAAAGTGTTCCCTAAACACATGCTGTCTCCAGCTGGATCATTAAAGAAATGCTCCAGGTCCTGGGGATGCTCAGACTGGCTGCCTGCCCCTCACCTGGAGCATCAGGTGTTGAAATGTCCCTTCTTGCATCATGGCCTTTCTAAGCCAACCTCCAGCACCTTTCAGCACTGCTGGGAACTGGAGGGGTTCAGCAGGGAGCTCCTGAATTCCACAGGGCTGGGGTACAGGGACACACAGACAGCTGGGAGCCCTCGCTTCATGACATCCCAAATGCTTCCCTCCCATTCACAAATGAGGGTTTGCAGTTATGTGCTCAAGGTCACGCATGGAAATCAGTGGAAGAGAGGCGAACATCAATCAGGAATCACAGTTTCCAACAGCAGGCCCACAGACTCCACATGGCATCACCTGCAGCAGGACACACAGTCAGGGTAGGCCAGGTGGGAAGGGAAGAGGCAGAAGGTTCCAAAGCTTCCCGTCTCCTCTCTCCATCAAAAGCAGAGTTCTGCTGTGGAACTCAGCAAGGCAGACCCAGTGCTGTCACACAGTGCTGTTCATTTGCCAGTTGGAAGGAGACACAAGTTTCACGGGTCAAAACTCTTAAATAATGCTCCAGTTTCCAGCTCACATCTCCTGAGATGCACAAATACCATCCAATTCACTGTGGACATCATTTCCTTTTCATGTTTCGCTATTTTCAAATTACTAAGCAATATAAATGCTTTTAACAGCCATTTCCACATGCTTGATGTACTCCACAGTTTCACAAAAGATTTCCTAATAACCCAAGCTTATCTAAATCACTTATTGTTGGTGTTGCTAACATGCAGAAGTTAAGCAATTGATTAAAGAGGAAACAACTGTTTGGTGTCTGATATGAAACAAGCTTCCACATCTCAGAGTATGGAGTGAGTTCCTGTCCATATCAGAAAAGAAGTGAGCAGCAGGTTTTTTGTGGTCTCCCCAGAGAGGCCGTAGCTTGGGTAGACAGGGAGGATCGTTTGAGTATTGGGCTCCTGGCAGTTTGTTGGGACACTGTGCTCCCTTCCCTTTCCATTCTGGGGTCAGGAAACAGCCCCATTCATAAAGCTCCATCTGTGAGTTCATACATGATTGGTACATTTTTAAACACATAAGCATTTCTATGTTAAATCATAGAATATTTAGCTTGAAAAAGCCCTCCAAGGCCATCAAGTCCAACCCTTAACTCAGCACTGCCAAGCCCACCACTAAGCTGTGTCCCTGAGTGTCACATCCATGCCTTTTAAGCAGTAAAGAGTTTATCCAGGTAATTTATCACTTATAGCCATTTCTGATATATAAGTTATGCTGCTATTAATCCTATTGCATAGAGTCCATTATCCTCTCATGGGAGAAACTCTGCAAATTCAGAATTAAAAACAGATTGGGAGTTTTTGAAGCAGAGACTACCAGTCATTCCCGTGGCCTCATATTCCCTCTGTTTAATGTTACCTGTTGGCTGACTTCAGGTGCTCAGAGGAACCTGTACCAATGGAAGGCAGTAGCCTCAGGGATTTTGGTGACTAGATGTGGCCTTTAGTCCAACCACAACAAAAGCAGGGAAGACAAAGATGATAACATATTTAAAGTGTAAGTGGCGTAGGGAACAGTCAGTCAAATGCTGCTTCCGAATCCAGACCACATCCGTGCTATGGGCACTGGGAAACAAGGGGAGCTTTGCAGCATTGGTACTCTTGTGTTGTGGCTCCTCTTTGCACCATAAAACCCCAAAACACTCAGCAGAGCCCACTGACACAAGTTCCAGGCACAGCTCCATCGTGGAATTGCTTCCTTGGAGTTACAGGCACACCAGCCATCAAAGGCAAATCACTTTTTCACTGCATCGTGTTTTCTTATTGATAAAGAGATTAGAGATTGAAGCCAACCTTTTTTTCTGAATCTCACCCTCATGTGTAGTTTGAGAATTAGAGGAAGGTTTAGTGCCAGTATTATCCTGACAGACCTCAGCCTAACTTCCAGGCATGCTGTATATGAAAGGAACCAGAAATCTTTTATGATACCAGAGACATTTAGACAGCTGACACTTGCACATCCTTAGGAATACACAATCATCATCACTTCAGGCAGTCATGCTTTTCAGGCAATAAATTATGATTTGCCTTCACTAAACTATGATTTGTCTTGTCTTTCACCTGCAACAGTAATTTAATCCACTTCATTCAATTTAGTGACAACCCTCTAAGAGAAGAGCTGGGAACCCAGGTTATTAATTAAGAAAAAAGTTTGAACTTGTACTGGAGATGGAAGGAAATCATAAGTAGTTATATCAATATTATTCAAAATATCAAGTTTCTAAACTACAGGCTCTACAATGGGGGGTGAGGGGGAGTAATTCTGGTATACAAATATTCCAGGACAGCAAATCTTCAGTGTATACACAAAACATGTACAAATGTGTAACAAGATGATGAGATTAAGCACTTTGGAGTCAAAGACTCCACAGAGAGATGGTTACTCCCACAATATTAACTAATCATATTTTTATACCTTTATGCCTGATGTTAATTTACTGACAATTAATACACTAGAATTTGCATTTCACAAAGCAGAGAGGAATGAGAAGCACTGCACAAATGACATGTGGTTGTTTAAAATTCCTAGAGTAAATGCCAGTTTCCAGTGAAATCCCCGACTCCCTTTGCCTTTGTCAAAGGGTGATATTTCTGTGAAATTTTAGGGGAACTCCAAGAACTTTGATCAGTTTTGATGATTGAAGTGTGGAAACTATGTGAGTTTCAGGGCAAGGTGCATGATCACTCCAAATAAATTATATCAAAGCATGGGAGATATGGGTGAGTGTCACACAGAGTTTTGGGGATTGTCCAGTACCAACATGTCCTGGAAAACCATGACACAATGGTTCACATCTCACTGCCAACTCATGCTAAGCAAAACAAGCCTTGTAAGCTGAAACGGCAGAGGAAGCTGCTGAGGTTTCACCCTGAGCAGGTCCATCCCTGATCGCCCATCACAGATTGCTGCCTTTGCCTTCATCCCAAATCTGACCATTCCTGGAGCTGGAGTGAATACTTGGGAGAAGAATATCTGAATTGACTCACACATGGGTCTTTGGGAAGGAAATGGGTTATCCCTGAGTTATAGTAGGTGACAAGTGCCAGAGCTCATGAGTTCTGCAGTGCACAGTCAAACCAGAGAAAACAGAGGGTTTTAACCCAAGCAAAATGCTGCCACCCTGCTTGCTGGGGATAGAACTCTAATTAAAAGCTGAATATTTAGGGATACAACAGTTGCTCCCAGTTTGACACAAGGTGGTCATTAGACCATGCCACAGAGCAGGGACACCTTGAACTGGCCCCACACCAGCACAGGGTCAATCCAAACACAGACATGGGACCATTCTGCTCTGGAGCAAAGAAACTCCTCTGGGACACGGGGAGCCTGGCACAGGGACACTGTTCAGTCCCACACTGGATCTGGTCAAGGCAGTGGAAAATCTGAACTAATGAGCTCCCCTGCACCCAACTTGCTCCCACAAGGAGCCATTCACATATTCCTGCTCTGCATCCTTTACTAACCCTATTATCCACGTTTTCCCATTGTCTGGAGTTTCAGCCGCTCAGTTCCTTTGGACAATGAAAACCAGACTGCACTGTGGTACCTTTCTTGACATTTTAACACCCATCCCTTTTCCTTTCTCTTGAAAAAAAACCCGGCAGAACAAAGTCCAAGAAATAAAATTCAATTAAAAAAACCCTATCTTGGGTTCTGACCCTGAGCTCTGATCTGCCTGGGCAGTCCGACAGCCTCACTGGCTAAATGATCTGTCAGGGAAAAGAACTAAATACATGTACACAGATTAAGCGTTTATTTCACAGTTAATTAATATTTCTATAAACATATACACCTCTCTTCCCAAAGTTCTGTAAGTCAGCACATTTTTTAACCGCGGACTGTTGTAGCTCCTTCCCCCTCCTTCAAACTTTATTATAAAGCCCCAAAAGTTCACATAATGTCTGGCTATTGTTTCTCTAAAGAGGAATTCTCCTCCCCGCCTCCTTCTTTCTCTGTATCTCTGAGGCACCACATGGCACAATAAGAGCCCTTTCATGTTCAAGACTCAGAGTCGTTGCTGTGGAAACTCACCCAGCCTCACCGAGTATCCAAATAAATAGTGAAAATTAAAAAATCAGAGACCCACTGGGTCTGGCTGCAATCTTATCTTCCCCGCGATGGCTTCGAGGGACATTAAGAAGCCAAATAATAACCTTTTGCCCAGATTAGTCACCTTAAAGTGTCGATTATTGGAGACAGAAGGACATTTGTGCTGTTCCAACAAGTCTTTGGCTGAGACGGGAGCACAAAGACAGGGAAGACGCAATGCAGAGCACAAGTAGCCAGTGGCATCAGAATTCTGGTGGGGAGTTTTTAAACACTTGCAGACAGATTTCTCTCCCCCTCCTTCTCTCTGTAACAGCTTTGGTTTAAACACTCTCAGCAAAGCTTTTGAAGGATTTTATCTAGCGGGCAATAAGTGTCATTAATTGCTACCTCGCAGGAAATGCTGCTACAAAGAGAAGCCCATGCTTTCCCTATGAAAAAAAAAAAAATAGGGATTTTTCCCCCCCCCTCCCTCTACGTGCCGAGACAAGCCACCGCTTGAGGCCCCCGAGTATCTGCTATTATCAGTTAAGTCACGTCTAGTGCCAGGCAAAAGGTCATTTCAGGTCATTCTGGAGATGAAAGGAAGGGGTAATGTATGTGAGAATGCCTGAACTGGCAAGCAAAGAGAAAAAAGGGCGAGGGGGTGAGAGAGAAAAAAGGGAGGAAGGAAAAAGGATGCGAGACGAGGAAGAGAAGTATAGAAAGAGGGAGGGAGAAGATGAGAGGATGCTATCAGACTAAAAAGGAATGTTCTTACTGCCAGGACACAAATAAAAGACTGAATTGCAGCACCTCTGCTGACACACTGTGAACTTGATTCCTCATCAAATAAAAAGGCTGCCACGTTTTCTGGGGTCATCTTTTTAATTCATTCCTTCAATTAGGTTTTTCTAGTTGGTTTTTTTTTTCTTTTTCTCTTTTTTTTTTTTTCTTTTTAACCTTAGCTGCTGAGAAAGGCAAATGCTTAAGGGAGACAGGACTATTCATTGTCTGGGGTGTCTGCTTCAGCTTCCTTTGTCTGGGAATTATAAGAGAGAGGTAGAGGCTGCGTGCCTTTTTTTATGCATGTAAAAAAAAAAATCAATTTTGCATTTAGCGGCGAAAAATAAAATATCATGATGCTCCAGCAGACAGCCCAGCCTTCCTCCATTTGCCTTTTCTCACTTCTCCCCCTTCCACTTCTCAGCTCCCCTCCATAAGGTAGTAGTCGGATAAAATTTTCGCTCGAGCCCATCAGTCATTCCTGAATCCATTCCAAGGTTCCGCCTCCAGCCCGACTCCTTCCACCTCCCCCTGCTCCCAGCCCCGGCTCTCCTTGTCTAACAAATCATTTTTGTAGGACAAGCCTGGCTCATGTGGATTGCACAGCCAGCCCAGGCACTGCCGGCGAACCGGCAGGGGAGGAAGAGCTCCACTGCTTTTTTTGTTGTTGTTGTTCCTTTATTTGTAAAAATATTCCCGGTCTGGGATACTCTTCTTCTCCTCCTCCTCCTGCTCCCCCCCCCAGCCACTCCAGCCTTAAGCTAACCACACTGGTTCTGCCTGGAGCTTCAGTGGAGTGCAGTCCATGCTGGGAATTACATCACACGAATTTATCCTTTTATCAGCATGGTCGCATCCCTTTGTTGCACAGAAGCCTCACCCAGCCCCATAAAAACATCTTTGTGCTTTATCCCTCAAAATGTGCTTTCTGGCCATGCATGCAAAAGGTGCTGCTGTTCCCCTCTCCCCATCCCACCGTACCCACATGGATTTTGTGCTTCCTAAGGCTTGGCAGAAGGGAAAATTACCTGTGGAATGGCTACAGATTTCTTTGTTAGCAGCAGGATGCTGTTTTTATTGGGTTGGGGAGGGTGGGTGTTAAACTACCTACAGGTTTGGGGGCAGCTGTTGAGAGTCTGGGTGGGCACAGCCACATCACAGAACAGCTGAGGTTGGAAGGGACCTCTGGAGATCTTTTAGTCCAAGCCCACCTGCCAAGGAAGGATGACAAAGCTGTGCCATTCCACATGACTGTTTTAAACAGCACAAGCTATTTGTGCTAGAACAGCTCTGGACATACAGAAAAACACCCAGGTGAAGCATCTGGAAGCCGCTGATAATGGTGACCTTCCCACCCAAGGTTTATCCAGAGGGTTTTTCTTGGTTATTGTTCTGGCAGACATTTGAACCAACAATTAAAACTCATTTCAAGGTTTTGTAGTCAAAGTCCTCTGAGAGCCCGAGTGATTGTGTGGCTAGAGCTGTGCAAGACCAAGGTTTAAGTCCCATACCTAATTAAGTGGGATGAATTAGGTTCACTCTCTCCTGCTGATGGTTCTTCATTGACAATAAATTACCCTGTGCATTTTTTTCATTCAGTCATGCTAAGTTTCTAGCAGACACACTAGTCTTCCTCATTTGTCACTTTTATTATACCACTATCTTAGACTCATAGTTGTAGACACTTAATCAATCCCGCTGAGCTGTTACGTCTCTTTGCAACTTGCTGCAACTCTGAAGAAGATTCCTACACAATTCAGAATCTTCGCTAGAAAACCTTGGCATTCTCACTTTTCTATTTATTTCTTTCTACGGGAAGTTAAGACATTTCATAGTGCCATTTGCCCTCTAAAAGCTCATTGCCAAACAAAAAATCACTCCCTGCTTTGCTTAAGTGTCAACTCCTGGAGTACAGGGATAAAACAAACACCAATGTCCCTTCTTGACACAAAAGTCACTCCAAATGCAGAGATTTTTTTCTCACATCCTGATGTTTCTCTAGCCCTCCAAAGGGTTAAAGCCATGGCATATTTGTAGATGAAGATGCAGGTGTGAGAGCACTAACTGGGAACTAAGCAATATTGAAGGCAAGGACTGGGATGATGGAAAGGGGGGTTTGCAGTGGTCTGAACAGCCCTAAGTGCAAGTTTTTGTCAAGGAAGATAAAACCACAATGGATTTTCGTGGCTTGACAGTGCTCCACACCAAAGGCATGTGATTCCCACAGAGGTCAAGGAGAGATGTGCCACCAGTGAGGCTGATTGCATACATCCCTGGTCTGTTTGCCACTCTTAGAAGTAGGTGGACAGCAAATCTTCAGGTCCTGCTGACCACCACTACTTTGGGCTGTGAGCCCAACCCAAGCTCCAGCTGAGAAATGACCTGAATATTTCGGTATGATGAACAACACTTGAATTTTTAATTAAAAAATTAAAGTTTTCAGCCAAAACCCAGGGGGAAAGAAAGTGGTTTGGCTCATATTTCAGTCCTAAGGAAACAAAGGTAAATATTATTAATTATTAGAAGCAGGCAGGCAAAAATACCAGCAGTGGAGGATAAAAATAAAATCCCCAACTATGCTTCAGTCCAAGT
Source organism: Margarornis squamiger (assembly GCA_035222235.1). Lineage (NCBI taxonomy): Eukaryota > Metazoa > Chordata > Aves > Passeriformes > Furnariidae > Margarornis > Margarornis squamiger. The sequence goes on along the minus strand of JAWWTY010000064.1, from coordinate 3,813,567 downwards.
CTGGCTCTAGTAATGCAAGAACCACAACAAGAGCAATGTAATGTAGTGAGCACATGGTGACCCCCAGCAGCCCTTGGAGCTCCCAGAAAGCCATGCAAGAGGCAGGGAAATGCAAAGCAAGGCCTAATGCATGGCAGTTTCACAACCTTATGCACAAAAATAAGAGAAAAATTATGATTTAGAACAAGAGGTTTCTTATTTTCAATACAAGGCACAAGGAATTTTCTCATCAAGGGGTTCAGGAGAGCCTCCAACAAAACTCTAAGGGGAAAAACACCTGCTAAGGGACAAGCTGGGTCTTGTGATGCTGAAGTGGATAGTGAGGATGGACTACAGGGCATCCTCTCAAACTTTATCATTATAAAACCAAATTTAATTCCAACTCAAGGTGGCCAACTTTGGTACAGAAAAGAGAAATCATAGAAGAGTCTGAGTTGAAAGGGACCTTAAAGCCCACCCAGCTCCACCCCCTGCCATGGGCCAGGACACCTTCCACTAGCCCAGGTTGCTCCAAGCCCCGTCCAACCTGGCCTTGGGCACTTTCAGGGATGGGGCAGCCACAGCTTCTCTGGGTACCCCATGCCAGGGCCTGCCCACCCTCCCAGAGAAGGAGTTCTTCCATACATCCAACCTAAACCTACTTACTTTCAGTGGGAAGCCATTCCCCTTTTCCTATCACTCCATGCTCCCATGGGAGACACCAGCCCCTGAGAGGAGCTCTCATAAATTTACTGGGTTTTTTACCTCAGATGAGCAGCACAGACCTCACACAGTATTTGTTTATCATAGCTAACAGGGAGTGAGTATCAGAGACTTCTAAAGTAGGAACAGCAAAGAACTTCCAGTGAAATTAAAAATGTAAATGTATTTCTGATATCAGTTTCAGATTCCATCCCCCCACCCTACTTCCTGAAAATTAGTGTCTAAGGCTCTGCCACCAGATTTCCAAGATAGCTTCCTGTAATAGGACTGGAGGCATATGCCATCAGCACCTGAATATTACTTTGTTGTTAGGGACCAGCCATATGTTTCCTATTTTAAAAAATTACTTTATATCACAGGAAACCACTTTTTCTAGCAACAATAGCAGAGGTTCTTGTAACTGATTCACCCATAGAGGGGAAAAATAACGACTAACCACCCACTATAACAGCTTTGTCAAAGTCACAAGTGGAACCTGTTTTTTGAGGCTTCATATTCAACAAATCTTATGTTCTGATTAATTTATTCAGTGAAATGGTGCTATTGCAGCAGCAGCCAGGGGAAATTAAAAGACTTCAGGATATGAACAACATGTTGGAATAGTGTCAGCTTCCTCAGTCACTGTGCCTGAAACTAAACCTCAGCTTTATATAGGGACAGAAAGCTTGGAATCTGGCAGAACGTTTGGCTCCTTGACAGAGAGACACCTCTCCATCGTGAAAACTGAGACCCAGCCACTCAACATTGAATTTTCAAAATCATATTAAAGGCAATTTCTGATGCTACACACAACCATAACACAGAGTGTCTGGAATGGGAGGCGGGTGGGAGTTTGCCAAAATTATTTTACGTTTTTCATTTTAAAAGGAAACTTTCTTTCAAACAACAGTATTTGCTGTGACAGTGATTTTCCTCCTGGAAAACATCCTGAGTACATTCCCATGTGATAGACCACCACTGCATCACTCCATGCCTGAGACAGGAGGCTGGGGAGCACCATGGGAGAAGGACCAAAGTGCCTCCCAGATAAAGAGGGACCAAGAAATACTGCAATTACAGCTCATAAGGCACTGTGATGTCTTATTTCTGGAACCTAAACCATTTGGGGTTTCAACTACAATATTTAGTATTTGATTTCTAGGAGGAACAAGAAAAAAATTTCTTCCTCAGAAGCTCTTCTGGAAAAGCTCCACATCCCATTCCTCCTTTGCCAGCTGGCCAAGCATCCAGAAACATGGCACTAGGCAGCAGTTGCTCGTGGGTATTTATTTCCCTTTGATATTGAGGTAGACATTTGATGCGTCTCTTGACAGAAATGGAAAGTGTACAAAGTTTCAGGAAAAAGCAACAACAGTAAGCTAAGCTTCCCAGAGACAGAGGGTTCAATATTTCAGTATTATTCTGATGATGGCAGGTACATCTACTTTACAAGAAGAAAGATATCCAAATCTCAAACTGCTCTGTGAGAAACAACTTTATTTCCCTCCTCTCTCAGTTACAGCTGGGATTTTTCAATCCCAGTGTCAGAAAATTCCCAGTCAGACACAGCAGAGCACTAAAGCTGGTTGAGGTTGTCACAACATGGACTTGAATTTGAGCTGAAATTCTCATGGTATTTTTGGGAAAATGAAAATACATGACAAACTCTGCCTTGTTCCAAATTTTAGGTTTTATATTCCAACCTAAATTTCCTCCTGAGGAGTAAAGTACTGCTCACTGTGCAAAACTCTGGTGCATGCAGTCTATCCTGGTCTTGGCACACTGTAATTCAAATTGCCCTGCTGAAATTCCCACAAGTCCAGAGTCAGACTCAAGACAGCCAAAGCTCAGAGGGAAAGGGTGAATTTTCTCAAGATAATTCAGTGTTTCCAGTCCCAGATGAAACGCCAAAACTACCCAATATGTGAAAATTGGCAAATATATATTTCTTTTTAACCAGAAGTATTTTATTTTTTTTAACCAAATAGATGTTTTGGACAAAGATTCTGGTTGGCTGTGGGGGTGTGTGGAGCGGTTCAAAGTGCCATCTGCATTGGAGACAGTAATGGGATGTGATGGGAGCACAGACACACACGGCGGAGGTGGCTCTGCCTCACCCCCACTATTGTCTTTCAGCCTCTGGGAGCTCTGCCTGCATCTGGCAGAAAAGTTGATCAACTTGGGGTAGCTAATCAGGCTGCTGCAATTTCCGGCCCTTTCTTTCCCAGATTCCTCAGATCAAAGTTCAAGTCCCAGAATTATTATTCCCCTGAATGCTTAATGAGCTCCAACCGAGGGACACCAAAGGCAAAACTAAAACATTGACCGTGCACTTCATTGAGTTTGGCCAATGTGGCTAAAAACAAGAGGGTGGGATCCATAGCATGCAAAATCACAATATAGAGATTTGTATTTTAATCCAATTAAGATTCCTACAGAGGAGCAGGGATGGCAAAGGGCTTCAGTGGCTTTGTAAAGCAACGTCTGCTTTCCTTGTTGCACTCGCCATATTAAAATTTTGCAAAGGTAGAATTGGCCTTGTCGTCAATCATTTCTAAAGAGCTCTCTTTTGGGAGAATAGCAGAGCCCCACAAGCACAAAAGCTTCCTTGAAGACTAAAGTTCAGGATGTTGAAATGCAAAAGTCAGATTTTGCCAGGAGGCACGATTTCTGAAGCCAGATGATTCCACCTCAGATTAAGTTATTGAAGATCTTTGCATGCAGAAACATTTCTTTGTTCTGGCAAACACTCTCCGAGTTTTCTATTCACAAACGTGACCCCAAGGAAAGCCAGCCAAGATTCTTTTGCTTTATCAGGTCAGAATGTTCAGAGCCCAATTATTTTAATAGTTACAGAAAGAAAAAAAACCCAACAATGGTTCAGTACACCAGTGAGAATAGCATTCAGGGACTTAACAAGTCACTCACTAACATCTGGCATGTTCTTTCGAGAAGACTAAACACATGGAGAGTCTTGCTGCAAAAGTCAATGGAAAGGAATGATAATTGCTCATTAGAATGCCTCCTCCACAGGTTATTTTTAACTTCCCCTACTCTTTCTAATCACAGTGCATGCATCAGATGCTACTGAAAAGGGTCAATGCATAGGTTTCTCCTCTCCAAAAACACACTTGTAACAAAGCCCTTTCACGGAGATGAAGATTCACATGCTACACCCATGGCACCTGTTTTGTTTTTAGGCTAGAAGCAGGGGCCCAAACAAAGTACTCCCAAGATTGCAAAGGCACTGAATGTAAAAATGGAGAGCTTTGTTTCCATCTATGTTTCAGACAATTGTTTCCCCTCTCCCTCAGCTTTAAGGAGGGGAAGAATCCCAGGTGCCCAAGCGCAGAGATGTGAGACATGGAGAAAAAGGACAGAGTTTACACAAGGAGCTTGATGTCAAAAAGCAATAAAGCAGAAGTCACTAAAAGTCAAATGAAGCAAAACAATTATTTATGTACCTCGAAGGAAGTAAAATTCTGATGGAATTCCCACAGTGTGTTTCACCTTATGTTTTCAAGGCTGGGAGCTGTAGGTGTTTTGCACTCCTAAAGTCAGTGTTACCAGAGCAGACCCATGAGGAGAGACAGCCTGCACACTGGTCATGAAATACAGAACTGTATCAGCTTGGCCTGGCATGGACCCCTCTGCATCCCCCTGTGTCTTCTCTGCCTTTTAGGCAAAGACAACTCAGCCCAGCCCAGCCCTGCCTGAGTTCAGACCTTTTTGCTGAGCCCATCACTCCAGAATCTGAGCCTTTGTAAGTGACACAAAAACTATTTGCATGGGTCACCCCACTTCCTCTCAACCTAGTTACGTGAAACTTTTCTATTTTTTTTAATGGGGGTTCAGCAGAGCATTTGGAAAAAGGGGGGGGATTCTTTGTGGTGTAACATCAAAGAGTGCACACAAGGAATCTTGTTCTGAAGCCTCTCACCAGGAAAAGCCAAACGAATTAAAAGCTCACATCAGACAGTTAAAGGACAGCAAAGGCAATGGACCTGGAGGACAAGGAAAGCTGAAATCCAGCAGTTTATGGCCAGGACTCAGAAGGCTGTGTCCTTATTGAAGGCTTTTTAAAACAGCAAAAAGCTGTTGGAAGAGGAACTGTAGGACACGCTCATGATGGGCTGTAATTTGTTTGTTTATCTGTTTTTAATGAAGGAACCACAGACAGAGCCTACTGGAGAATATTCGAGTTTCCCCTCTGTCACTGCCCCAGCCATTCCCTCCGAGCGCTGCCAGCACACCCAGCCCCGGGGAGGCAGCGCTGGCCGCAAACCTTGGAGCCTCCCGGACGCAAACCCTCTGTCAGCAGCCCTGCGAGCATCCCTCACGCCTCCCGCTCCAACCTGCCCCCGGACCACCCTGGAAGGATAAACTGCAGGCGGGGGGATTTGAGAGCAGGCAGAGAAGGGCTTCTCAGCCTTGGTAAGTGGAGCGAAGCTGCCAGCACGCCCGGCCACCTGCGCTGCGGCCGCGGCGATGCTCCCTCCCTCGGGCTGCCCAGGAGCGCTCCGGGGCTGCCACGGCTTGGAGGGGAAAGCCTGAGCTCACAGTCACCCACGGCCAAGCCATCTAGTGTCTGTCCCAGCTCCAGGCACGGAACCCACCCCATGCCCCTCCTGCTTTGCCTCCCTCGCCCGTGGCAGAGCCTCGCTGCTGCCAGCAATGCGTCCTGCACTAGCAGCGCCTTTGCTGAGCGCACAAGGAAACCAGTGCAGCGAAGGACCCAGAAGTGCCCGAGAGAAATTCACCTCCCTGCTGGGTCAAGTTTTCCTCCAAGGCCGGCCCGACTTTTCGCTGCCGTATCCGCAGTGCAACACTGACCTCCTGTGGCTGCTGCTCCTCAGCCACGGCCACAGCAGCTCTTCCCTTCTCCCCAGCTGATCAATATTTAGATTATTCTGGGCAAAACAGGCTGAAAAACTCCCTCTGTGCCCATCCCTCTGCTTGTCTTATCATCCATGCACCTATCAGCAGAGAGAGGGTGAAGGAAAACTTGCCTTTACTCCACTCCTGGCATCAGTCCCGGGAGAAAACCAACCTTTAGGACATCAAACTAGTCCCTTCAGCGAGCTAAAGACACACATTCCTACAAAATAAGGCCAGTGCTGTGCAACGGTCTTGTGAAATCACCTACCCACAGATGGATCCCACCGATTCAGTGGCAATGGCAAAGGGATTTCTGTTTTTTCTCATGGCTGCCTAAATTGAAACAGAAGTGGCATCTTGTCTGTGTTGGAAGGGGGTCTTGGGAAAACAAGGATGTACAGTCATTTCCACAGATATCACTTGGAGCAACAGAGTGGGAAGGCAGCTTGTTCAGGTTTTTATGGTTGTCACAGCTACCAGGTGCTGAAACAACTTCCACATTATGTTTTCCCTTCCTGCAAGCTTATGCTCTTATACCACAGCAAATATGAAAATCTTTTCTGGGAGACAAAGGCAGATTGTCCAGGAGTTTCCATCTGAGAAGTCCTGCTCCCTGCTGTACAGCTTGGAGCCCACAGGAGCCAGTAACCCCACAGTATATTCACGTGCTTCTAGAAGATCACCACAGCAAAGACTTTCAAAATCTAAGTCCTACTCAAAAAATTGGCAAGACAGTGCCTCAATTCTCTGAGAGGCCAAGATGAGGAGGGCTCTGGGATCCCCTTGCAGGAGGAAACAGACAGCAGATCCCTCTGAGAATTTCTCCATTCAGGACTATGCTAAGCCTGGCTACAGAACAAGCAGCTCGGGTACCTTCTGGGAGGATGCTCAACAGCACCCAGCTCTGTACTGCCTAACTCCCAGGAGCCACACACATAATCCCAGGAATCCCAGTTTGACTATCTACAGAGCCTATGATCTCCAGATACCACCAGTTTCAAATGTTTTAGGTTTCTCTTTAAAACAGCCTGGCATTAGAAGACTTTCACATTGAACAGCAGCAACACATCTCTCACAAACAGACAGCTGCCTCCTAAATGCCACAGGAAATCAGCAGGGACCACCATGTCACACAGAGTGAAATTCCACCTGTTGGGTTCTCTGGGGGACCCTAAAACCTGTCAAAGACCTGAAGATATGGCTTGGAAGGTGTACAGAGGGTACACTCAGACAATAGCTGTAACTTGCCACAGTGAGAGGATACTTTCTCTGTCGTGCCAGCAGGAAGCAAGAGGGAACCAGGAACTCCTGCCCTTGCCAGAAGCTGTTAATCAGTTGGGTTCTGCCCCTGTACAGAACAGTGGCTCCTGCTGAGCTGAGAATTATAAACCTGCATTTTCACTCTCACCTGCCCCCATCTTACCCTTCATTTTGAACACTGGGTTGTAAATGATGCATAACCCTTCTGGGCCTTCTGCCTGGGCACAGAAACTTTCCCATATCAAGGGAATTAAAAACTAGGTTAAACATACTTGTCACTCCAGTAAGTTTCTTAAAGCAGATGCAAAAGACTTTTTTGGTCACTTCTCATTAGAGTTTTGTGACAAGATTTCCTGCAAAGGCTGGAGGTGTTAGATCTCAGCTGAAACACGGCAGAGGGGGGCTTGTTGTGGCCCATCCAGACAGCCACCTCCATGTGTTTAACAGGCTCCTTCTTCAACAGGTACCAGCCCTTCAACAATTTATCAGGGAAAAGCCTTAAAATCACATAAGAGGTTAAACTGACAGTGGACCTGAGCACACACATTCCTTACCCTGAATGCCTGACCCTTAACCAAGCACATTGTAGCTCCATCACCTCTAAGGAAAGCTGGATGGCAATACTGATGCTGGGATATGAAGCATCCCAAAGTACAAAAGGTTACCATATGGGACATCTCCTCTGCCAGCTCCATGAAATGATAGAATGATTTGGGTTGGAAGGAAACTAAAAGATCATCCTTTCCCACCCCTCTGCCAGGGGCAGGGACACCTTCCATTATCCTAGGTTGCTCCAAACCCTGTCCAGCCTGGCCTTGGACACTTGCAGGGATGGGGCAGCCACAGCTTCTCTGGACAACCTGTGCCAGGGCCTCACCAGCATCACAGGGAAGAATTTCTTCCATATCTATAACCTAAACCTTCCCTTTTTCAGTCTGAACCCATTCCTCCTTGTCCTGTCACTCCAATTCGGATGAAAAGTCCCTCTCTGTCTTCCCTGTAGCCCCTTCAGACACTGGAAGGAGCTGTGAGGTCTCCACAAAACCTTCTCTTCTCCAGACTGAACAGTCCCACCTTTCCCAGCCTGTTTCCATAGGGGAGGTGCTCCAGTCCCCATTATCAATTTTGTGGCCTTGTTCCACCTGTTCCATGTCCTTCTTATGCTGGGGACCCCACAACTGTGCACAGTGTTCCAGGTGGAGTCTCATGAGAGCAGAGTAGAGGGGGGACAAAATTTATCCATGTTACTTAAAGACAAGGTGGAAGCATTCAGAACACACTTTTTTTTTAAAAAAGGCACATGGTACACATGTCAGTGATGCACAATTAACTGCATGTGTGCAGTGAGGAGACACTGGCAGGAGAAATGTACATCTAAAGGAAGAGAAAAGCAAAGAGACACACCATGACATGTTATCATTAGGGAGTCAATTTCCTTCCTGTAGTCATACAACAGCTGTCAGTAACATCTTGAACACAGACCATGTATTAGAACACCACGGCAAATGCCTTTTCAGACAAAAGAAATAGAGGGCATGTTAACTGGGTGAATAGCAGGAAGAATATTTTGACAGTTTGAATGCATTCATCTCCCCAGAGAACGCCCACAACCTTTGCTAGAACTTGGCTTGGTGACACCTTCCAGAGGCTGGGTGAGGAGTGAGGGAAGCATCAGCTCCATCTCAGGCACACCCAGGACCATCAGCTGTCCAGGAGCACATTTGGGTAGGCAGAGGAGATGCACTCACCCACAGTCACCTCTGGGGTCCATCTCTCCACCCTCACCCTCCCAGCTTTGTACTTTTAGCTTGGATTCAGAAGGGCCAAAGTGGATGTTGGATGCAGCGTGGGTGTCCTGTCTTGTGGAGGGAGGGAATGATGGCCCAGGCTGACCTTACACATGGGGATGTATCCTCTAGCCTTGCCTCCAGAAGGCACTTTTTTACCTCCCAGCTATGACTTTTGACCAACATGAGGTCCCTCCAAGGATGGTCTACTTGCCATTTCAAACCAGAAGTAATTCAACCTAAGTAACCACATTCCTTATGGTTTCTGCCTCAACTTCTGAGAGCACTCCACACCACCCTCCTCATCAGAATGTACCTTCTAGCAATAAGGTGTTGGCCAACACGTTTTAAGGACACATTTTCCTCACATGGATTAGGTCCTCAAGGGTTACTGTAGTAAGACCACGTCCATGCACCTTGAGTGTGTGCCGTAAGTAGTTTATCTAAGGCAGCCTGATCATTAAAGCTTCCAGTGCAGCTTTTTCAGAAGCAGTGCTTCTCATTACAGGCAGACTGCAGCAACTCATCAATCTTGGGCAAAAGATAATTAATCAGCACCCAGAGCCACTTTTGCAAATATAAAGCCTGGTGGAAACAAACCAAAATAAGAGGGGGTTGGAGGGGACCATGACAGAGCTGTTGGCACTTGCCAACTCCTCTTGATTAAACTTATTTTCACCTCCAGGTGAATACACAGGATGAGTTTTGTTAATTAAACCTGCCAGTCACCTCATTATGCATTCAATTAAAAAAGCCTGATGCCTTGATTTTATGCAGCTGGCAGGCTGTGCAGTGACAGGCCATGTTGTTATAGTGCACAAGTTCTAATGGGGAAAGGAGCTCCAAAATATGGCAAAGTGTGAGATTTGCTAATTGGACATCCTCTTGGTGTTTTGCCTTTTTTAATTATTTTATTCTTTATGTTTTTGAGGCTATAACGGATGGGTTGTTTATCAGACATACTGTGGAAAGTGGAAGTGGAGACAGAGAGTGTGGAAGAGCATGTTCATCTCATTTGGAAACCCAGATAGATGCTCAGAATATTCATGACGGACTCTGGCAAGGTTAAGAGATGAGGAGAGTGGCACCTAGATGCCATGGTGATGAATGCTGTGTGAATAGATTAGACAGAGGCCTTGAAGGTTCTACAAAATTGTGGGGGTTTAATTTAGATGAAAGATAGCCTTTATTCTTAAGCATCACACAGAGTTGGCAGGTCTGGATGCAGGTCCTGGCTCTGCTACAAACTCCTTGCATGACCTTGAATAAATCCCAGAGGACCATGCTTTAAAGGTATCCACAGTTACATCTTTCAAGTGGCAACCCTCAGCCACCTCTGGGTTCCTCAGCTATCCACCACTGACTGAAGGCTATCACTTCTGCTGTGCTATTTATATTCAGCTCTTTGAGAACAGACAATATTTCCTGTTATACACTGCAAGAAACCCTGTTACAATGCATCTCCCATCTCAGATGACAAAGAAAACCTGAAGCATTTGTGACAAAAGAGTTTGTGATTCCATGCAGCAGCTGTACAGTTACCTCACACTGACATTTCTAAGTCTGCTTCACGCTGGCCACAGATATGAGGAACGACCTACAGTGGAGGTGACCCATCTGTCATGCTCTGAGGCAGAGAACTGAGGTTTTTTCCACTGTTTCTATTGTTTCCAGCAAGTTTCCAGCTTTGCACAGAGCTGAGACTAGAGGTATTCTATCCCAGTGCTGTGTTAATGTGTTAATCACACCCCTCCATCTCAGGCCACCCTGCAGTCCTCCTGAAAATCTGGGAATATTATTTAATGCATATGCCAATGAGGGAAAGACCTTCAGACACTGGCAATAGCACAGATTTCCTCTTTTGTTTGGCTTTGTGATTGTGACTTTTCACATATTTACTGCAGTTCTGCAGCGTGTAACTGGATATTTTGTGACTGATAAGGAATAAACCAGATATTCTAAATTATCCCTCTGTCCTAGAATTGACTGTGTGAGGAACTGAACTTTGACCAAGGGGATCCCTTGAGTCTCGTATGTTTGATCAGGCCATGAAACAGAGAGGGTGTTGTTATTATTATTGTAACCTTCTTTGCTATGTGGTTTCATATCCCTTGCAGCTGCTGGAAGCCGTGGCCCAGCTGCACAGAGCAACAAAAAAGACACACCACTTGGTAAATCCCAACAGATAAATTGAGTGACCTGAGTCCCATTGTCCACCAATATGAGAGAGCTGGTCCAAATCCAGAATGACTGTTCCAGACTCCAGCTAAATGCAAATCAAGACTGGAGCCTCTCCTCCCTTGTGGATTTATTTATTTTTCTGTTAGCAGATGCGTTCCTATCATCAAGACTAGCAAGGCAATTTGGGGTTGGCAGGAGCTATTGCAGCTGCTCTGAATTTTTTATTACATTTTCATTGAGAAATACAAGTTGCTCAGAACTAAAAAAAAAGGTTGTGAAGGATGCTGGGTCAGACATTCTCTGTTGGGATCAAACCAACATGGATTATAATCTCAGAGACACTGAGTCCATCCTGCCAAAGAACCTCGGATTGAGGCTGTGATTTGGAAAGGTCAGGTTGGACGGGGCTTGGAGCAACCTGGGCTGGTAGGAGGTGTCCCTGCCCATGGCAGGGGGTGCAATGAGATGGGCTTTAAGGTCCCTTCCAACCCAAACTATTCTGGGATTCCATGAAAAGGCCACATTTAGGGCTAGATGTGTTTTCTGACCCAGACTTCGACTGGAGCCTTCCACATCCCAGGTGAGAACTCAGCCCTCTGGGCCAGCAGCTCTGCTCATAGATATCATTTCCCTGTGAAAGTTCTCCAAAAATCACAGCTCAGTCTTACATCTGGATGGAAGAAAGTGATAAAAACCACAGGCTTTTTTTTTAAGCAATCTGTCACTCTTGAATTCCATCCAACAATAGAAGTTGATCACCTTCTCCAATAGATGATTTGCAATTCCACCTCTGTAGGAGCAGTTTATTAACATCACCTAACACCACAGATGAGCAGCTACAGCTAAACAACGTTAAGACAGGACAAAACCTTCTTTCCGTCTTCAAACTTCCAGTACAAGAAAACAGCCCTTGACTTCAAGGATTTCCTCACACATCAGTTACACCACATTAAAACTAAACTTGCTGCCCCAAAGGGAATTCAAAGAAAATGTCAAATAAAAATAACAGATATTCCAAAAGCAGTTGGAAAGGCTTTCCCCATTCTATCAATGTAATTGCTGCTGTCCTCTATTCACATCCATTTGCAAGGATAAAATAGAAAAAGAAAATCACACGTCTACAAGTAATTGCTTTTTTTCCTAACCTAGCAAATAATAATAGTTTGCATTTTTATCGCTCCTTCCATCCTGAGATCTCCAAGAATTTTGCAGTCCTTTATTATCACTTACAACCATTGCTCTCAGCCCCCTGCAAGGCCGGTAACCAAGGTACGAATGACCTTGTACATGCCTGGAGGTGCACAGAAAACACATGGTACAAACAAGCATAGCCTTTGGACAACTAAAAGTTGAGCACAGGGAAAGGCAGGATGTGTCCAGGGCCTGTGTGTAAATTCATCCCACCCTCTAAAGACCCACCATTATTGTTTTGGTTCCCTCTTCCTGCAGGCAACATTGGAAAATGCCACCCTTAGCACAGGTCATGGGAGAATGTTTTACATCCTCTAAGTTTGTTTTGTTCTTTCCCAGTGCTGAATACCCATCTCTTTAATCCCACATCCTCACATAGAAAATCTTGACATTTTGAAAGCTGCTCTTTTTGTAATAAATGTACCCTATTCATTCACCACTTCTTCCAATAACTAAGGCTTGAGCTATTTCTGTGTGAGAACTACCTCGCACTCTCTGTGTATTTCCCACATACAATTGTTGCTCAAACAGCCAGAAGGCAAAACAGAAACGAGGGACTGTGAACTGCCTTAGATAAATTGAATTAAAATACTACAAACTCCAGGCTCAATACATTGTGTACCCACTAGATGGGGCAAAAAAGCTATATTGTGATTAAAAAAAGCTCTCCAAGTGCTCATTTCACGAGTTAAGCCTGGTCCTAACTAGGGAGAAGGTCTATTAGAAATGTGTAAGAATTATAGAGAAGCTTCCCCTACTCTCCCATGGGCCATCCAGACAGAAACTCAAGGTTGCTGACACACTGGGATCGCCCTGTCTCAAAATCTTCCTAGAAAATGCTTAGAGAGTTCAGGTACCAGGTAGGTTTTGCAGGCTGAAATCCCATTAGCAATAACACTGTAATTCCAACCCCTACCATCCCAGACCAGTTCAGTACCTGGAAACCAAATGTTTACAGACACATTCATCCCATGTCCCTCCTCTAAGGAACTCCTGCAACAACTGGAGTGCACATCAGATCCCAGTACAGCCCAAAACAACATCAGTAATTTGCCATAACAGCATATTAAAATGAGCTTTCTAATCACCACAGCCTCCTCTCCACATCCAGAATTACCAGCTGATAAATTGAATTCTCCTACCTTAAAAGTCTTCTTTTCTTCTCTGTGCTTTAGGAGACCACAGTACAAGAAACGAACAAAAACTTGGGGAAACTCTACCAAAAACAAACAAACAAACCCTCAGTTTGGCTGTGAATTTCCACCTTCTGAAGCCAAGGAGATCTGATGGGCCAGAAGAGCCCCTGCCTTCCTGAAGCTGTTTTTATAGCACAGCTTTGCCTGATCACCCAATTCTTGTTATCCCCAACACCTGTGCAAACTCTGGCACAGGAGTGCACCATTTTGCTTCCTGCCTTTGTCCCCATCCTGCAGGGATTCATCCAGCAGACTTCTTGAAAACACACAGAAAGAGCACAGAAAAGCCTGATCAATCACACAAAAACTGAGTCAACTCAGTCTAATCCTGCAGAGCTGGAAGGCAGCTGCTTCTGGCCAGAAGAACACTAAGGGTTGACCAGGGATAGGTTTAAGACAGGGAATGAGAATCTCCCCTGAGAAATGGGCTGGGGGCTGACTGCCAGACTGAACCAGAGCACAGATAAGTGAAAACAGTTAATTTGCTTTGCCTTGCCTGTGCTTTGGGTTTCTTATTTCCATGCTGAGAGCTCTGGTGCACCTCCAAGGATGGGAAATTCGTCACTAACAAGCCTCAACCCTTCCTCCACCAGTACCAGACACCTCCAAGAGGTAGCATGTGGCTCACAATCCCATTGCAGCTAAACATACTAATGCAGTCCCATTAAAGGTCTCACATCAGGTCTGAAAACCTCATCTTCAATCACACATCACACACTTGGCCAGGTGCTGGACCTCGATTCATTTTTCCCCCACTCCTTGTTTTATAATAAATAATTGCCATGCTTTCAAGGAGGAGGATAAATGGAAACAAGTCATTTGAGGTCTGCGTTAAAATCAAGTGCTCTCATCTCTGTTTACCTGACCTGCTGGAAAGTTCCTTCCAAATCAATAGCTGAGAGCAGCAGGGTGCACACTAAAGAGCACTGAGAAAATCTGCTTTGTGTGGGGAGAACAGAAAGAAATTCCATATTTAAACACCCATGGAGAACTTTTGCCAAACAGCAACTGCATCTCACCACAGAGACAGATAAATTTCAGCAGAGCAACTCCCAGCCTTTTGAGGACAGAGCTGGAAAACATTCCTGTACAATATTCAGTGTTAAAAGTCCCTTTCAGCAGAGTTAAGTGAGAGAAGCTGATCCCAACTCATGTCTGCCTCCCTTATGGTGTCACATCCAGAGCTGAGGGAGGAAGACAGGCATCTGTCTGTATGTGCTATAAGGATGTCTGCTCTTGTACACCCCATCTGCTACAAAACTATGTGTTTGGATGTGTTGGGGGTTTTGGATTTGTCAAAGAAGTACCCAAATATTGTGCAGAATGGAGTGAAAACTTGCAGCAATAAAACAGAGCTTCCATATATGCCATGGTAAATGCCTGCTTTGAAATACTTCTGTAGGAATATTGCTGGTGTGAGACTTTAACCTCCATCAAAAAACTTAGGAACAGCAAAAGCTGCAAAAAAGGCACTGTTAGTCACACTTTAATTAAGCATCTTCAACCTCCTGATTCATCCAAGTGAGAAATAATTGACTAGAGTCGCTGTAGTTTTGGACTCTTCATGATTCTTCTACCACTACATGATTTTCCTTTACAGCAAAAATTAGACACAAGGGCTGGAACACAACAGCTGATGAAAAACCTCATCACTCCCTGTCTTGCCTAAAAAAAGTCAGGGGATACAATTATACTTCAGATTGAATAGCTCTGGGGCAGACCCATTGTTTACAGGCTGGTTTAAACTTCATGGATTGGAGCGAAAAGACAAGCAGGACCTCGCCCTCCTGGAATAAATCTCTGTTCCCTTACATGGACTTTTTGTTCATAAAAAAAGCCAAAATGTCACTCCCAAGGCAACTCCTTCTCTGTGACCTCAGCCATAAGGTTTACAAACTGGCCAGAGTTATCTCATGCTATTCAGTGCACAAAAACAGGGAGGAAAAAATTCAAAAATGGCCTGGGGAATTATTCAATTATTCCAGAAACTCTTAGGAAAGGGGAAAATCGAGGAAGGGCAAACTAAAGCTGTTCAGCATTTACAGGATGTGGGGCTCTTGCAAGCTGAGGAAATACAGTATTAACAGCCAACACAAGAGGGAAGTGCAGCACTGAAATAGCACCGAAATGCAGCTCTTTGCAGGGAAAGAGCAACAGGCTTCGGGCTGAGCGTCCAGCCAGTGCTCACACACAAGGGCAGGAAGGAGATGGGACTTTTCCTGGTGGCACTTCCCCCCCTTGTCCCCATCCCATTGACTTTACTCCAAATACATAAGCAAATGCTATCATTTAAACCCAAGCTTAAGTTCAATTGGATTGCATGAAGCCACATTTGTAATTATCCATGTTTGTTTCTCATCTGAATTGAACTATTCCATCAGCTACTCTTTGCCACAACACCTCTAAAATGACAATCTGACTAGTCCCCAAAGCAGGAATCAGAATCCAGCCACTGAGAACTTTGTTTTCAGTATTTCAGAGGTTGACACAGGAAATCCTAGCAGATTTAATGGGCATAATAAGCTTTCAGGCTGTACTTTGAACACAACCACAACAGTTCTCCATCTTAATGATGCTATGGAATGATTCAAAAACTCTTTGTCAAACAAAACCTTTTTAAAAAATATTTAGGTTTGTGTTGTATGGAGGATTTCTGCAGGATGCCTTTGAATTGCCAGAAAATCCAAGGGAGAACTGTATGCCAGGAACTCCAGGAGTTCTCACAAGAGGAAAGTCCCTCATGCTTCATTACCATGAAGGAGCACAACTGAAGGAGCACAATTTGTCTGGACAGAGAAATGCTGGGGTGACAGATGATTAGTTTGGTGGCCACCAAGCCCTGCTGCCACCACACCTCCATCCCCTCCTCTTCCCCATTCCTGAGCAGGTCTGCCCTTCACTGGGTGTGCACAGGGACCATCTCCTCTATCAAACAGCAACTCAGAGCCCAGTTGTCACTCCTCCAGGGCTGATTTTAGCTCAGTGTGACACCCTGGATTCCTGCAGGGCCATGAGCTGTCTCCACAGACCCCAGGGAAAAAAGGAAAGCAGCTCAGGAGGGGGAAGCTCAAAAGGTTCACCCAGACTCTGTGTTCTTTAAAATGAGATGTATACAGTGTGGAAATGTTTCCCGGAGCCAAACAGAACGAGAAACAGATGGGGAATGCTTTGCAAACAGGAACTCTTTTCTTCCCTTGTTTGCCTCCCTTGTTTTGTTTATCCCTCAAAATCCTAACAAGAAGCACAAGCAGGATAATACAACTGCAAGAGCTCCTTCATCCCGGCAGAGCTGCATAAACAGAGCTCCAAGGCACTGACCTAACAACACATTTATTTTTAAATGATGTGTTGAGTAAGGCATCAGGTCTTACCTTGGGCCCCAGCCCAGCAAATGCTGATCCAGGGACTTAATTTCATTGCTGGGAATACAGTGAGTAAAGTTAAACGTGAATACACTTTTAGTACTGTGGTCTTAACCAGTAATTCTTAATTATTCTTTTTTTTTTGCAGAAGGTTTACGCTCAGTATTATTAGTAGAGGTTAGAGATTTGACTGTGTTTAATTCACCACATCACTCAGATAAAGGCAGTAGCAGCTGAAATCCAAGCACCATGGAAATTTATTCTCCAATATGAATGTAATGTTGGAGCAAATGATTGCAAAGAGTTACACGTGGAGGCACAGACGGTGGAATTTAATTTACAGAGAGCAGCCTCTTTTAGCCATTCATCTAATGAAAATTTAAATATGTAATAAATTGCAGGCACTTTCAGCTGAAGCAGGATGTTGGATGATGTTCATTCATATTGAAATTACATCTTTAAGTTCCTCTCAAGCTACAAAAATGTATCTATAACACACACACACATATATGTAAAATAATCCTCTTTGCTAATAAAAAGATGTGCATTATTAAAGTGCTGTTTTCCAGAAAAAATCCATATCATAAACATTAAAAAACAGATTTTGGCTTTATTGCTGTTTTATTATTTCTGTTTAAATGAACTTTGCGAAACTTGATCACTTTCCCTTTTGTTTGTAAGCACTTCGTTCTCTTCTCCATTCAAAGGCTATCGTTGTATCCAAAGAGGGGAAAGTTAAAAAGCAAAACTAACTAAAGAAAAATGAGAAAAGGAACCAAAGCAATCCTTAACATCACTCTTCTGATTTTAGTTGGCTACTCCCTGTCTTTGAGACTAAACAAAATCATCAATCTTTGTGTTATTTCAAACAATTCTACAAAGGAATTAGGAAGATTTCAAGTGACCACAAACACCCCTGTCCATTCCTTTTCAATATTCTATCAAACAACAGCATTTTTCGTGAAGGAATCTGACAAGAGCCCAGGAATGCAGCTAAACAAATCACCACTAAAATAATAACTAAAACCAAAGCAAAAGTCAGAAAGAAAGGGCTTTGCAGAAAGGCTGCAGACTTTGCACAACCTCCTGCAGATCAGCATGTTTGACTGTGTGGGGGAGTGGGGGAAATCCCAGCAGCTTTCTATTATATCATGTTATTCCTTGGCTCATTCCCCAGCAAATAAATAATCATGGTAATAAACTGGATTCATACAAGTGTAGCAGGAACAGACACAGAATCCAAGAGATAAGACAGCAAAGGATCAAGGTGTTTCTTGCACATGGGCTGGAAGTTGGGGACCTTTTAATGTTTTGTTTGCTCAATTGTTCTTCCACTAACAGAGACCAGACTTAGAGAGAGCAGAACCAGCTAAACCAGGCTCTTCCAGCCCAGAATAAGTGGATTTCACACCAGTGTGCCAATTTACCAGTGGCCCTAGTTAAATCCCACCTGTGTTACTGAATGGAGACTGGAAGTGTTGTTCAGAGCACACTGGAGTCCCCCCAGTCCGTGCTGCTGTGCCAAGCCAGTCTACAGAAGAAATGTAAAGGACTATTTGCTGAATGCAACTATTTGCCATATATATGGAAGAAGTCAGCAGTGCACAGTCAGGAGAGGGTGAAGCCTCTCTTTGCAGAGCCTCAGCTACTCAGCATTGCCACGGCCACGACCCATGAGAGGCCATTGTGCCAAAGCTGCCCCGGGAAGCTGCCACCCCTCCCAGCAGGCAAATCCTGCCCTGAGGATCTCCACATCCTCCACAGGGCCACTCAACGGACAGAACTGGGCTCTGGAGGAGAAGAGCTGGAGCAGTAAATCCATTCCCAGGCACATCCCACAAGAAAACCAGGAGTCCTTGTTCACACAGCATCCCCTATTGCCTTCTAACCAGAAATAGCTCAAAGCATTTTAAAATACATATGTTATTTTATCTTTCTTTCACTTGGAGGCTCAGCAAGCTGCACTGGATGTCATCTCCTGCCTTGGAATATCTGAAGGACACTTTGCCTCTTATTCCTGCTTGACTCTGCAGATCTATGCCCAAGTGAAAGGATTAAGATATAAGTTAAAGTGATTTTTTTTTTTTAAATGAGGAAAATACATTCCAAATTTGAAGGAAATCTGAGCTAGAAAAGCCAATTCTACCATGTCCATGGCCCAATGCCCAGCTGCTCTCTAATGAAGCCCACGGTGCTGTACCCAGCACGAACCCACCCCACAATTCCACCTCTGCAGCAGAACATGGAGTTACAGCCCCAAGGCAATAAAAGCTAGAGATGAATAAAAAATCCCTGGTCCTTCAGGAGTGCTCTGCAGCCCTAATAATTCTCCCAGAGCCCAAATCTCATGGCAGAGGTTTGAGGTGAGGTAGATACAGTGAAGGGTGAGAAAGTCCTTTCACAACCTCTTGGATAAAGTACAGGATCCTGCTCTACAAACCAGCTGCTCTTTCTATTTTTAAACACTCTGGAGGGGCTCAAATATTGCAGTGATGAGCGAAGAGGAGGCTCATGTAAGTACCTTGGCAGATGGATGCTTAGCAAAGGAAGGAAACTATCCCTGCGGGATGGAACCACAAATAAATGCTTATTCCAGCCCCATTATCCAGCCCAAACAGGTAAAATAGCTGGACAAAGGTGTTTTAGGCTTTAAGGAATGTTGTTCTTCCACTTTCACCAAAGCTCAGCAGTTGTTCCCAACAGGAGCAGTTACCAGTGGCATAGGAAGTGGGCTGAAGTTTGCTGTTTCTTTGGTCTCAGCTTTGTAAAAACTCTGACTAATAATTTTGCCTCCATTTTCATGCTGGTTTGAATCAAGTGTGAGGCAGCTGTTCATTTTTCTCAGTGATAAATCACCATTCCCTGACACTTGGAAACTCGGGAGACTGAAAAAAAAAAAAAAAGAGAGGGGGGAAAAGTGCTGAGGGTGGACTTAGTTTTATTTTTAATTATTTAGCCCCTTCAGCTGCTCAGCCCCAAAGGCTGAGTGTTGACACCACTTCAACATGCAGGGAAATAGTTGGAGAATGGATTTGCCAGGGATGGATAAGGGGTGAGGGGCTGTAGCCCTCCCCCCTGGGCCTGAAGTTCCCATGTGCAATATCTGAGTGTGTAAAATGGCTTAAGCATGCAAATAATTGCAAGATCAGGCTCAAAGTCTAGGAAACAGCAATCTTGCCTTCATTGTTCAGCTTGGGCTCAATGTTTGCCTTACGGCAGGCTCCTTTCTCTCCTCCCTGGGAGCAGGAGGGAGCAGGGACACCTCTCCCCTTGCTGGTCCTGGCCCAGGAGGAGCTCTGCATCCTGTCCCTGTCCCTCCCTCCTTCTCCCCTGGGGCAACACCACAATCCAACTGGTAATAATAATTCAACAGCAGAGTCTGGAACAAGGACTTTCTGAAGGCATCTGACCCCTTTTATAAGGGAGGGAAGTTGGGGAGGAGGAAAGCAAACCCCCTGCTCCGTTTCCTGCTGTTGTGCTGGATATTTCAGAATATTTCCATTGTTAGAGAGCAAACCCTTTGCATGCCAACAAGGAGGGAGCATCAGGCTGGGAAGAAGGCTAAATTTGGCTCAAATTCCTCAGGAGTCTGACCTCTTCCTATTTGAAGTCTATAATAGCACTCCCACTCACTGTCCAGCATCACATTTTTAAACACTCCCCCCTCAATTAATTCTGTGGTGCATTGAAGGAAGTGATAAAAACAGTCCCCTCGGAATGCATTTTCCTGTAGGTAAAGGGAGTATATTTTGAGTTCCCTCAGGAAAATAGTAGAGGAGCACAGAGGGCACAGAGAAGGCTGTTGTTGCAGGAACTTGCACACTTTGGGCACCCAAAAGCTGTTGCACTGACTCAGGAAAATGAGGAGCAGCAGTAAGTGAGCACACAGAGAAATATCCAGGCTCAGGCCAACAACAGGAAGCCATCTGAAAAAAAAGAACAGAAAGTTTTTCTGTGAAAATCTGACAGTGTTTTAAATAAACTGAATATCACAGGTTTCACATAGGCCCAATCCTTTCACAGATTTCCATTTTTTCACTAAAATTATTGTTAATTTGGGAGACTGCAACACAGTTTTCTATGTGTTTGCTCTTTTTTAAAATGTGCTTTCTACTTTTAATCTCTCTCTTTTCCCTATTTGCTCACTAAGAAAGCTTCCATTTTCAGCTTTCAATTAAAAAAAAAAAAAAAAAAAAAAGTGGGAGGAAGCTTTATTTCCAGGCACATATTTGCTTGTTGAGGGGGAAAAAAGGGCTACTTCTCAATGAAAGAGGTTTCCATGCAAAGAAGCACAGCCAGATCAAACACAGAGGCACTAAAGTTACAAGGATATGAGGTGGTCTCTTGGGAAAGTCATTCCCAGCCAGTCTGCAGCCAGTCTCACCTATGGATTAGCAATTATACACAGCCTAGACGTGTAAAATCATATTTCTGTTCCTTCATGTCTGTTGTAACATCTTTGGCAGCAACTCATCTGACCAACAAAACTTCAATATTACAACTTCTATAATGTGGATTTGTTTTTTTTTTTTTAATTGATTCTGTGAATCTCACACAGCTAGAGGAAAGAGATTCCCATCTGGGAAAAGTCCCTGGGAGCTACTTCCATAGCAAATTACATTTTTATTGTTATTTCCTGATTGAGTAATACAGCTGGAGCATAGAAACATGCATAAGTTAGGCAGAGTGAGTAAAATCAAAACACAACAATCCTCACAGATTTCTGTTGGCTGCAGATCCCTGCACATTGATCAGATTCCCCTGGGAATTGCCTGCAGTGCTTGGCTGGAAGGGGGGAGGCTGGTTTTGGGGTTAGTTTGGGATTTTCATCTTCCCCTTTGACAGGTCCAGTATCTTCATGGTGCTCCCAGCCTGCCTGGAATGAGTTCCTGGGGGACAAACACTTCTGATTGCTCTGGCAATGCGCATTCCAGTTCAAATACTGTTATTAATAACCCTTAAGTCTCCTCCTCTGCTAAAATGGAATGGATCGGGTGCCTGATCTGATTTCATGGCTGAAATCCATGACTAAACACCCCTTGGTTTCACCACTGACTTTAATGATGTCCTTGCCAATTAATAGTGGGGGTAAACAACAGAACCGTAATATCTAAGGAGTTAAAAGTGACCTCGAGAGAGGAACAAGCAGTGTTTTGTGCCATGTCCATCTGGGTCCTGAATTTTCCTGGTATCCTTCGTTCAGGCAGTGCTTTTCCCTGTGGGAACAGAGTCCCCAGTGACTGCAGCAAGGGGCTGGTTCTCATCCTGCCTTTGGATGAAGAGGCAGAAAATCAGCTGGCACAAGAGGAGTATGAGCAGGGATCTGGGAGGGGATTTCTTTCCCTTCATTGATACAACAAAATGGAAATGGGCTGTTTGTTTTCCCTAATGTGAATTACTGTAGCGATAGATTTGTCATTGCCAATATTGATTTCCTTCCCCAACATAAGCTATTTTTAAAAATGTCTCTTAAGTGGGTTTTATTTGTTGTGATTTCAGGGTGTTCTCCACAGGCCTGCTCTGGGAAGATCAGTAGCGGGATCTGGTTGTCTTTAAAAGTGAAGGGAAAAGTGGAAAGAAGGGAATGTCAGGAAAAAAAAGGCAAACAAGAAGGATGAACTGAAATACAGTGGGGAACAAAGCAGGGCTATTTGTCCCCCTCAGCCCATAGGAACATGCAGCGTGGGAGGGGAGCAGAGCTCTGTCTCCCAATGGATCTTACAGTGGGAAGGGCAGTCCCTGCCCTGGGGCTGACATGCTCTGAGGTTATGAATTCCAAGTGATGGCTTGGAGAGGACTTAGAGGGATGCAGAAACACAAGGATGAGGTGGGAATTTTGGGGTGCAACTCTTTTGCCTCAGACTCCATCGAGTGTAACCACTAGCAGGGTCAAGTGGACCTGTTGGAGTGGGTCCAGAGGAGGCCAGGAAGATGCTCTGAGGGCTGGAGCTCCTCTGCTGTGGAGCCAGGCTGGGAGAGCTGGGCGTGAGAGAAGGTTCCAGGGAGGACTTAGAACCCCTTCCAGTGCCTAAAAGGGCTCCAAGAGACAAGGCCGTGGAGTGACAGAACAAGTGGGAACGGCTTCCCACTGAAAGGGGACAGGGTTAGATGGGATATTGGGAAGAAATTCTTCCCTATGATGCTGGGGAGGTCCTGGCACAGGGTGCCCAGAGAAGCTGTGGCTGCCCCATCTCTGGAAGCGTCCAAGGCCAGGTTGGACGGGGCTTGGAGCAGCCTGGGCTGGTGGAAGGTGTCCCTGCCCAGGGCAGGGGGTGGAACGAGATGGGCTTTACGATCTTCCAACCCAAACCACTCTGAGATTCTAAGTGGCGGACAGAGCCCCTGAGAGTCCTGTCTTGCCCCTTTTTGCTCTTCTTCCTGTGCAATTTGGCCAGCATCATACAGAAAGGTTTACCTAAAAATTATTTCTAAAGGAATTGAAAATATTTTTATTTAAATTAAAAACATAAATAAAATAGTAAATAAATAAATATAAACAATAATAATAAAGGGTGTGGGGAAGCCCAAAATAACCGTGCGTTCACGTGCCCTTTTTTTCCTTCTTTTTTTTTTTTTTTTCTTTTTTTAAAGGAACACTCATTTCTCATCTTCTTCCTCGTCCTTCGCCTCTCACCCCACCCGGGTGGGCTCCCCGCCATCCCCTCCCACGCCCCCGGAGGCGGCTGCAGCATCATCGCGGGGCCCGCGGAGGCTCCGCGGGGCGCGCTCGGGGTGGGCGGGTCGCGGGGGGACCGCGCCCGCGGTGTGCATGGCCCTGCGCGGCCCGCGATGGCTGCGCGCTGATGGCCCAGCCCGCCCCGCTCGCCATGGCTGCCAGAGAGGAGCTCTACAGCAAAGTCATCCCCCGGCGGAACCGCCAGCACCGCGCCGGGACCATCAAACATGGCTCGTCGCTGGAGATCCTGCTCTCCATGGGCTTCCCGAAAGCACGGGCGTAAGTCGCCTAAGCGGCCCCTTCCCCCCGCGCCGCGGAGCTTCTTCACCCCTTTTTTTCTTTTTCGCTTTACGGCGGAGAGAAGCGGCGGGCGCTGCCCCGGACCGGCGGGAGGGAGCGCCGGGGATCCGGGGATCCAGCCGGGAGGCGGCGGGGATGCGGTCCCGCAGCCAGGAGGGATGCGGTCTCGGAGCCTGGAGGGATGCGGTGCTGGAGATGGAGGGATGCGGTCCCGGCGCCGGGAGGGATGCGGTCCCGGCGCCGGGAGGGATGCGGTCCCGGAGCCGGGGGGATTCGCTGCCGGAGCGGCCGGGGCAGCGCGGGATGATCTCCCGAGCGCAGGGAATGCTCCGCCGGCAGCGCGGGGATGCTTTCCCGGTTGCAAAGGGATACACTCCCGGAGCGGCCCGGAGATGCCTTGCCGGAGCGGGCAGGGCAGCTCTGCCGGCAGCGGAGGGATGCGCTCCCGGAGCCGTGGGGATGCACTGCCGGTGCGGCCGGGCCAGCGGGGCGATGCTCTGCCGGGCAGCGGGTGAATACGCTCCCGGAGCGGCCTGGAGATGCCTTCTCGAAGAGGCCAAGGCAGCTGAGGGATGCTCTCCCGGCAGCGGGGGGATGCGCTCCCGGAGCGGGGGGATGCGCTCCCGGAGCGGCCCGGGAATGCCGTACGAGCCCAGGGATGCACCGGCTCGCATCCGAGGTGCCGTCTCCGGTCCCGTCCCCGTCCCCGCCGCCCGGGATGCAGAAGGGCCCCGCATCGCCGAGAAGTTGGGGATCGCCACGGAGGCGCTTTTTGCACCCCTAATTGAAATCAGAGCCCATCGCTCCTGAGCCGTGAAAATGATGAGCCCCTGACTCCATAGCTTTAGGTCTGTCACCCGGGAGATTTTCTTTGATCTGTGTAAAAGTCACCCGAAAAGGAACGGAGCAATAGAAGAAAATTTCCTTGCACAGTCCAAAGTAGTTTGGCTTTTCTTGCCCAGTTTATGCCGTGTTGTAATCTCCTTGCATGTGCTTATGCTTTAAATTCATTAGGCAGTAACCTATGATAATAAAGAAACAGAGTGACTCCTGAAGTGGGAGTGGGCGCTCTAGGATGCAAATAAATCCAGGGGGGATTGGGATGGTTCCTTGAGCTCTGTAAGTTTTAGGTTTGTTGTTGATAGCAATCAGAACTCCGTGGTTTTGCAGCCTGTCTTTGGGCAGTTTTTTTACAGAGAGAGACTCATGCAGTTTCAGGACATAGAATATCTGTGGATTCATGGATCTATTAGCACATACAGAAAATCTTATTTTGTGTTTTCCATAGCTCTCCTTGCATTCCTTAAGGCTGTCAGTGATCTATAGTTGTCTGTTGAGATCAGCACACAGCATTTATATGAAGTGAATGCAAATGCAGATCGGAGGAGACTGGTGACTTCATGCTCTGCTCGGTTGGAAAAGCAGATGTGCGTCTTCCAGAGTAGCTAGAGAAAAAAAAACCAGCTTGATACTATGAATCAAAGTAGTCATTACCTGCCCAATAGTACCATCAAGGCTGACAGGCAGCCCTGCTCTTACCGTACCAGGGAGCTGTGTCTATTGGTCATGTTCTTGCCCAAGCAAACAATGGCATTTGATAAAAATGCACTGAGAGCGTCATCATACAAGACAGAGAAGGTTAAATACAGAGAGTAAGTCAGAGAAAGGGGCAAAATATCCCTGACTGCAAGAACTACTTATTGCAAATGTAACCAGCCACACGGGTAAAGCTGTCATGATGCTAAATTCAGGATAATGGGATATAACCCTGTTTGACAACCCAGCTCTCTGCTGGGAGAGGGACCACTTTCCCCATCTGAAGTAGCAATTAGTGCCCCTGTTCCAGCCTGCTGCAAATGCTACAAATAATTCATCATTAAAATTCTGACAGAAAGCAAAATGGAAATCAACATCTAAGCAGTGCCACCAAGGAACAGCACACAGGTTTGGAAGGGTGAGAGATAGGACTGTGTGGCCGCAGGACGTTCCCTAAAGGTCACTGCTTCCCAGAAAATGCTTTTTAACTCACAGAACATAAGTATGAATGAAAGAGAATACCGAGATGACAAGGAGGTAAAACCACTCACTCTCAAATATAGCACTGAGAAGTAGCCTTGAAGCCCTCTCGAGTTCTTCCCCAAACTCTCCCACCCAAAGCCACAGTTACAGGAGGAACTGGGGAACTCAGCAAAATTTCAGTTCTGTGCTTGTAGATCCTGCCTACAAACACAAGCCACTTAAAAGTGGTGACCATCTGTTTCGGTGACTTATGCAAAACAAAGCTCCAAGTTGTCAGACTCATCTGTCAGGCACGTCACAAAATGCCATCGCTGTTGGCATCAGCGGCCTCCTGGCTTTTTGTTAGAGCTGGGGGAATCAACTGGGGCAGGGGACAGAGGGGACTGCTGGAAAATGATCAGAGACACAGGAGTTAGCTGGAGATCACAGCTTTTAGGCTTGGTATTGAGCTAGCACTGAGATCCTGGGGAGTACTCACATTGCCTAAATTTCAGCTTCTAATTCAGCTAGAGCAACTTTGCATGTCTCACACCCCTGCTGAAGGACAGGTCAGCTTTTGTCTCTTCCACACTGAAATAATTCATTATGTGATAGTATTTCTCCATGCCTAGAGTTTATAACAACAATAAGTGCTCAGATGGCCAGGATGATCCCGGTCTTGCACTGCTGACAGGAGCTGAGGAGTCACATGCTCCTTTTATTTCCCTGGTTGTTACTTTGGGCAAGCCACTTCCACCCAATGTATGTTAAAATAGTCAAAGGTGAAAGGCTAAATATGGTTTCCAAGAGTTGTTGGATGGTTAGTACATACTAACTTAGTACAGACTAACTCAGTTGAGGGCAGAAAATGGTGTGAGTCGGGCTGGAACCAAGAGAGTTTGTCAAGTATTAAGTAGATCTTGTGTTCAGATCAAGGTGTTACTAAATAAGCCTGTACTTGCCCATCCTGTGTGTGGGTTATGGGGGACTGGGGATAAAGGATCCATCAAAGGACATACCCATCCCCTCTCTAAAGTCCTTGTTGGCACCGGCCTGTCTGTCCACCTTCTTCCCAGCAACAGCTTCAATTCATCTGGGCAACTCTAAATTACACTGTGATGCACAAACCACCTTTGGATGCTTTTACCTGTGCATGGCAGCTGCTCAAACCACAGCAGTGTGTCATCCCTTGGAACTGTTACCATGAGCTGCACTTCTTTTTAGTGGGTTTTGCCAGTGCACAATTGTTATTTCTTTATTTTGCAATTAGCCCATTACATTATGTACTGTCTAGTCACACAGGAGGAGGCTGTCCCTACCCTAAGTAGTTTCTGATTTAAACAACGAAAGAAGGCAAAGGTGATGTTACAATTTCCATTTTGCAATTTGGGCACCCAGACCCAAGGTCACGCAAAATCCTAACCAGATCCCCAGTTCCTCAAGACCCTGAACACAACAGGCTTCCTCTAGAAAGAGATTTCACACAATTGTTATTTTCCAGTCAACCCAAAATATTATCATCTTGTTTAGATCTCCTGTCAGTGGTTGTACCTAATTCTGATCTAACTACAGCTAATACAACTATTATGTATAATCCCTGTATATGTGTTGATAGTCTTCCTGAGAGCAGATACCAGGAGAAGAACAATGTAGTTTACAGGCCATCAAAACCACAGGGGATCACTTTAAACTACTATGTAGGTACAAGCAATTAAAAAAACCTATAACCTGTCTATGAAAGGCTAAACATAGGAAAATTTAGGGATGGACTACAGATTCTTTCAGAATGGAAGAGGCCTTAGACCAAACTTTAATTATTGAAACTTGCCTAGCCTACATGGTTCAGAAATCAACATGGCTCCAGAATCTGCAAGTTCAGTGATTCACAGTTTTTAAAGTTTCATGTTATACTTTAAACTCCTCCAAAACACACTCAAAACCAGAAAGTTAAAATTCTAGCATGAGGGGAAAAAAAATAAATCATCCTGCTTTCTTTGTTTTAATTCTGGGTGCACCTGTGTGCACGAATATGTATATATATATATATATATATATATAACATTGAAAATGTTACTTCAGTTTCATACAGCTCTGAATTCCAGCCACAGCCCTGGGATATTGTTTCAGAAGAGATCCAGAGCTAGAAAAATGAAGATAATTCCCTGGCCCCTGTCATTACTCAAGCTGGGTAAATCACTGTCCATAACCAGAACACTTCAATTAGAGGCATCGTGCTTTTTCAGCCACTGTGTTCTCTGTGATAAGAGTAAAGGATAACACAGATGGCAAAGCTTTCCGAAGCTAAATGGATGTTCCTTCCCATCATCTCAGCCTGGAAAAGGGGAACTATCTCCTACAGGCAGGTGTATGATACTGGTTTAATGTAATGTTGTGTTCCTGTGTGGATCTGCTGATACTGATCATAACTGCAAACATTTCCCCTCATAAAAATGGGATAGACAGGAATATTGTATCAAGAATCAACTTCATCACTTCCCCTGTGCTGCACATTTCCTCCTTCTTCCCTCCCACAAAATATCACCTGGGGTTAACTCTGTGTTCACAGCATGAAGAGGAGTTAATTCCCCTGGCCCTGAATAAAACCAAGCCAGTCTGATTTGGATTTGCTTTCTCAGTGACTGAGAATTTAGGAGTATTAAGGGTTTCATTATTGTCAAAGAAAAGAAGCTCAGTTTATAAACAGTAAAATCTTCTCTTGTGTTTTGAAAATATTTTCTAGCCTGCTAAAACATATTTTGCCTAGTAACAGACTTAGCAACATAGCAAGGCTGGAAGTCTCTCCTTCTTGTAAGGTTTGAGCTGGATTTGGGAAAATACAGCATGGAAAAAAAGTGTGGCAGATAATCTTTCCATTTTGAAGTGGTTTCTTTTCCTTCATGGCCTTGCCTTCAGGGTATTAGTTTTCTGGAAATACTTTGCTGAAATTCATCCTATTACAAAGAATCAGCTCAAAATACAGGCATGCCCTAAGTCCCACTTGAGCCCAAGCTTTAGAAGTGTTTTCATGAGTTGTAGGGACTTGTGTTGGCCCAGGTGTGGAGAGAAACACCATCTCAAGGGAGGAAGTTGATGGATAGAAATGTTTCTAGAAGCAACAGCTTGGAAGGCTGCAATGAAGGTGAATTTCCAAGTTTTAACAGCACTGGAGGAAATCTGCAGCTGTTGAACAGAAACTCCAGGTGTTGTAGCCACAGGGGCTTAGGGAAAAGCTTCCCCTGATGCTCTGTCTGTGCTCATCACTCAAGACAGTGAGTTTTGGGCTTGGATAGGGCCATGGATCATGTGATAGTAATACTATCTAAGCAAAATACTTCCATTTCCAGTACTGCATAGCAGCCATCAGGCCCATGGACTGATGTAGAAGCTTCACAGGAAGAATTTGTGACCTGTTTACAAATAGTGAAAGAGAAAGAAGTTGCTGGAAGTGATTGGACAAGACCCTCTTTCCCTACATGACCCTCCCTTTCCATGTGCCTGTTCAAGCTTTGACGTTATCCACTCTGCCCATGCTGGGCTTTAATGGATGAGAGTGTAACCTGAGCAACAGTTTGAGCAATTCACTGCTCCAGTTCATGGATTGCAATTCCTGCGTTCAACACTGAGGCCTCAGAAGGATTTTGTACATCTGTGCTGGAAGGGATCCAGCAGGTCCACATGGAGCAGTGGGACATGGAGAGTGCAATGGAGTTTGCAGCTGCCAGGAAGGTGCACTGAAGAAAGGCTGGAGCAAACATACATTTGGGGCTGAGTCCCATGGCTGCTCTGCACATGGATGTTTTACCTTTTCATTGGCTTTATTGCAGGTTTTTGCTGTGGGACCAAGAGATGATATCAGCAGGATTTAGACTGTTCCCTGCCAGTGGCTCCAATGTATTTGGGGGCAGGGTGGGGGCATCTCCATTCTTACTTTAAAAATCTAAAGTGATAAACCATAAAGGACTCTTTATTTCCACTCTATAGTCTGGAAACTGAAGCACAGAAAAGCTTAAATATATACACCAAATCTATAGTTAGGCTGATATTTACACCTAAATTATATTATAGAGATTCAGTCCACTAGCTTAATGACAAGGCTGAGATGTCTGATCTAAATAGAACAACTATTTCCATGACATTGTACAAAATTTTCAGATAGAGGGACATTTCTTATCAGAGGCAGAAGAAGCCATTCCTGTGATAAGATCACACTCTGAAACAATCAGGGCAGCAGCAGTGCCCTGTATTACCTCAGTGGCTCAGGATACTGGACGCATAACTGCCATTAATCATATCTGATGGCTGGGAGAAGAGGAACAATCAGATACTCAGGTCCGATATGGGCCAAAAAAAATGTTTCTGCCACAAACAGTTTAAGGACAGAACCTCCCTACACAGAGATTGCTCCCAGGACAGCCAAGGTCAGGGAGTGACTGCAGTGCTTGCTGTGTAAATGCTGACTGCCCAGACACCAAGCTGTGTGTGTTCAGGGAGGAAAACAAAACCCAGCACCTTTCTAGTGCCTGCACACTCCATGCTTCAGTGGGATCTCACATTTAAATCTCTAAGTAGCATCACCATGTGCAGTGACTTCCCAGTTCAGTGGCAAGGCAGCCAGAAGCCAGCAATCCCTGGATTGCTGAGATGTGGTTTTCAGGGCTCTCTAACTTTGGCAGACACTGTAGGAGGTGCCAGAAAGTTTCCCAGTCCCTGAGTATTTGGTTTGTTTTGGTATTAAAATTACATGGTGACAAGAAAACATTTGCTTGTGCTTCTGTCTCTGATGATTTTTTTGTCTTGGAGCCAAGGCCCTGAACTTGATCCTACTCTCTGCACTGGGAAGGAGAGGAGCTGCAGAAAGTGCAACCCAGACCTCACATGTCACTGACGGCCTGAAAAATTACTCTGTGCCTTCTGTGTCAAAACCCCAAGCAGTTAAAAACTTGATCCTTAGCATGCAACTCCCTTTTGAGCTTCATATCAGTTTCGAGTGATACAGACACCAGTGTTATCTTTTCTGTCCCTTTTTCTCTTGCTTCACAGACCTGATACCACTGTCAGGAGCCAGGTTAAATTTACTGATGAGATTCTCAAGACAAAGACTTGCTAGAGAAACACATGATTTCAGATATCCGGACTGTTTGAATGGAGCCTTGTTTGCATTAAATCCTGATTATCCTTCCCCCTTGGAGGTTTGGTGGCAGTGGCAGCCCTCTGGGCCTCTTTCTGCAGAATTTCTCCCCCTTATAAAGCCCTCTGAAAGTTTATCCCT
Source organism: Margarornis squamiger (assembly GCA_035222235.1). NCBI lineage: Eukaryota > Metazoa > Chordata > Aves > Passeriformes > Furnariidae > Margarornis > Margarornis squamiger. The sequence continues at coordinate 3,782,788 of JAWWTY010000064.1, read as the reverse complement.
AAATTATTGCTACGACTTTGCCATGGAGCCCATGCTCAAAGGATGCTGCCAGTCCTCATGGCCTCCTGGATAACTACACTGACACAAGTCAGGGGGCAGTTCCATCTTTTGAAAGACTTTAAAAAAACCCTAAAAATGTAGAGCTTTTAAATGTCAAGTGCTAACACTGCTGTCTCCTGATGACACTCATGTTCTTAAGTCACCTTTGAAAGTGAATCTTGGCCTCCCAGATCTTGCTCCCACTTGAAAATGTTTGCCTGGGTTTTAACTGGAACTCATAGTGGATTCACAGCATGTGCTCTGCAATTGCAGAAAAAATAGAGACATCCGTGTGTGTGTCTGTGCTGCACCAGTCTAATTATCCTCAACAAGCAGAGTCATCAAAAGAGCTGTAGTTTCGCAGCTGACAGCATTTTGGATTCCATCACCAAGACTCTCTGCAGGCTTTGTGCAGTACAATGGGGTGCACTGCTGAGCCTGTGTCTTACTCACACCCTCTATACACAGACCCAAAAAGAATAGACCTGGGCTTTGCTTGGCATTATTCCGTCCCCACCATATTCTGTGCTGCCTGGCTGTACACAAATACTGAACCCAGAGAGCAGAGTAAAGTGAAGAGGAAAAATACCCCAGCAAGGAATAATAGAATGGCTTGAGGGAAGTTGCTGAAGTCACCGTAACAAAGCAACTGACAACCCACAGAAACAGTGTTTGATATATCTCGTACCTCCTGTGTGTGTAAGGTGCTGTCCTTTCCTGTTATTTCTTCTGAAGCTTTGGCAAGTCTCAGCAGCAAAAGATCCTAAGGTACTTCTGAATACTCACAACTCATGATACACAGCTGAGACACCAACCTCACACACCTGGAGAGCAGAGCCCTTACTCCTACACTCCCTGGGAAGCCTCAGCCTTCCCATATTTCACACAGATTCCCAAAAGAATAAAGATGGGCACAGTTGCACATGCAGGTGTGACAATATCCTGACGGGTATTGTCAGGATCTAAGTGGTTTCTTCACTCACCACTGCTGTAAAATTTAGACAGAAAGCAAACAATTACAAACTGGAACGTGGAGAGGAGATCTGTTTGGTGCCTTTGCTTTCCCCATCACCCCCCTGCCAAAGACAAGGCAACCCCATCACCAAACACAAGGCAAGTGCCACTTTTCCCCCTTTCCTGTAGTGTTAGTGAGGCTCTGCACTTCAAGACAGTGCAGAATTAATCATTCCAGGCTGGTGACTGTGACATAATTGCCAGTGTAGAGGTGGGTGTGTTTCAGAGAGATTCTTCATCTCCTGGTTTGTAAAAATGACTGTTTTCTTTCTCCTCTGCTTAGTGAAACACAGTAAGTTCTTACATGGCACAGCTCTCATTAATGGTCTGATTCAGCAGAGCCCCTGAGCACGTTTGACTGGCTGAGACCAAGATGTTCCAAACATTTCTACTGAGTTAAATGGCACTGGAAATACCTGACATAGACAAGGTGGGGCTGTTTTTCTTCTAAGCTGTTCCCCGTTTTATTGAGAGTGACTGAATCAGTTTCATGATGCAGATTTCAAGCCCTGAGTTTGCACTGACATGAAACACTAATACCATTTTTCCTTGTACCACCCCAGTGAGTGCAAGCCTGATTTTTCTGTACCACAGTCCTGTGCAAAGAGAAAAGGCAAACACTATCCCTGCTCCAGGAGCCAGAAAGAGAAAATTCCTTGGGAGAGGAGGATGGAGAGAGGCTGTGAGGAAGCAGACAGGATCATCTCCTGCTCACAGGCACTGATCCCAGCATTGCCTCCAAAATCCCTCAGTCCCAGTTACCCGTAGTTACAGCGAGTTAGATTGGTGGGTGAAAATCACAGCTGCATGAGAATGGCACTGTTAGGAACAGCCACTTCCAAATAAGTATCATTCCCATTTTACAGACAGAAAAATTTAACATGAGACGATACATAAAGTCGCTTGATGCCAGAGAGGGCACCTTAATTAACATTTGCCATTCACTGGAGAAAAAGGGCTCTCCAGAACAGCAGGCTGTAAGTGGTGTCAATGATGTCCTGCTCCCTTGTTCTACAATTATATTGAATTTTTTCGTCACAATCAATATTTCTTTCTGAGAGGAGCTGCCAAGTCCTAGTAAGTGTCAAATCACAATGTATTAGCCATGGATAAGTTGCAGTCGGTTCTCCCAGGCTCCATTCAAAGAAATCTTAGACTAATCAAGAATTGGATCTGGTTCATATTCACACTGTCTATGGGCAACAGAAACAAGCCTTGGAGTAAATGTAGCTTGCAGCTGCCCCTTAGAAAACACATTTATATTCCCTTTACAGTCTCTGTATAGCTGTATCATAAATGCATGTGTGTTCTGAGGGGCAAAGCCGTCCAGCAGTGTAAATCAACCCAGCACCATTTACTTTCTTGGAGTGATACTGATACACACCAGCTGAGCATCTTACCCAGAAAAGGCTTCCTTTGGAGCAGTGGGGGGTTTATACCATTCAGAGCCTGAGCATAAGTAAGACTCAGTACCAAATCCTTTGGGAGACAAATATAAACCTCAGGTGTTTCTTGCCTATTCACAGCACATTTATATGTTGGGGCCGCAGAGTAGTTTATAAATAGTGACTCCAGCTCTGTGCTACAGCACAGCTACTCTCTGCCTGGAGCTGGTGCACATAATCATGTTTTCCCAGGCAGCTCAGGTGCAGTTGGGTCCCTGGGTACCCTGATTATTCGGGTCTGAACCACGTCAGCCAAGGCTGGGCAGAGGATGAGTCAGGATGGGTCCACAGAGCCCGAAATGGTGCACCAGAGGCTTTGCTGTGATGGCACAGGGCAGCTGATGCTGCTGCCCTCCAGTATTACAGCAATTAGAGGTTCAGTGCTCCAGGAGAATACATCGTCCATCCTGTTTAACCATCTCAGCCTCTGTCAGGAGGTCTTCTGTGTGGCATGACTTGCAAAGTAAAACCCCTCACACCAAACTGAAACCAACTATGTGGGGGTATTTTTAAGTCTCACTTTGACTTGGTAAGAATAGTGTGGTTTGAAGGGGGATAATGACCAGCTTCCCTGTGGTATTTCCTCTGTTCTCCCTAAGGTAAAATTTTCTACTTGCATGGGAAGATCAGCCTTTATAAGGACTCTACATTTCATCATCCAGCTTCTCAAAAAAGCTCATCAGATGCTATCTCAGAGAGGATTTAACTCCCTAGAAAGACCCTGACTTTGGGGGTCAATTTATCTTTTCAGCTTCCTCCGCTTCCTGCCCCAAAGCTGCTGATCCTCCTTGAGATCAAAGCAGTTTCAGCCCTTGGGAATTCCAAGGGGGAGAATGGCATGTCAGAAGTGCACAGTGTGCCTGGAGTTCTGTTGGATTCCCATATCCCTGCCAATATGTGCCAGCAGTCATTAGCACAGCCTTTAACTCCTCTGGAAGTGCATCCCACACAGAGGAACTTCTGCTAGTGCATGACCTATGATTTTAGCCTTGGCAGTGTCTTAGAGACTCAAGTGCCCGAAAAATGTGTCTTGCCAGGCTTCTTGTGTGAGTCAGCTTGACCCAGGGTGCTGGGCAGCCTGCTGTGATCCTTTTCATCTTCTCCTGGGAATCTCTGGGGACCAGCTGCTGATTTCAGTGCCTTTTCTTGGTGTTCAGATAGGCCCATCTGCTGCAAAGTCAGCTTTCAAAGGGTAGGGCAAAGGCTGCCCAGATAAAATGTGACAGCAGGAGGGGGAAAAAGAGTAGGTCTTTTAGGATGATGCAGGAACATGTCATCCCCAAAGAGCCTGGGGCCAGGTTGGCAGAACTGCATTTGGAGGTAGGTTCCTTGAGCCACAAACAGCTTCCAGGGCAAGGTGCTGACTCCTCTTGGCTCCAGGAGTACAGTAACTCCTTGTCTCACAGGTGTTTTGGAGGATAAATACATTAAAGGTGCAAGCTATGATAGTGATGAGGTACAGGAGTTGTGTATGGACGACAAAAAGGACATGAATAATTTCCCCTTGGATCACCAAAAGCGAAAAAAAACCAAAAACCCAAGTATTCAGTTATTCAAGATGATAAAAAGACACAAAGCAATTTTGTACTTTCTTCCTCTCTTTCACAGTGCTTACTAAGAGCCAGTAATCCCTAATTTTGTGAAAATCTTAACCATGGTCTCAAAAATATAACTTAGCAGCACATGGGGGGAAGTTGTATTGCTGGGGTTTGGCTTTCTTCACTGAAAGAAACTATGAAACCCAAGGGCCTTGCAGTGTCTGGAAACCAAGTCCTTTTTGGAAGTCCAGGGTGGGTTACCTGAAGTCAGCAGCCACTTTGGAAACGCTTGGCTAACTGATGCTCAGTGTCTCTGCAAATTAAGCAGCTCTCAATGAGCATGAAAGTGTTTTAAGGGATTTGCCTGAGGACACAAAGACAGTCTCTTGCAGCACTGGGTTTGGAGCTCAGTAATTTAGATTTGCCATCAGGCCATAAATAACCCAAAAATGTGCTCTCAGGTGGCAGTTAGCTCCTGTTTCAGGCATCAAGCTCAACCTTCCACCTACTAAATATTATTTTAATTTTGCTGCAGCAGATCCCCAAGTCTTCCAGGACCTTTGATGTGACTTTCATTTCAGTAATAGACATGAAATTTTGTGGTTTCTTAGGTTGAGTGTAAGTGATGATAAGGAAGGAATCCTTTTTCCATGCTGCTTTATCTTCCCCCTACTTGCAACACTTGTTTTGAATGTCAGGAACATGCAGGCAGTTTATTTGTAGAATATCTTTCTAATCACAAAAGTATCTGAAGCAGTTGAACTATTTAGATGAGATTATGCAAATGGGATTGCATGTTGTGATTAGATAATTGTCCCTTTGCTTCAAGGTGGGAATCAAAGCAGAGACAAGTTTTTGGTTGGAATGAAAATTCCTGAAAAATGGGGCTTTTTTGTTACTGTTGTCAGTGGGAAATCAGAGAATATTAGCAGCATCCCAGCAAAGCTTGGGAGTTGTTTCCACTGCTGAAGTGTATTTAAGGTACAACATCCATGTGACTTTTGAAGTTCAAGGCAGAATTAAGCTCTGCAGCAGCGCATTAAGCAAGAGGGAATGTTATCCTTTGAACAGCTCTGAGGAACCACACAGGTTTCCACAGGCTCTCCCACCTTTGAGGAGGAAATCAGGATGAATTCCAGTGCCAATCTGGCAAGGGATTCAAACGTGCTGCTCAAGCTCGAACACGTGAGTAGTTCCTTTGGTTTGAGCTGAGATTACTCAGGCAGGTAAATGCACAGCCTTGAAACAATTTTGTTTTTCAATACCGTGGTGTATTGAAAGGGTGGAGTCTGCTGATAGCCTTATGCTGTTGTTCTTACCATTGCCTAACTGCCACCCCACATTAGAGCTGCTCGATTTGGTTATCTGGATTAGTGTCTCTAATTTCATTTCCTCTTGGGTGTTCATCAGGAAGGGTTTTTCTCTTGTGTCTGTGCATGCTGTTGTTCTGAAATGTGCAATTCCACTCCGGCTCTGATCAGTGCTGTACCCACTGCCCATGTCCCTCAGCTCCTGCTTGGAAGAGGATTTCAAGTACAGACATTGCCCTGTAACAGCTGTGACTGTTCTCCCTCCCACTGTGGTGTAAGGAAGGCACAGAAATTTCTGGCAGCTTTCTTGGCCATCAGCAGGGTGGTAAGTGCTGTCACCATCCCCACTTCACAGACAGGGAAACTACAAGTACAGAAGGATTAGGCACTTCTGTTTTCAAACCTGGCTGTCAATTTTTGGGGTTTAAACATGTAAAAGCAGACGTGTGTGCTCACACATCCAGCCCCAGATGCAGCTCACCACGGTCTCTGAATCCTTTGCACAGCGGAAATAGAAGCATCCAAAATCTGCGCTTGCTTGTGACAAAGTGAATCATTGATCCAAACTGCCAGTCCAATCTGAATAGACAACCTGAGGTGAGTTATCTAACATAACCTATGAATTCAGGAGTTATTTTCAATGGTGACTTGGGACTAGATTTTTAGAAGAATTTAGGCATCTAGACACACAATTCCATCACCTTCTGTTCAGTCTCAGTGATTCTTTCAGCACTCTGGGCTGCTACCACAGCCAAGTTCTGCACTTCCCTACCTGCCAGATTTTGCTGCATATCTGAAATGGCTCCACTCAGACCTGTGGTGTTACACTGCATATAATTCAGAAGAAGAATAGGCTTCTATTCTACCTGATTCACGTTAACCTTTTTTTTTTTCAATGCTACTCCTTAAGAGCTTCTAACCATGTGGAGGAGGCAAGAGGATCTAACACAAGGGCTTTCTTTAAAGATGCAGATTGCATTATAGGAAATGAGAAGCAATAATCAAAGGAAGTTCTTCATTCTCATTATCAGTTCTCACTGCCTTGTTTCTCACAGTAGAGCACTTCTGTATCTCCAGCACAGCCCCTCTCAATTCTCTTCATTAGAGGCTGGAGCCTGCCTGCCTCTCATCATCACAACCTCTGCACAGCCACAATCACCTTCCCCGAGCCAGCATAGATTTTTTCCTTTACTTTTAAACAACTCATTTTCAAGCCCAGCAAAAGACGCAGCCTCTTTCCCTCGGAAATCAATCGCTATCAAAGCTTTCCTTTGTCCAGCCTCATTCAGAGCACGCTGGCTTGAAGAGGAATCATTCCCTTGGATTCAGCAGTCTTTGTAAGCATTGATTTTCCTCCCTCACTTGTGTGCTAGTGATATCCAAGTCAACTCTAAACCTGCTCCAGCCAGGAGATGCACTAAGCCGGGCCAGTGAGGTTGGCCTGGCTTCAGCTGGTCAGAAGATCAGGCTGAGGAGAGAAATATTTGCAATAGTTGGTGGCAATCAATCTTCTATGCTGGTGGTTAAATGGGATCTATTAAGACATGCAGAAAAGGACTTGTAAGGTCCCGATTTAAGAAAGCCCTAAACACCTGTTTACATCCCATTTTGGTGAACGGGATGGACTGAGGTAGAGGAATATTTTGCCCTCTGCCTCCCTGTGCAAGCCAAGGCAGCCTGGCAGGGTAGTCAGTTCCCCACAGTGAATGGCTGTAGGAAGCCCAGCTCTCCAGGTCTCAGCATGCTCTGCTTTACTGACACTGGTCAAAGTTTGCAGAAAGCACTGAGTTAACGAGTGGGTTTGACTTTTAGGAGGTCTCTAAATCCCTGTGAGCACCCAGCTCTGTGCCATTGCCACCCCACCATGCCAGGGGACACCCTTGCAGAGGTTTGTCTCTGTGAGTGGTGTTTGGGGAAATAAGAAGAGCAGATATGGAGAAAGCCATGGCCATCATGACCCACCCTGGCACGTCCCTCCCCACAGAGTTTGTTCAGCATCAGTGTAATCGTGTGGCCAACCTTCCTCCCTGTCACTTCCCAGCCATGCTCCACCAGCACCTTTTGAGCGTTTTTTTTCCCTTCTCAGGTTCTCCACTTTTGCAGAATCTGGAAATCCCATGATGTGGTAACTCCCAGCAAAGCAGCACTGAACACATCCCAGAGAGAGTCCCTGGCTCCCACTGCATCCCTCCCCTCTCCCAGCAGTCTGTCAGATGCAACTGTTCTTGCTCTCGGAAGGAAACAAAGGTCAGAAATGTGGAGCTGTAAATCTGCCAGCAGTGGCTATTTCTGGGTTTAGCTCTGGTTACAGAAACACGCTCTGGTGACAGGTGATTTTGCAGGCCCACCTTAGGTGAAAAGAAATGTTGAAATACAGGATTTTTTTGTCTTACTCTCCCTTCCTCTTGATGACGTATTCAAAGGAGAGACATAATAATTTTCTCCCCTGAACTGTCCAAGTTTTAAAACTGCTATGACTTTTTATAAGTCACAGTCTTCTGGTTCCTTGCCAAGGCCAGTGCAGCCCCAGGAGCACTTCTGACTTTTATGTGTCTCCATAATCTTTACAAGCCATAACAGAAGCAGAGAATATCTAGAAGATAGTGGAGGTCTCTTCCTCCACCCAAATACACGGGTTTGCTCTCTGCAGTTTCCCTCCTGTGTATTTCTGAGTCTGGGAAGAGAAAGGAGAACAGCTTCTTCCATCTCTGCAACCCTTCTGCAACTATCCAGCTCACCCAAATGGAGGTAATTGCAAATCTATTCAAATACAGCATATATATAATGCTGAAAATCACCAAGATTCCTTTGGGCTGTAAAAATACACAGCAATATACCTATTTACTGTATATATACAGGCATGTGCACACATTTATATGCACATACACAAGCATTTGTTCCTACAATGCATACATTGAAGTATGCAGGGTATGGACAGCTTAAGCTAGGCAGTCATTTGTGGCCAATGCGTTGTTTGCTTTCTTCTGTATTTTTTCCCTTCTCTATAATACAACTGAAGCTATCAGAATTAGCAGCAGAGGCCAGGAGAGCTTGTTGGTTTGGAAAAGAACCTGAAGACTGATGACAAACGTCACTTATTAAACTGAAGGATACATCCCAACCACCCAGGAACTGTTGCGGAGGGTCTGTGGAGTGAAATGGTTCAGACACAAAGTATGTGCAAGGGCTGGCACTAAAAACCTGTCCTACAGCATATTTCTCCTGATGAGGTTTGTCTTCCTGACCCACACTCATAGGAACTTTATGCCCGATTAACAAAATCTTCCATTTGTACAACAACACTGTTTCACCTCTGTTTGCAAGTTGTAGCCTGGATTAACAGCGGGCTCTTGTCAAACAATATATGGATCAGGGCTTAAAAAGAACAGGACACTCAGCAAAGCCCCCTCAGAGGCTTATGGAGATGAGGAGCGTGTCTCTATTGCCCTGCAAGGCCTTTTGTATGAGATTCACACCACTGCATGGCTGAACACACACAGGATGTGAGCCAGTGCGTTCAGGAAATGAATGGGCTCGATCCTGACCACGTTTGCACGGTGACAAACAAACACCCAAATCCGCTGCTGCCAGTGGGGCTCTGCCACTGTTACCACACCGAACTCAGCCATCAGTCCTGCCCTGCTGGGATACCAGGCATGTCAGGAATCATCCTTCCAGACTATAGAGAATAACAGCTTGTCCTTCCCCTGATGTGCACACATAAAAATACAGGACTTGCACAGCGCCTTAGAGGAAAGGTTCATTTAGCTATTTTTTTTTTTAGTCTGTGCTCAGGAAATTTCCTAAGCCAAACTTTGCATTTGGCTCAAAATGTTTGAAAACCACCAGTAAGCCAATCCTAATTGAAATTCCCTTTTCTTGATGCATTTATACTTTAACCACAATACTTTGTGCCAGTAACTTCCACCACTCAATGCATCATCTTAAAAGTACTTGAGTGTGTTTGCTTATGTTTTTAGGCACAAAACCTCTTGACTCTTTTAAACTCAGATCTCAGGTTGTTGGAATAACCACCTAAGCCAACTCCAGAGGATGCCTAAGGCTCCTAGGCTTTTATTTTAGGTGGTATTTTAAACACATCTAGAAACATCCAAACCTGACTTTAGCAAACAAGACTCAGCAGAAAGGATTGAGTTTTACTGGTAAAAAACCAAGTCAAACATCTGCCTTTCCCCTCTCCCCAAAGATCCCTAAGCCCTCTATTCCTCAGCCACTCATGTGGGTGCTACTTGTATGTTTTTAAAATGGAGAGGCCTGGGAAAAAGCACAGACATGCCTTTAACTCTTTTAAATGCATTGGGAAGAACTTAGTTATTAATCGCTGTGTAAGTTTTGACAGCACAGCAAGTAATGGATCAGATTGATTTTAATCCTGGCCTTCAATAGGTTTTAAGAGATCCGTAGTTCATCTGGGCAAGGCATGTTTGCTGTAACCCCATCGAGTACATGCTGAGGGCATGAGCATATTAGAGATTTCAGAGACAATACTACAGCATAAAATCAGTGGGAGCCCAGTTCTGACTTGTAATCAAATTGTAGCCATTAAAGTTTAGAATAGTCCAATCTTACTGATTTTTGAAGGAGAAGAGGAGAACTGAGGATACGAGACAAGGGTCCAGACAAATAGAGATTGGTGGGTATTATTTAGCTTCATTCCCTTTTAATGGGAAGCCAAAGGTATTCAGTAGAAGTGGGAAATCCCTCTTCTCCCTTTTAGATAAAAAAAATGAGCCTAAAGTTTCAGTGTGAGAATCTTGTCTGCTCAGTATTCCCCTTTTCTCTGTTCTGCAGCCATGGCTGTGTAACACTTCACTGTGAAAGGATTCTGAACTGAGCTCAGGTAGAACACCCTAGAAATTAGTCAGCAAGAACAGCAGCGAGCCATTTTCAGGCAAAGCAGTCATGTGTCTCTGCTCTGAGCCAGCTCTGGGATGAACAGAACTACAAACCATTTTACAGAAGTATGGAAAAGTGTGAAACAAGCAAATCCCAGTGCCTAATTCCTTTGATTCTGAGCTGAGCTTATTATTGGATGGATGATAACAGTTAATGAAGGTGGAGGGGAAACGACACAGGAATAGTTGGAAGCAAAGTCTGCCCCTTTATCCAGAAGAACCCAGCCCCATGTGGGCTTACATGTGCACAGCCGAGGAGCTGGAAGGAGCTCCGAGTCAGCCCCGCAGTTAATGTAACCTACAGCCTGAACAGGAGCCAAAGTGTGAAATCTCTGGGATCCCTGCCATTCCATTTCCTTCGACCTGAAGGGGAAGGTCACAGCCTCTGCATTTGAGAAGTGACTAAGAGCAATAAACAGCTGGGCTATCTTTTGATAGCAGAAGAAGCTGTCACTGTATCTGCTATGTGGGTGGGAAAACTTGCTTCTGGTTGGTGTCTCTTTTGTTTTTTCATTCGTCCTGACACTTGATAACAGAGCTTGTTCTAAAAGCTGTGGCTTGTCCCTGGCACAGGTGAGCCATGGGATCGTGCTGTGACCACCAGTGACTTCAAGCCACCTGCACTTCCACCCCTTCCTTCTTCAGAACAGATCACTTCAGTTGCAGGACGATTTTCACTGACCAAGAAGATGAGGAAAGGCCAAAAGGTTCAGGCACAATTGCAGGGCAACAAAGATTAGATGAGTTTGAGCAGAAGCACTTTGAGAGTGGAGGCTGAAATCTCCATGTGTACTAGGAATGAACCTTTATTCTGCAACCAAACACACACCAGATCCTGGGATTAAAACTGGAACTTATCCCTACATCCCTGGGGAGGCAGAGCCACATCTAAATGTGGGCCATTCAAGGCTCAGCAGTGTTTGAAGCTGCTTTGCTGTGATCTCTAGTGGGTCTGCTCTGAGCAGGTGCAGAGTTGACAGAAGGTTCAGCTGCTGACGGGGTGGAAAAAGCTGCACAAACAGGTCACTTTGTAGTTTTGGGGCAAAGGTGAAAGTCACATGAATGACCAAATATTGAGCAGTTTTATAACCACTGCCTCCCCCCACCCCGCAGTCACACATCCTGCACATCTTTGTGTGTGTAATTCTCAGTATTTGCCATATAAAGCCCCTCTACCTATTGTTGAGAGTGATTCCACTGACATAATACAGGTTTTTTATGCAAAACCCTCAGAGCATTTTACAGTGCTGCATGACAGGGGTGCCGGGGGCATCTTGAGTGTGAAGAATGGGGTATCCTGGGTGAAAACTGCTTTCCAGGCACAGGAGTTGCCCCCCAAGCCTGTCCCTAACATTGCTGCAAGCTCCGGGTTCAGGCTTTGCTTTCAATTCTGTGCAGCAACTCGAGCCAGTGTGGATTTACATCCCTGGTGGCTTATTGGGCAGCTGGACCCCTGTGATGTCAGTGCTTGTTAACTTATGTGAAAGGGGAAAATCCAAAATAATAGTGCAGAAAACACACTGCTTTGGGAGTGGAAAGTTTAGTAAAACAACCGCTGAGACCTACTCAACATATGTGACCTGCTCCCTCTTTGGTCTAGGAGGTCCCAAGGATGACATACAGTTTATTCCATCCTCTGTTTAAGCTGTGAGTACTGCAGGGCAGGGTTTGTGTCTTATCCTTGAACAAACAGCAGCTCTGGCCCTGGAGGAAGTCTCAACCTGTATATTTTAGCAAGCCTGGGCAGCCTGACTGTGAACAGCCCATGGGGTTTGGGTCTTAAACTGACAGAATATATGAGAAAGTGTAGTAAACAACCCTGGTTATGCTGTTTATTTGAGAGAGGTTTGGGGGGGGGGTGTAGGTGATTTGATTTTTAAATTTCTTTACCCCCTAGTCACATTATAGTCTCTTGACTATTGGGTTGTGCCATGCTACAGTGAAAATGGGTGGTTTGTTCCTGTAGAAATAGATGGAGCATTGGAAGAAACAACTCCCTGTTAGTTATGAGCAGATTTAACACCCCTGCAAAGCTGCCATCTGCCACCAAGAAAAGGAAATTAAAGCAGGATGCTGAGATTCAGGCAGCTGCCAGGGTTTGACTGCCTCCTTGCTCTCTGCTTTGTTCTAGGCAAGCACCAGCCCCAGAAGAAAGCCGCCACACAGTTTAAGTGTTGTGCTATTAAAAGAGCATTTCTAGAACTTCTTGAAAAGGAGAAACTCTTGGGTTTGTTTGGGGGTTTGTCATTGATAATTGTCAGCCTTGGGGCTATAATTAGCTTTTCTGTTCCATGTATTTATACAAGGGAAAACGGTGCTTTAGGGATCAGGATTTTCCCTGTTAGCAAAGTGGTTGTGCCACATGCTGTGTGCTCTTTCAGGGCTCAGATGGAGGCAAAACTAAGAGTACCCTTCATCTCACCCCACTGGCAGCACAGGAAGTGGTTCTCTGAGTATTTCCTATTCAGCTACAAGAAGGAAACATCTACAACGAAGGACTCCCCAGATGCCACACTCCAGGTCCAGACCACAAGGCTGAGGGGAGTTATATTCCTATGGGGACACCCTCAACATAGCCCAGCCCCAGCCAAGGGCAGTGCCTTCTCCACCGTCGTAGAATCATGGAATGGTTTGAGTTGGAAAGGCACTGAGCATTTTCAGGGGGAAAGGGAAAATGATGGCAGAAATACAAGCTGAACTCCTCTCCCTTCTCTGAGATGTGCTGTCCATACCAAGCTGCAATCACAGAAATGACCAAATAACCTTGTTGGGTCTTTTAGCTCTTTTTCTCTCTCTCAAATGAGTCAACAAGGTATGGTAAAAAAGCAGCAACATCACAACTTGGTTTTATCAGCTTTGCTGCCTGTTTGCAAGGTCAAAATGACTGGAGCCCATTAAAACAAACCCACATTCAGGAATATTCCTCTGCTGATAAAACCAGATTAGTTCTACAAATGTACTAATATGATAAGCACGTGAAAATTAGAATTTCCTGGAAGCAGCTTGGCCAAACTTGTCAAGGCAAAGGTCTTTACAGAAAAGGACAGACAATTCCAGAGACATGAACCATTCACCATATTAATAACATGCATAACATGACTCAGTCAGATGCTTTCATCTCTAATGACCATGAAATTTTACTGTATACACTTCCTTTTATTCTTCCTTTCTAACTGATGTCCCCAACATTCTGCCATTTAATTCCTACCTAACTTTTTGTCCTGAAATCCTTGCATATATTATTATCTACAAAAAGACAATGCCTGAGGCAACAAACAATAGGAGCAGAAGGAAGATGAGATATATTTTTCCTTCTAATATTCAGTGAGCGGGACAGGAGAATGAGCTTGTTCCTTGTTCTCTCACTGAATTACCATGTTCTAAATTTAGGTACTGAACCCATTCGTGCTGTGGTTTTCTCTCTGTTAATAAGGGTAATGACAACCTGAGACAGCAGCCTGTAGTTTAATCCACTGAGTGTGCTGTGAAATATTCTGAAATTCTCAGAAAACTGGGGGCAAGAGTGGTGCTTCCTTTCAAATTATGGGAAATTCAAATGTATTCCTAAGTGAAATGCTGTCCCTTTAAGTCATTAAATATGTAACTGCAATACAGACACACTTAAATAAATTATTTAAGGTTATTTCTAGTTGTGTGTGGGAGGTGGGTGGGCGATGAAGTTGATACTTAGTGGTTAGAGCAGCCTTTAGCCTTTACATCTCTCGCTGCTTTTGCACAAGCACTTTTTTGGGTCTTTTTAACTCCTTTGTCTCATATGACAATTGGGCTGGTTTTGATCAAAGTTAGGCACCCTGGAAATGCCAGTTTGTGACAGTACAAAAGCTGGTGAGATTATGAGAGCCCAGGAAGGACTCCTCACACTTCAAGCAGCTTCTCAGACTCTTGGCTTCCATACTCTTGATTTAAATATTAAGCCAGATCATTTCACAGGATCCTAATGGCTTTTCTCATGAAACTGCATCTGTCTACAATCAAAAATCATTCCTAAACCTGAATTACAGCCCTGTGAATGCTCCTTAATGAACCCAGATTTCATTGCCCATTTCCCTCCCCATCCATCACACATACCATCATTGCAGTGCCCAGGTACAAACCTTCCCACTGCAGGAGAGGGAGAGAATCACATAAACCTCAGGACTGACTTTTCCATTTTGGCATGCTTCTTTACTCCTATTTCCTCTTCTAAAAATTGTTGGGAATTAAAATAAGTAGGAAAGTTTCTTAGCAGACAGTTGGACCTTTTTCAAACTGAAAGGGGAAATTTCAGTTAGGTATTTGGAAGGAATCCTTCCCTGTGAGGGTGGGGAGGCCCTGGCACAGGTTGCCCAGAGAAGCTGTGGCTGCCCCATCCTTGAGAGTGCCCAAGGCCAAGTTGGATGGGGCTTGGAGCAACCTGGGCTAGTGGAAGGTGTCCCTGCCCATGGCAGGTGTGGAACTGGATGATCTTCAAGGTCCCTTCCAACCTAAAGCATTCCATGATACTTTTAAGCAAACAAACCAAAGATTTGAGTTTCACCACTGAATTCAGAATGAGTAGGATTTAGTTTCAGAGAGAATCAGGCAAATAGCAATGCTAGAAGATGGAAAGCAATGAGGCTCTGAAAGAAAAAAAAAAACCAGATCAGAAAGGTTCCTACAAGATTGAAAAATGCGGTTGATTAAGATCTGGATTGAGAAGGAACTGAGACTCATGCACCAGGAACAGACACATCACTGTCACACACTTGAAAGCTGAATATATCATTCCTGTAAATGGCTCTTCCTGTGTATTTCTTGATGAGTTGCCTCCTTCAAACCTAAAATGAGCCTAGCATACATTTTCTGCATTTGCCCCCAATCTGCTTATTATGGAGAACCATCCAACATGACCACAATCAGATTTTGTTGACTCACTCAGTGTTTTAACGCTCACTGTTTTAAAAGCAATTTCTCAAGTTAATAAGAAAGTCTGTTGAAGTTTGAAAATAACTGTGTTTTTAAGGAGCTCCAGCTTAGATGCAGCAAATATGAAGCAGCTTGATCCATCCTCACAGACCTTTATACACCACAGTAAAAAGGAAGAAAATTCTGATTCCTCACAATGAGTTATGATATTTGCATTAATAATGCATGTGCTGGTAGAACCAAAAAGCCTCCCTCTGACATCAAGGTCACAAGCTACTGAGCACTGTTCATACATATATTGATGCCCTTTGCTAATAAAAAAACCCTTCACCTAAGACTTGGAGAGGTAAACAGCATGTGAGTGCAGAAAGGGCAAGGAAAGATGGGAAAGTGCAGGAGGAATTGGCTGCATCATTATCCTACACAGAGTGGGTTTTGCCTGCCAGGACTGCACCTTGTCAACCCACAGAGCTTCCCAGAAAGACAGAAATGTTATTAGGTCTTTTCATATGCAACACTGTTTATTTCCCTGTGGAAGTCACTGAACCCACTGAGCTCCATTCCAGTATGGACCTTAGAGGTGAGCCCTGACTTAGGAATCCTTTCAGGGATGGGGTTTTCAGAAGTTAAGCAACTGAGATCTTGGCAAAACAAAGTGATTTTGCTTTTGGGAAGCCCTCACTTTAGGGTGCTTGTAAAAATCCCACCTGAGGTGCTTCAGGGGGAGAAGAATCCTCAAAGGCTTTGTTGTGCTGAGGTACATACAGGGAAATCCAGAGCAAAGCTGCAGAGAGTGGATGAAAGGAATAAAATGCACCTTGTCAGAGTGACAGAGCTGTGGATCTCATGCCCTGGATGGAGCATCACATGCTGGGGCAGTGGGACGTGGGACTGGCACCCAGAGCTGTCCCCCATGAATGGACATGGCTCCTTGGTGGGACTTGGTGCCAAAGCTCTCCAAGGACACTGGCTCCAAACCCTGCTTTCAATCCATGCAAAAAAACCGAGCCCTGCCTTAAGCAGACAGCAGGGAATGCAATTAGGGTTGCCTCGTGAAGCTCATAAAGGCTAATGCATGAAAATGAGCAAAGACAAATTACAGGGGAACATTAGGAAGAGCATTTCTAATTGTGAGGTCGGCTGGCCTTGTTCCTTCAGCCTCTGAATGCTGGGCTGGAGAAGGAAGGAAACAATCCTACTGGGAACAATTCTGTGCTGTGGAGGAGATGGACAGGATTAGTAATATGGAAACTCCTTAATGCACTTTTTCAGCCTTTCTCTAGAAATCCAGCCACAGTTTCTGGCACTTATTTGTGAACCTGTGTCCTTCAGAAATTAAAATCTTCATCTGTTGTTTTGGCCAAGCTGTTTTCTCTCTACTCACTGGATGTTTTCCTAGCATAGGACATTACACAGGTTTACTGGTTCAGGGGAAGGGAACATCTCAGTCACTGTGGGAATTGGTCTCCAACTCATATTATCATATTTGGGTCTTTTTGATTTGTTTTCAGTTTTTGGCTGTGACTTGAGCTCGAATTGCAAAAGTACCACATGAACACACTGAAAAACCCCAGCACCTCGTTCACAATGTTTCCTGCCATGACAAGTCAGATACTCTGCCTGTTCCAACCTTCTCTCCAGGCTTGTGTGGTTCTTGTAGTTTAGTCCAAGGAAGGAAGTCTGAGAAACTATCACTTGGAATCTTATCTCCAGTCTTTGGGTGCGTAGAATCACCCACCAGCTTCTTGGTTTTTCCCTATGCATGTTTCCCAGGCTGTAAAATGGGAATATCCCATTAGGAATCCAGCAAAAACCAGCAACTTTTTCCATGGGCGCGTAGCTGTGGGAATTGGGGGATTTGTCACAAATGTACCAGTGATTAAAGCTGTTTGAGGGTTCATTCATGCCTCAGTGGGGAATGTGAGATGAAGATGAATATGCATGTACATTTTTATTCTCTATCTCATCTCTTCCAAGACAGCTGCAGGGCAGAGGGATGGACAAATAGTAGCATTATTGTGGAGTGTGTGTGAGTATATCTCACACGCTCATGCACAGGGAGAAAGTCACAAGATGGTGGTTAAGTAAGCCTTTGTGCAATTTTTATCTATGATTTTCCACGATGAGTCACCACAATTTACATGTTATCTAACACCAAGAGTCCCAGGTTTAGGTTACTTTCTGTTCTCTTCAGTGGGAAAAATCATCTTCTTGAGGCTTATCCAGCCTGCTTGGAAGAGGTTCCTGTGGCCTGAAGGAGTTAATGGTTTGCTGGAATAACTGTCAGCAGACAATTGTGTTATAAAGAGCAGCAGTTACCAAAATACATCTTAGCCTGCAGCATACAAGAACAATGCAGCCATTGTGCTGCAACCACAGAACTTGGCACTCAGATAAGCTTGAGAGGGAATCATGTTTTGTTGGTTACGGAAGTGATGGAATCCATGGAAAGGTTATTGTTTGATTCCTTTTGAAGCAAATCCCGGCCCCTTTGTGAAGGGTGTTTGCAATCTTTCCGTGGAAGGCAGAAAGGACTTTGTGCAGCAGTGTTACCTTTCTTCTGTCAGACAGAGCCTGGAGGGTAATAAAATCAACCTGCCTCCAGGTGACCCTCCAGGAACCCCTGCCAAACCCTAATTTCCATTACAAAGGCAAGGAAATACTCGGTAGAAAAGTATCAGAACTTTCTATTTTCATCAAAAACCCCATTCCCTAAAACTAAATCCAAGTTGAAAACTTTAATCTCGTTTCAGCTATGACAAAAAATTGCACATTTGGTTTGCAAACATAGAGAGGAAAGAAGCGGATTTTTCAGGCTCCACAGAGTGCTTAATCCTCCTGGAACTGGACAAGGTGTGAGGCTGTTACTGATTTGGCTTTTCCCCAGGTCCCCCATGGCTGTAACTCTTTGGTGTCTTACACTGATGGGCTCAGATACCATTTTACACCTTGCTTTGGCCACAGGCAAGGGAAGAAAGAGGCTGCCTGGGCCCCATGGCTTAGTGCAGGAGGCAAAAAGCTTAAAAAATCCCTCAAGGAAGACTTTTCTATATGAGTAATGTCTGAAGCAATTTGAGCCACCTTGATCTGAGAGGAGAAAAATGATGGGAACTGTAACAGAGTGAGCAGATTTTGAAATGGTAGTGGAGTGCCCCAAAAAATGCTCTTGCAGGTATTCCTATTGATGGGAGGGATACAGAAAATTAGCCACATCCTCACTATAAGCTGCCATATATTTTTAATTCCTTCGGGGAACTGTGACAAAGTTCAAGGGTTGAATTTTCTGACCCTTTTTTTCTCTCCATCCTGAACCTACTCCAGTGGAGGACTCAGGGCTTGTGACTAAGGACAGAAGTTCATGAGACTGGCTTAAAGACAGTGAGATTTAATTACCAGAACATTAAAACTTGAGATTTTATTTTTTTTTCATCACAGTCTCTAAGGATTTAGGATACTCTTGTTTTCTTAAGCTTTTATCCCCACACTGGAAGGATATGGATTGACTTTGCCTTTTGTAATAAAACTCATTGATTCTGAAATAGTCACTTGGTATTAGGAGCTGTGCCATTAAAACAAAACAAAACAAACCAAAAAAAAAAAAAAGAAAATTACAGGATGGAGGAACTCTAATAACACGAACATGAAATGGCTTTTAAAATTTTCAAGGGTTATTATGTCCTCAACACTCTGCTGATTTTTAAAAGTGCATCATTTCATTTGAGTCACTTCCCTTATGAATTATATACTTAAAAACCTGCTGATGTTTTGCCTCCAATACTTAGAAAAACATCCCTTTTTTTTCCTATCCCCCACTGTATCTCAATTTTACTTGCATAGATACTTTCAGACAATAATTTCTTCTTTTTAACTTCAGGAGCAGCACAGATGAACTCAGTTATAATTATCTCTCGTGGACAATGCAGAGCCATCTTAAATCTTCAATCCTTGTAGTTGTTCTGCAACAGAAGGTTTATTTTCCCTGATTTTAATTAACTTCAGGCTTGGTATTACTAATTTTAAGCCAAGTTCAGTAAGGAGCTGTGGCATTTCATATTCTGTGGGATCTTGTCCAAAATACCTACACCTTTAATTAGAAATATTAAAGCCAAAGACATTTGTAAGCCACTGGGATTTTCTTCAGCAGATTTTTGAAAGAATCTGTGGTAACCTAAAGAATAACAGCAACAGCCAAAGACCTCACTACCTCTATTTTGGGCACAGGATAAAATGCACCCAGAAATAAACAGATTTGTCAACACCAACCAGCAGAAGAGAACCAGATCCAGCATGAGATGTAGCTACTCATGGCTTTAATACCCATGTTTCTCTCTGAGTTTTGCTTGGCCTTCCAGTTCTGCAGTGAGGAAGCTCCTCCTTTAGGGGAAAAAAACCTACTTGAATTTCTTTTCCACCCCTACTCCATCCATCCATCTGGGTACCACGGAGAACTTGATTTCATGATTTGCAGTGGAAATTCTTGTTGATAGTGGGGAATTACCAAACAATAGAGGTTCTGTGTCCGTGTAAACATCCCAGAGACAAAAATAAGGAAAGCTCAGAGAAGCATAAATGTGTTCCTGTCCAGAACAGTCTCCACAAAGAATACTTTGTACAGTTTTATTATTGTTGGGTTTTTTCCCCAGAAGCATCAGCAGTTCCTTAGGCATGTAATTTATGGGAGGCTGAAATCTAAATTATGCATCAAAAAGGGAGAGATGCAACTTCAGGGTAATAATGCATTTCAAAAATAACTTCAAATGTGTAGTTCAGAGCAGCAGCCTATGGCTGGAAATGAGTGCCCAGTCAGCAAAGGCAGCAGCAAAGTAAAAATTAGTCTTCCTGACATTAAAAAAAAAAAAATCTGGTAGACACCTTTTTTATTTAAATCTGACAACAGCAGAGTTGGATCCTGGAACCCAGGATCTATTTGGGGGACTTTTCCATCAGAAATACACTAAACAAAATATTAAAATAATGCAGGAACTATCTGAAATTGTATGGCTTACTGCAAAGAAAAGAATTCTGTTTACCAGACACACCACTGCAATAGAGCCCAGGGCTGATGTTTGTACAAACACAAGTCCCTTGAGAAGTCTGTGATCCCTTTCCATCCTCCTTGAGCAGTTCTACACCAGCCTACGGTAGGATATAACTTCCTTCTGGATTTCACTGAACCTAGAGATGGCTGGGCCTTTATTAATAACTTTTATCAGTCTTTTTGCCACGGATATTTAGTTTAGGGGATAACGAAATTGTGAGTCACATTTCACGGCTTAAGGTAAAAGATCCTCCCCGTTGAAAGTGCAGAGACCACACTGTGAATATGTTATCTCTCACAACTGGTTTTTTTTTGTGTCTGCATGTACTGTTAAAAGGTCTTGTACTGTTATTTTTGTCATGTTGCTGCTGAAGGAGCCCGAGATAACGTCACGCTGATGTCACACATTGCAGGAGTTACGGCGCCAAGGGGAATTCAGAGTCTAAATATACAGGAGAAAAGGACAGAGCACAACAAGGGACAGAGGGAAAGAGGGGGCAGGAGCGCTTTCACATAACCTGACACGTCAGGAGGTGATGCCTGCGGTCATCTCACTCCTGTTCCAGGCAAAGGGGAGAAACAGGCACTTAGAGCCAGTGAGTCATCCAGCCTCTTTGAAACCCTGCCCACGAGGTGCCCTACAAGTGCCAGCCCAGATGCCAGTTTCCGTGTTTAAAAGGAGTGATGCCACCACAAGATTCATTTACTTCACTGAAACTACCCCAAAGTGAGCAATCTGTGCCATTGCTGCTGTTTTTCCCCCTCAGCCTTCCCCTGAGGCAGAGGTCTGTCCTTACTATGTCATGAGGTTCTTTAGCTGTCCACATTTTCTGCCACAAGGGAACTGATTGAACCTGAAATTCATCTCAAAGGGGCAGATTCAACCTGAAATTCCAATTGGCAATGGAAAGGTGGAGAAACTCAGGACCAAGAGTCACCTGAATGGGCTGGTACAAACCCTTCTTTGCTTTTGTCTTACTGTTTCCCACTAACAGCTGGCACTCAAAATATAAGCCAGATTCTGCTCCTGGGGACCCAGATGGAGTCATTCCAGATTTGCTGTGAATCCATCCCAGTTCCTGGGGATTCCTGCCAGGATAGCTGTGAGGAGCACATCCTCTCCAGCTCCCTTCACACGGCACTGGGGGAGTCCAAGTGTGAAACACTTGTTTGGGAGGTGACAAAGCCATGTGCTCACAGGTGGCCACATTATGCTCTCTTGGTAGACTGAAAAAAAAATGTTTTTTGGTTTTAGGAGTGCTGGATGCTGAAAAACAACAATAGGGAGAGCAATGACTCTGAGAGATGACCTTGCATGTGCATTTCTTATCTCTCAGCCTTCAGTTTCTCATCAGGGCTGTGCTGCAAATGAAGGCCTTGCCTATCACAGGGAGCAAATTTTTGTCCTTCACCAATATCAGGGCTTCAGTGAGGTGTCAGGACCAGGGCTGGAAGGGATGATAACTTTTTCCCTTCCTTATTTAATGGAGTTTCTCATTTTCCTCCTGTGGGCAGGTTTCCTGCTCTCCGGGAATGCAGTCCTATTGAAATACTACCAGAGTATGTGATTGCAATGTCAGGAGATGCAACAATAATCACTGATTAAAAGGAAGAATGAGAAGAGTGAGAGCTGGTGGCAGGATTGCTAAATGCTGATCAGCACTGCAAGACAGCCTTTGATTTTTTTAATTAATTATACATTCCCTCATACTTTGTGCTGCTGTAGATTTAATTGGACTCCTTATTTTTAGGCAAGAGGAAGATAGGATACAGCTTTCAGAAGCTCAGCTCCAGCCTAATTCTGCCTCATTCAATACCACTGGGAGCAAAATCAGGCTAATGCCGAGCTCTTTTGAAAGCCTCATGGTCTCCATGCAGTTGAGCACAGTGCACATGTACCTGTCTTCAGATGGAGCAATTTCTACACAAGAACACATGCAGGACTGGGCTTAGCATCCAGAAACATCCCAAAGCCTTAATGCAGGGAAGAGTCAGTGCTGTGCTTAGAAAATGGTACAAAGATCTGTCTCCTCCCTACAGGCTGTTTGGTTCAGCCTCACTCCACGCAATTTATTTGCCTCCCCCCACCTGCCAGTGTGCTTTGCAGAGATAAAGCATCGGTGTTAAACTGCACAACAAAGAGGAATGCACTGGAAAAAGGCCTGTTTTCAGCTGCAGCCTGAAACCATGGGTTGCTACAGGGATATGGGGAGACAGAGGAGACCCCTGCATTCTCATTTCATGGAGCCTTCTTATCTCTGCTTCCCAAGGGTGTTTGGTGAAATGGCTGTGAGGGACAAGCAAAGCAGGGCTGTGGAGAGAGGAGGGAAGGGCTGTGCTGTCTCGTGTGTCTGTACACACATTAAACACCAGCTGCTGGTGCTGGCAGTGCAGGATCCTGCAGAGCTGCACCTGGGGGAACTCTACCTGCAATATTGGTTGAATTTCTCAAAGTGTGGCTCCTGTACCAGCCACACAATCTACTCTTTTGGCTTTCCTAGGGTAGTAATTCCTACAAAATTTTCCCAGTCTCTCTGCTGCTGTGGCAGTATCAAAGTGCTTGTGTTGAGGTAGTTCCCGCACTCTCAGATCTGAACCCTGTTCTCACTGTCTGCACAACAGCCCTGATGAATCTACAGCACAAAAATGTGTAGAGCATGTTTGTAGTGCCTTTGAACCTGCCCTGGCTTTGAACAGCCAGCTCTGGGAATGCCAGAACAACTCACAAAGCCTTGTTTTGTGCACATCTGTCTGATGGTTGATGCTTTTCTTTTGACTGCAGCACGTTTTAGGGCTTGGTTCTGTGAGGATCCTCTGATGGCTAATAAAGACTAAACTCACCTCACAATCTTTTCCAGATGGTGCACTCTTAAAGCTAGCCAAAAACCTATTTATTTTTATTCTTTTTATATTCTATTATACAGAAGCTGCAAGACCTGAAATAATCCTTGATAGCTCTCCATCTCTGTCACCCTGGGTTTAAATACACCCATAAGCTCAGAAGTTACTGTAGGAGGTTGGTGAGACCCACAGGCACAAACACAGATGCAGCATAGTCCTGTAAGACTCTGCTGCTTTGAGAGCCAGACTAAAGAAAGGCCTCATGGCAAAGAAAAGCTTAAAGGGTGTTCCCAGGATACCCTCAACTCCTTCCTCTTAAAATTTTGTATTTTCTGGTTTTGAGTTAGTCTGAGGGTCTCTCATCCTGTCTTATGGTGACGCCAAGCCAGTACTGCAGACCAGCCAGTCCTGGGCAGGGATTAAACCAGGGCTGCAGCTTTCTATTCCTGTGAAACACACTGGAATGAGCTTATCTCTTGGAAGAATGGGATCCTGGACTCCAGGAGGGCTCTCCCACCTCTTCCAGCATTCTTGCATGCATGACTTAAAAGAGCATGGAGTGACAGGACAAGTGGGAATGACTTCCCACTGCCAGAGGGCAGGGCAAGATGGGATATTGCGAAGAAATTCTTCCATATGAGGGTGGAGAGGCCCTGGCACAGGTTGGCCAGAGAAGCTGTGGCTGCCCCATCCCTGGAAGTGTCCAAGGCCAGGTTGGATGGGGCTTGGAGCAACCTGGGGGAGTGGAAGGTGTCCCTGCCCATGGCAGGGGGTGGAATGAAGTCCCTTCCAACCCAAACCATTCTGGGATTCTGTGATCCTGTGACTTCTATACATGCCTTGCCATTAGTCTCTGAAATTTACTGTAAAGAATTATTCTGGACTGACATCAAGTATTCTCCTTTCTTGCCTAGTTTTCACAAAGCAGCTCTTAAATATTTACCAAGAAGGAAGCTCACATCAGTCTAGGTCCTCTACCATAACTACAGGAGCCTGAAGAACAAACTAGTCTGTAAAAACCAAGAGGACTTTACAACCAGCCCTTCTCCACACTAAGCACCTGCCATTCATTTAATTTATAGGTCTTTCTTATTCCATCTTCCAGGATCCCGCTCTGACAGGTCTTGCTGTAAGAACAGCTATTATTTTGCAGTAGCAGCACTGCAAGGTACTATTCCTGGGTACCACTTGCTAATGCTGCCTGGTTGGAAGTGTCACAGCCATCCCAGGCCAGGCTGCCTCGTCAGCACGATGGAAAGAAAGGCTGCAATATTACCTCCACTCCTTCTGCATTTAAGAAAAGAAAAAATGCAGTTCATATGATGCTTTTGAGATACCAGACACCCATGAAAAACAGAAGATGGGGATCAGTTGTGAAAGATTTTCTTCATGAATAATTTTAGAAACACACCCCCACAGCAGCACTTACACTCAGTGCGGGGGAGAGCTACACTGTGGAAATGAGGTGATGCTCATGTGTGTGTATGTCTGTCTGTCTGTCTAACAATACCTGCCTGAAAAGATCAATCTGGATAACAAGGTCTTCAAGGCAATCATCCAAGACCTGGTCTCCTACACAATCCTGCCAGTAGGATGGAGTGTGTCTCCACATGAGAGATGCTGCTGGTGAAGTGCTAAGATGAAGTTTTAGCTGTGCTTGGTTACTGGTGAGGGAAAAATCATGGGAAAATCCACTCCATACTCAGACAGCACATCTCATCTGAGAATCCTGATGGTCAAAACTCTTAACTAAAGACTTAACTAAAGCCCCAAATCTCCCACCATTTAGGTACCCAAGCAGTCACAAAACATGAGTAGGAATTTTGGCCAAGCATGTGAACACAGGATCAGAGGACAGGCCAAGTTACATCTCTGATCCTCATACACACACACACAAAGCCTTTCTCAGGCAAAAGGAGTGACAACTATCTCCTTACTTATTCCCACTCCATTGCTCCCACCTTTTAGGTGTCAGGAATTAAAATGGTAATAATGAAAGAAGAGAAAGGAATGAGACTTAACTAGACCATGGGACTGACCTCCCGTTGATTCTGGATATGGAAACACAGAGTTGGAGTCGAGCACCTTTCTGGTCAGTGCTGTGAAGTTGGCAGGATTTCAGCAGTGCTTAACCCCTGGGAATTTCCTTCCCTTGTGGTCAGGTGAAAGTGTGTGCTGAGCACTTTTTAAGACTTGTGTTTACTCAGGTGACTCAGAAGAGACTGAAATGATTGAGGGATCCTGATCAGCTGGTATTTTATTATCTATACTGTGGTTGTGCCCTGTTGAGGTCTCCGATATGCTTTGTGCCAGCTGCTGGAGATGCTGTGGCTACAAAAGCATTTTACAAGTTGAACAGACCCCTTGGAGCACGGGAAAGTGAAATTATTCCTCCACAAACATGAGAACCAAGCACTGAGTAACCAGTGCATCATGACACCTGCTAGATTTGTGAGCCCTTAATGAAAGGCTGTGAAAGGGGTCAAGGAAAATGCCATGGTGAGGGGATGGAGCAGCACTGTGCAGGTGCTGAGGGTTGTGACAGACCTTTGCTCAGGTAATGCTGCTTTGGGGAGTTTTTGTGAGAAATACTCCAGCTAACACACATCCATTTGTTACAATTTCGCATCAAATCCCCAGGTTTTCAGTGAACTGAACAAAGTTCCTTTTTATCATGTCAAACACTTGTTTTAAAGTCCTTAGAAATTGTGCTGGAAGAATAGACCCGAAGCCTTGATTTGCAATAACCTTTCAGCACATGCTTTGCATAAGAGCAGCTCGTGTGTGCTTATGCCTCACTGAAGCCTGTAAGTACATGCTTGAAGTTAAATAGATGCAGAAGTACTCTTTGGTGTAGGGATAATTACTAAATCCAGGTCTCATTAAAGTCTTCCTATTTCTTTTTTGATAATTCACTTGTGTATTTTGCAGGAATATGATCAGATACAAGAATAAAGACTCCACAGTTAGAGCTGACAGGCCATAACAAAATCAGGAAAATAGGCAATGAAATATTCCCAGTCTGTGGTAAAGTTTTCTCATTACATTCTTAGATCCTTCTTTATCTCATTGTTTCTCAGTTTATCACAATTTTTCATTTCCTGTTCCCTTTTAGACTTCAAACATTTATTTTTAAAGTGGCTTTTTTTAACCCTTCCCTAGTAAAGATTTAAACCTTTTGGAGTCTCTTGGCTGGACTTCATGTACAAACTTCAGATTACTGAGCCAGACACTACAAGGTCATTTTTAATATATAATCTGGTATTAGAGTTTAAAGGCTGGCCATGACTTTATGACTTATCATTATTATAACAGCAAAATAATTGTCCTGTGCATTTTTATAGCTTCCTTCACTGGAGTCTTCTGTCACTTGTATCACCCAAGGACTACAAAGTGGTCTGAAATACAGCCACCCACACTGAAATTCAGACCAGAGCTCACTAACTAACTAGTTTTCTCTTTCCCCTAATGGAAACTTTGACATTAGCTTTAGCTGACTGCTTTAACCACACACGTCAAAATTTCTGAGGCAAGAGACTGAGAACTGTGTGTGTTTTCTTACCCCAAAGTGGAGCTTCTGGTACCATGGGACTCCCAACCCAAGACTGTTTGGGGGGTTGTTTTAGCCTTGAGTCAGTGGCAAACGTGCCTCATCATCTGCTGCCTTAATCTTCCTCTCCCCTTTTCCTACGGCGCTTTGGGGTTCTTGTCCAGGCCTCCCATATGAATATTGACATTAGGAATATTGACATAACTTGGTCTTACCTGAATGACAAGAAACACTAAGGCAGGAATACTTATTTGGAATATCATGAAAAATGTGCATTACTGAAAACATTCAGGCTTCAGAAATTTCCTGAACAGAGCTGTCTAGAGCAGGAGGCTATTTTGAGTCTCTCTTTCTGCCTTTAACCCAACTATTTCAACACCCCACCCTTCTTCCTTCCACCTTCCTTAATTTCTTAGACTTCCTTCTTGTTGCTTTGCGTGAGTCTATTTTGGGTGTGAGATTGTGGTTAGCTCCTCCCTGGGCATCTACTTCCCATTTTCCATCTCTGGGGTTTGCTTTTTCAGTGAAGTTATGAGTCCATTAGCACATACAACCTCTAAGATTCCTCATGGTAGAGACACACTGCCCATAAAGAAGAGAAAATCACTACTTGAGAAGAAGATAAGGGGTCAGAATGAACACAGGCTCTTCCAAATGCATGAAATACTGCAAAAACTGACTAGTGCAGAGAATACCAAATTGAGCTTTTTGAGTCCAGCTGTAAGGACATGGGTGTCTTAACTCACTTGCAAACATAAGACATTCCCTCCCTCCACTAGATGGAAAGGGTCTGAAACACTGAATGGATTTATGGAAGAAAATCTTCCCTGTGAGGGTGGTGGGGCTGAGATGGAACTCTCAAAGAAGCTGTGGCTGCCCCATTCCTGGAAGTGCTCAAGACCAGGTTGGACAGGGCTTGGAGCAACCAACCAAGCAACCAACTTCCCCTGGCAGGGAGTGGGACAAGGTGAGCTTTGAGGTCCCTTCCAACCCAAACCATTCTGGGATTCTGGGAGTCTGGGATTTGGCTCTGCAGAACCCAACCTGACAAAGTTTTGAGCAAAACTCTGGGGGTGTCTGTGGTTTGCACCTCAATGGACAGTACAATGCAAACCTCACCGCTGTCAAGCAGAGCAAGTTCAGACAAACAAAACTCTCCCTCTGAGGATGTGCATGAAACAAAGACCTGCACCCTGACCTGGAAGGAAGTTTGCATCACAAGTTTCATCACAAGATCCAAACAAAGCAGCTCAATGCTTTGTTTTCAGGCTTTAGCTATACCATGTTGACTTTGGTCTGTGTTATCTCTACTGCCTTCCTCTGTCAGGCTAGGAAAGCTTCCCCTTAGCTCTGGGGTTTGCTCTCACCCTGGAGAACAAGTCATGTCTCCACTGGCTGTCAAGAAGAGCTAAAAGAAGGCTCTTACTAATGGGACCAGCACATCAAAACTCACTGAGAATTAGTCCCAGAAAGTGAGGGCCTTGGGATCAAGTTGCTGGTACAGCCCAGTGTCACCAACTTCACAGAACAGCAGCTTTCTGGCAAATTGTGCAACTGCACCGCCCCCAAACTTCCTGTTTTGAAACCCCAAGAAGCTGGAAAATGTTAACACTGACACTTTAAAGTGCTAGTTGTGGTTTTTTTGGGTTTTTTTTCTTCCTAAATATCTACATGATACTAAAAAATTCGGTGTACAAAGGAGTAAAGTGGGGCTGCCTTAAGGACTGGGGGCAGAAAAGCAGCACAAGTCTCTCCAGGGAGCTTTAAGCCAGGCATGGCACAGCATCCGTGACCTGTGTGACATCAGGCAGCTCGTGGCTCTCCTCCTCCCTGAATGAGGGTGTGTGGCGTGTGATCCATCCCTGTGGCTTTCAGTTTTTGGGCAACAGGTCCTGGTGGTGCCAGCTGGAGCTGTGCTGGGCACTGCAGACCTGCAGAGGAGCTGTGCCACATGAGGTGACAGATGGAGAGGCAGGTGCTCATGAAGTGCCAACAGGACAATCATAACTCGTGGGGTTCCACCACCTGGCCCTGCTTCCCACTCATGTGGCAGGTCCCCACTGTCCAAAACCTACCCATGAGGAGAAAAAGAGTGGTAAGCTACCAAAAACACAGCTACAGCAAATCTTGGTTCCATCGCAGCTCATCCCTGCATAGAAAGAAGAGCAGTTCGAAAGAAGAAAGTGCTGTGTTTGTCTCGAACGGTGCAAGGGACTTATTTATTTCCAATCAACATGACAACTGCTTCCTTTTCTGGCTATCACTGAGCCACCAGATGGTACACTGGAGTGTACTTAAACCTCTAACTTGGCTCCTCACAAAGACACTGTCTTCCTGGTTAGCTAAAAATGTATTAATGGTGTTGAGATGGAGGCTCCTGCTCCCTGTAGGAATGAAATCGTGGGTATTCTGCAGCATTCTGGCTGTGTTTGAAGGGGACAAGCTGAATGTGCTCCAGTTGTAACCACCCTCTATTTGAATTTATTTATATTAGCTACATTAGACTGTGTTGCTAATGGTCAGAATTCTGCAAACCCTTTAAGAGCAGCAGTTCCTTAACCCTGACCTCATTTTCCAATGATTGCCCTGCATCACAATTTTGAAGCTTTCTGAACCAGCCAGCTGAGGTGCTGCCAACTTCTATGGTTTTATTAGGGAATTGTGAGACATCATTTTCTTAGATTTGCAGCCTCAGGACTCCTGTTATTTTCAGACACTGCTGCTCTTTGTTTGAGCAATGCATTTCTAGATTAGCATGTTGGGAGAAAAGCTTAAGGAGGTGAAGTAGGAAGCCAGACAACAAATGTAATCAAAAGCAAAACTTAAAAAGAAAACCAGTATCATTATTATATGCAATAATAAGAAAAAATAAAGTTTTTTTGATGGGGAAAATAAAAGGACAGAGGAATTTTGATGGGGTGTGACCAAATCAGCCCAAATACCTGCATCTCATTCCTCCTCCATCCCACAGGGACATGGAGTGACAACTGTGAGCTCAGGACTTGGACATCTAAGGCCATGCCTCATAAAAAGTTGTGTTGATACTGTTCTAAGGAAAAGAATATCCTGCTTCCTCTTTAAACTGTATATCTCTTTAAAAATGGTAAATGGCTGCTACATTCCTGCCTTTATCCTGGACGCTTTTTACGAGTCTGTACTTCCCTCTCCTTTTCTCTCCTTTTGCTTTAACAAGCTGGCTGAGCAGAGGATTAGGGGGATTACTTAGTGCACATGTGCTAAAGAAGGGGGGAAAAATACGCCTTCAAAATCTTACATAACTGTAAAAAACAAAGACATAAACCAGAGACACACACCCAGGCCCTCACTCTCTGCACATAAAAATCATCATCATCATCATCATCATGTGGCTGGACTACAGTTTGCCAGCTGGACTGTGGTCTGAAAAAATAAATATTTAAATTATGGAGACTAGGAATCCATAGCAGCATGCTTCCCAAAAGATTGCATTTCCCATTTCTCTCCTGTCACCAGAGCTTAGTATGCAGTAGCTGGGAATAGGCTTGGGAGGGAGGAGAAGGGGAACCACGAGCCTCGACCTTGCTGTCAGGCACCTTCCACAAACATTGATGTGACCTCCAGGACACGGCACGGCTTGAGCTCTTGCAGCCCCTGTGGCCACTTCCTCAGCCCCCTCTGCAAGTTCCTGTATTTCAGGCAAGACCTGGGTCTTTCCATGGCTGGGATCTGCTTGTAGACCCAACCTAAAGTGGGGATGTGGTACAGAAGGGGCTGTTCCAAGGGGGCTCTTGGTGTAGAGCAAGGAGCTCCTGTTTTGTGAAGGATGTGCCTGCAATTAGACCACTCAGTCAAACATGAGAAGGGTTTTATGTCCATCATCAAGCACAAAAACAACAAAAGGATAAGTTAGGGATTGAGGCAAAGCTCAGGGAAAGGAGAACATTAATTATTCTGCCACACACTTATATCAGAATCATTTGTCTCACGAAAACACATGGAGTTTTGGTTTCTTTTTTCTTAACAAACTGCAGAAAACGAGCATATCCAACCCCCTGCCCAAAACAGGAATTGGATCCCTAGTGATATCTTCCTGTGCTGTCCCTATTTATAGAAGGAAGGTCACCCAAATAAGAACAGAAACGGTATCATACGATTTTTTTTGGTGACCAAGTGAATTCTGCATATTGAGAATTCAGAGGAGCACAACCCACACTGAAAACCTTTTGGGAAGAGCATCTCACTGTGGCCATTTCTGTGTGGAGGGCAACTAAGGAGTTTGTGAGGCAGTCAGCTATTTGGAATTTGGGTGTCTTTCCCTGATTCAAGTCATTAGATGGGCAGAAATTTTGCTTGCAAAACTTCTCTTCAACATGCAATTCTTTATTGAAAGCCTAAAATAGATATTATTTTACTGTTAATGATATAAACAGTTGAAATCTGCAAAAATTTAGGTATCTGCAAAGGTCACTTGGTGGGCAATTGGAAAACATACATGCACACAGAAAATCTGGGCATTTTACTGAGTGTGAAGAATTTAGAACAGCTTCCTGTAGGTATTGCTATAAAGCAAAGTGTGAATTCAGGACCTGCCGCACCAAGGCTGAGTTTGACATGTAAACTAAGGGGGGAGTTAAATATTGAGCTTCTGACCTGTACCTGGACTGAAATGTGTGCTTCATTTCTAGAAAATACCTATTGTTTCTCATTCCCTGGAACCAGCCAGCATTTTTTTTATTCTTTTACCATAAACCAACAGAGATGGAAAAAGTCAAGCTTTAAATAGATGCATATATCTATTTGAATATAGGTTTACATAAAGAAATACTTTATATGCACAAACAAGCAAAACATAAAGGTGTCCACTTTGTATTCCTAAGAAAAATGCTCTGTTTGGCAGCATCCTTCTTTCAAACTCATTTGACATAAATTATGATCTGTAATTCCTATATTATCATGTCAGGCAGGCCTTTGAATGGAACCTAACGAGGAGAGCCAAGTATTCCATCATGCTTAATGCCATTTCCAAAAAATCTGTATTTACACAGCTAAATATTTTATGGGCCAGAGATTCAGGGCTACTTGAGATGATGAATTCATCCCTCCAAGGGGTTTTGTTCATGGGTAAAAAGTTTGTCTGGGCTTCAGAATGAAAGGGAAGATTTAGTCATTCGCTTTCACAGGCTGCCTCCATCCTTCCATTGCTCATTCACAAATACCTTGGTGCCTCTGCAGGCAGCTCATAGGGGGGTCTGAGGTAGAAATGCTGGCATTTTCTCCTGCCTCTGAGAGCAGCAAGTCACAGCAGAACAAGGACCTCCTTAAAGACACAAAGCTAGGCTCTGCCCACGGCAGAATTTGAGTCTCTGGTTAGTAAAGTAAAAGAAGAGCCAAAGGAGCTCCCTGCTGTGGGTACTGGCCCTCCAAAGCTGCATGCTTTTTTAGTGATAAAGTATAATGCGGATAAAGAAATCTCTCTAAATAATACCCCCCCATCCCTTGCTCTTGCACTGTCTGCATTAACTTTCCCACATGGTATTTCATTGCCACTGGCAGCCACACACTCCTTCCTTTTTTAAACTGGGCTTGAATGAAGCTGAGCACTTTTTAAACTGGACTTGAATAAAGCTGAGCATTTTTTAAAGTGATGGACTAGAATCAGAAAGCTGAGCACTCAACAGGGGAAGGATTTTTCTGTGGTGCTTCTGAGACTGGAGGTTCTCTTTATGGTTAATGCATCATTCCCCATTACAGTAATTTCCGCTGAAGTAAATGGGATTTGGCCATTGTACTTTATGTTTATTGATATATATTTCCTAGCTGAATTGACATTCCCCTGTGTTGTTTTTTTCCTACCCTGAAATTACAGGAAGCCAAAAATCCTTCAAGAGTAAGGAGTTAAGTTCTGTAGCACACAGAGCTCTGTGCTCTTCCATTAAGAGGGCTGGGCTTGAAATGGGCTCCACTTACACATTAATAGGTAAACCAGGGCAGCAACACCAATTCTACTGGAATGTTTTGAGCTAAGGGATCAACTGTTTAGCTGGGATGTGCTTCCCAGCAATATTTTCATCCTGTTTAACCAGTGACTGAGTAGAGAAAGACTTGCCTTGTGACTTGACAGTGAAGAGTGTGACAGAGAGGTTGAAGAGTCAAACACATCTAATTCTTTGTGGTGGCTCAAATGCTGCTGTGCATTTGGAAGACACTGCTATTAGGATTTTCTTTGCCCTTCCCTAAGGCCTCCATCTGCAGACCTGCAGCTGAACAGAGCATCTCCTTTGCAGTCTGTTCCAAATGGTTATTACATGTTGCTGTGTGCTGTTAAATGATTTCCCAGCACTTCATCTCAGAGGTAACAGAAGTCAAGAGAGAAAGAAGTGGATGTCTTGAGGGACTAGTAATGCTACACAAAGTTTTTCATATCCCACCTGAATCCAGCTGCCATTTTTGCATGACCAGAAGTGGTTATTGTGGGAAGCCATTTTGTAGATTCTGAAAAATAAGTTACTTTCTTACTTTTTTTCTGGTTCATCTGAGTCGCAAACCCACTTTTTACCACTTGCTACAATGCTACAGCCAACACTTGCTACTCAGCATGAGTAAATCTGAGCCCCTAGTCACCTAATTAAATGACCTGATTTTCTCAGGAGCAAAATACATCTTGCAGCTCCCACTGCACTCAGCAGTTGTGAAAGTCAGGCCATTTTTGTATAAGCTATGACTAGTTTTGAGTACTCAACTTATAAAAAGTTGATCTTGGCCTGGGAGCTGGAGAATGAGTCCTCTTCAGGTTCTGGCAGCAGGGGAGAGTGTTTGGGAGGGATGCAGAGGCTGTCAGTCATCACCATCATTCCTTGCAGTAAATTGAAAAATAAGGAGGGGAAAAGAGTTTCAGGTCCTGGGGTAAAAATACACTTTGGCTTTTGGTTGCTTTATGCAGTATTTCCTCCTCACACTGAAAATTAAATTGAAAAAGGAGTTTATTGTCCCTGTGGATGAGAGAGAGGCAGCTTTGGAAATCAAACATTTGTGTGTCCAGCCTGATATTCTGTAATGCCCTTTGGGGTCCCCAAGCACTGTAGCAACCTGCAGTTTATTCCAGCAGAGCTCCACTGTGTGATTTGTTCCAAGGAAATGTCAGTTCATTAAGGGAACAAGTCAACAAGGGTGGGTGGCAGAACCGTCTGTCCTGCTGGATTTTGGATGGCTCCTCCAGAAATCCGTGCTGGGGTCCAGGGAGAGGAAATCCTGAGGGAGAGCTTGCTTGGCAACAGGAGGAATTGCTCATTTGAAAGCCAGGGCTTTACTGGGAGGGCAGTTTGAATTCACTCCTCAGATGCAACAGACACGTTTCAGAGGGATGGTTTGGACAGTCACATTTCCTTGTGTTTTAAAGAGCAGAAACAACCTAGGCAAGAGAGGGGGTGAATGGGGCAAAGGCAGCCCAACAGAAATAGGTGATGAAAGAGGGTAGGGAAAGCCCCCAGCTCGAGGAGCAGCCTCCCTAAGAGGTTCCCAGCCCCTGCAAGAGCTGGGAAGAGCTTTTTGCTCTTTGCTTTTGCCCAAGGTACTTTTCAAAGCAAAGCAGTGGCTGTTTTGCATAGCACATCTGATCCAGGCCAGTGGAAGGTCAGCAAGATGAACACACCAACCTACACAAGATCCATCCTTCAGAAAGCAGGTGCTTGGGGCCAGCACTCTGCTGATCTCAAGTGAACACTAGCAGATAAGGGCAGAAAAAGCCTGCAGGAGGAAGTATTTTCATAATCTCACATTTGCAACACAGCCCTTTTTTTTTTTCAGTGTTATTTTTCTGCCTTCCTCTTGCTCTCAAAATGAGCAAAAGTATGTATATTCAAGGGGCGGGAAAGGCAAGGGCAGAGCTGAAACACAGCTGAGTCAACAACACATGTCTACGAGCTGGTGGGTAGCATTGCATGAATATCCTCCATTGTCATCAGGGTGCTTTGGAAAGTTATTGCTACAGACAGAAAGGGTGACAGCAGCACAGTCACACACCACAGTGAGCTGAAACAAGTGCTGGAGGGTCCCAACTGCCCTAATCTCAGACCCACCCGCAGTCTGTTCTTCTTCTTTAAGCAGGAAACCTTGAAATGACCTATTCATGGGGAATTTTGCCCTTATCCAGCTGAAAGCCTGTCTTCTGCCCTATCACCCCAATTTTTCTATCCTTTTCCACCTCCTTCACTCATAGTTTTGCTCAGTATTTCTGCCATGTGGATTCTGGGTGAACTCTTCATTTTAGCTGTGACTAGTTACAGAGCTGAGCTGATTCACAGCTGCATTTTACTGCTGATGTCGAGCATTTGGAAAACACAATGCCATGTCTATGAGTTAAGCACCACTGTGTTGGTCTGTTTGCAGCTGGAAAACTTACTGAACAGGAGACCTGGTCTTCCCAGCTAGAGTGAAGAGGGATTTAGGGCTATCCTGAAAGGAAAAAAGCAAAAGAGTTCTTTCCGCATAGCAAGGACTGAAGGGAACTATTCTAACCTGGAAAATCTCTGGTTTGTGCCCTCTCGTGGCAGTTGAATTTTTCTTCTCCTAAGTGCAACGTCTGCACTGTCAGACCCAAACCTTTGGGTTTCTGTGCTGAAATGACCAGCAAAGAGGTCACTGAATGCCAAAATGGTGCTTCACTGTCCATAAAATGTGGGAAGCAGGAGGGAACCCCCAGAGCTCCGTATCTCATGCTTTGCACAGTCTGAATGACTTTGCCCTCTAAGCAGTTTGCAGTGATTTAGCAGGTGGCACATCCCCCCCAAAAACAGTCCCAGGGCTGAGAGAATCAGTCTGGAAAGGGTATCCCACAGGTTTCCAAACACACTGTTACAGCCCTTCCCCAGCAAGGAAGGTCCAAGAAATACCTGTGACAGGAGCCACATAACCAAGCAGCGCTAAAATACTCGCTATTTTGCTCTCTTTTCAGACAAAAAGCACTGGCATCGACAGGTGGAAGAAGTGTTCAAGCAGCATGCGACTGGTTGGTATGAATAAATGCTAAAAAGTCAAAAAAAAAAAGTGAATTTAAGATTTTAACCATTTGAATGGGGGATGTAAATCAGGGGCATTATCTGAAAAGCACCTGCAGAATTAGTGCAGTGCTGTTTAAGTACTGTAAATAAGCAATCCAGAAATGAGCCTTGTCTGAGAGACTTTGTGATCTCAAGTAAGAGCAAAAAGAGATGAGAGAGAGAAACCCCCACTGTCTGCAGCTGAACAGAGTTGAGAGCTGCCTTTTCAAAGATGTTGAGCAATTTTCAGTGCTCTCCTCCCTGTGTTTTGCACACTGAAAGGCAGAAAGGCAGAAGCAGTGACCCGGGTTACATCTTCAGAGCGTCAGCCTGAAATTCAAACCAAATTTTCTGTGTTACTTAGCAGTGGTAATGGGCTGCAAGTGAGACAGTGCAGCTCTGCCTGACCTGCCAGAGATGATTTTTCCCATAAAGGAAGAACGAATGGGAGTGAGGACAAGAGGAAGCTGGTTTTGCTGGGAAGAAAACACGTCATTATCTGACAATCTAATGGTTGTTTCTCACTCCCAGGCTCTTCTCCCATGTGGGTGACCCATTCCTCGACGATCCCCTGCCCCGGGAGTACGTCCTGTACCTGCGCCCCACGGGCCCCCTGGCTCAGAAGCTCTCTGACTTCTGGCAGCAGTCGAAGCAGATCTGTGGGAAGAACAAAGCTCACAACATTTTCCCACATATCACTCTTTGCCAGTTCTTCATGGTAAAGCACTGCTCCTCTCTCCCTTTGCCTTTGTGCATGAATTCATGAGCAGCCCTTGCCAGGCTCAGCCTGGAGACTTACACGCTTCATTCCGTCCCTGCACGAGGGTTTGTGTGGGGAGCTGGGGGGTTTTGCCTGATGCCTGGGCTTCTTGAGGAGTTAATTGGTTTTTAAGTTGTTGTTTTCAGGGAAGAGAGCAGCAGAAGATCAAATTCTCATCATCTGAAGCAATCATTAACATGAGAGTGGATGCGGCAGGGGTGGGGGGAGGAAGTTGGAAAGGTTACTTGGGGATAGCTGATCCCGCTTTGAGGACAAGGGAGGGGCAGGGCATTTCTAAACACAGACTTTTCTGTGCCCCTGTGCTTTTTCTCACTGCGCTGTAGCCAAGGTAGACCATTCACACCCACCCATGCCTGACAAATGCCTGTCCTGCTTCCCTGGCAGTGTGAGGACAGCAAGGTCGATGCTCTCACGGAAGCTCTGCAGGCCACCGTGATGCGCTGGAAATGCAAATTCCCTGCCCCTCTGCCTCTGGAGCTCTACACGTCCTCCAACTTCATCGGGCTTTTCGTCAAGGAGGAAAGTGCTGAGGTGCTCAAGAAGTTTGCTGCAGACTTTGCTGCAGAGGCGGCTTCTAAAGCAGGTGAGAGGCTGTGCTGAAGCTGCAAAGAGCTTGTGGCTCGGCCATTTTCAGAAACCGGTTTTGATGCCATGAAGAAAACAAAGCTCATAAAGCCAATACCTGGTTTTTAAGTGAAAACTAAAAGCCTTGAGAGGAACACCCCACCGGGTGCTTTGGATTTCAGTGCTTTTCAGTGGAAAGATCACCTCACTCTTAATCTCAAGTGTTATCTCCTGAAAGGGAAGTTGACATTTGGTGGTTTCTTAACCTTTCACATCTGACGCTCTGTCTGCTGAGCGTTTCCTTCTCCACTCCCTTCCTCAAGCCACGGCCACAAAGCTTTCCTCGACCATTTAAAGCCTGTGTTTGTTTTTTCACTGCATTTCTGAGATCTAAAGGGACTCTCTGAGAAGACCCCAAGTCCTCTGGCAACCCAGGTTTTCACACCTCGGTGCTGATACATCTGGCTCCATTGCCTGGTCCTCTGCTGCTTCTGGAGGGGGAAGTAAGCAGAGGACCCCGTGCTCCCATGGGCTCCACTGCTGAGCAGGCTCTTTGGGTGTCCTCCAGTTACCTCCAGACTCAGAAGTCGGAACAGCCTGGAAGCACTGCAACAGCTCCCTGACTAATCCTCCCTCCCTCCATCACTGGAGGGCTTAGCCTGGACTAGTCACAGCACAACTGGTTTAGTCTTTCACTGTCACAGGCTTGTTCTAGAGTTGAAATGCACCAAGATGCAGCAAATTTGGCATCCCCGCAGTGTTTCCCTGCTGGACAGGTACCCCATAGGAGGGAACGTTATCTTTAAAAATGCACATTTTGGAAGGCAGTGACAGGCACAGAGACATTGGGCGGGTCCAAGGACGCTGCAGTCACGTGAGAGCAGAACAAATGTTCCCCTCCAAAGTGCTCCCCAGACACACCCTCCAAATGAGCATGGTCAGAGGGGCAGTTCATACCCCAAAAAACCACTGAACCAGAAGAGGGAAGCTTCCATGGTTGCCAGCAAGCTTCTGCCCCTGACACTGATCCAGTTCAGACTCAATTGGTTCTTTCTTAGGGGATGGCAATTGCTGCATTGCAGCCCCCACAGCTTGGTCATATTATCACATTAAAGTCTCTGGGGCTTTTTCACACCATGTTTTTTTCTTGCTGAACAACAACAACAAAATCAAACAAACAAAAAAAAACAAACCAAAAGAAAAAAAAAAAGATGGATGAGCCTGCAAAGCTACCCCTGCCTGGCACTTGGAGCCAAGTCTCTGAATAGCTGCAATTTTGACTGAATAATCAGTCAAATTTAATTGCAATTTTTGGTTGAATAAGCAAGAATAAATTACATGCAAACAATGTATCCTGTGATTTCCACATCTACAGAAAGATTTCACACACTTTCACCTTTCTGCTTCCTGGAATCTTTTCCTAATGCAGGTTCTTTTTTTATGCAGGATCATTCTGCATCATTATTTTAGCAATGTCTGTTTCCACAGTTTGGGAATACCTCACCCTCAGTGGCTAAACTGATAATCTAACTAATGCCCAGGGAATTTAATCAACTTGCATGAACCTGTAAATTCCACAGATTTGTAATTGCTGATGTAGCAGAGAGAACAAAAAGGGGAGAGTAAAAATTATGCTTTTTAACTTGCTTATTTTGGAAAGATCCTCAGCTGCTCATGAAAGCCTACCAGTTACCTGGAAAAGTGCCTTTTTTTGGCAGTGTGTTCAGAATTGCGATAACTGTTATCACACCATCCAGAAACCCGTTGTTTGGCAGTTTGGCAAGGAAGCCTTGTCTTCCACCCTGGTGTGACTCAGGCCTGAATCAGACCACAAATCTGTAACAACTTGATCCAAGGTGCCATATAGAGAACTCATATTTGACTTCCCCAGAACCTTTTCAAACTGCCCTACAATTTATTCCTCTTGAATGTCTTTAAAACCCAAGTTCCTGTTAGAGGCAATAGTCACTCACACACCTTTGAAGTCCCACTGATCTGACAGTCCCTAGCTGTTTACCCACATCTTCTCCCTGCAGATGTTCATGTGGAGCCCCACAAGAAGCAGCTCCACGTGACACTGGCCTATCACTTCCAGACCAGCCACCTGCCCACGCTGGAGAAGCTGGCACAGAACATTGATGTCAAGCTGGGCTGCGACTGGGTGGCCGCGATATTCTCCCGGGACATTCGCTTCGTTAACCACGAGGTAAAGTTTGGGAGCTTGTTTCAGTTCAAAAAGAAAATCCAAACCAAACAAGCCAGTCATAGTAACGAGCAGACCTTTTATTGCCTTTTTTTGTTGCCTTTCTTTTTTCTTTTTATTCATGCTGTCCAGACTTGCTGTTTCGCTCACCTCGTTCCTTGCTTCTTGCAGGAACAGTGTCCTGCTGCATTAATTAATTCTAACAATGATTCTTCTGTAAGCTAATAAGCTGGTCTCATCTCTCCAGAACCAGACCAAGGTTTTAGCCTGACCACTATCCAGTTCTACTGTACAGTCATGACTTTATTATTAAGCACAACATTTAGTTTCATCATGTAAGAAACATTTACCCTCGTATATTTCAATTACTCATATGTACTCTATAACTGCAGTATTTAAGTCTCTTAAGACAGTTTCCTTAATAATTTTGTTTTCCACATAACATACAGTAAAAAAATACTCATTCCATTTCATAGATTGGGATCTTGAACATGGAGAAACCACACGTGAGATTTATCTCACCTCACTGTAAATAGGGAAGTTAGACCTGCAGTCTGAGGTTTGGTGCAGAGAAACAGGCACTTCCAGAGCATAAGACATCTGACCCATCTGAGATGTCTATCTCAGAATGAGATGAATCAGTGTCTCAAGGAGGGAACCTTCAGAAGGTGCTTGCTCAGGTTCAGGTGTTTACTTGACTCCTAAGTTTGGGGTGACTAATCCCACTAAGATGCATTGTCCAGAAGCAGACACACAAAACCCGTGGCAGAGTGGAAAAAAAG
This sequence comes from Margarornis squamiger, assembly GCA_035222235.1. NCBI lineage: Eukaryota > Metazoa > Chordata > Aves > Passeriformes > Furnariidae > Margarornis > Margarornis squamiger. The sequence goes on along the minus strand of JAWWTY010000064.1, from coordinate 3,742,848 downwards.
CTACTTTAGTCCACATGGATGCCAAGGCTTCTGGAGAGCTGACATCTCTCTGGCCCAGCCCAAGCTGTGCTTCCTTGTGTGACAGCCTCCTTTCCTGTCCAGAGTCTCCTCATGTCCTTCAGAAGCTTCACACAGTCAACACTGTTGCTGATGGCAAAGGGAGTTGCTGATGAAAACCAGCTCCCATCTTTGCATATCTCACTTCAGGCAGCCACGTGTGAAAGCCTGGGCCTTGTGGTGTCAGGTGGCAGTGACTAGTTTCCATCTTCCTTTGAAGACAGCAGACATAGTTTAAAAGAATTAGTGAGGGCTGACACCATCAGGAAATCCGAGCTGCTCAGCAGATGAGGGTTTTTCTTCTTTTCTGCAGTGATGCCGTTGCAGAAATTATTCATGACCAGGGACAAGAACACCTCTGTTCCTCTTTTAAATGGGGGACTGTTGTAGCCATTTCCAAGGAAATTTAATTATAGACCCTTAATACATGTGGATTCCTCATGCTCAAGTGAAGACTACAAAATAATACTCACTCATCTTTCCCCACCTTTTAACTTAATCTTGTTCATGTCAGGAAGAACAAAGACAACAATGTGGCCACATTGCAGCATTTCCCATCATCTCTGTTTTTTCCTGTATATTCCCATGAACAGCTTTGAAAGTGGCAGGTCACAGATTCAAACCTGTTACCCTCCCAACAGTGTCTCTGCCCTGCCTTCAAAAGCAACAGCAACAAGAACTACTCTCTCAGCTCAAACATGAGTAGGTAAATCAAAGATGGTCACTGACCACTAGAGCTGTCTGAATTCCAGGTCCCAACAGGAACTCAGTTCCATTTTTAACAGGGTGTTTAGATTTAAGCACACTCATGATTTTGTTCACTTAAAAAAATCATCCCCCCTTTCTATCCTGGTTATCAAAGATGCAGCTGGAATCAAAGAGGGAAGGAGAAGTAAATACCTAGAAAAGCTTTCCCACAGCAAGGAGGGGGAAGCAGCAGGAATTCCCTGAAGGAAAGCTTTCCTGGATAAAACACCAAGAGCTGCACTACAAGGAGAGCTGTTCACACCTTGCTAAGTTTAAAGATCTGGTGTGAGAATGCTCCTGCCCCACTCTGCCAAAGGTTCCCTTCCATTAACAATCCTCTCATTCATTTGTGCTTCTGTTTCTCCCCCAGACTCTGCAAGTGATCTACCCCTACACCCCCCAGAACGATGATGAACTGGAGCTGGTCCCAGGGGATTTCATTTTCATGTCCCCAGTGGAACAAACCAGTACAAGTGAGGGCTGGATTTATGGCATTTCCCTTGCAACTGGCTGTTCTGGGCTACTGCCTGAAAACTACATCACCAAGGCTGATGAATGTGGGACCTGGGTGTTTCATGGGTAGGTAAAAAGCTGCTCAGTCCACTTCCCATGGCTGTAAAAAGGGGCTCAGCAGCTTGGATTTCACCTGGGTAAGTGAGGAGCCTCCCAGGGCTGCTAAGAAGGTCATTGGGCAAAAGGAACTGGCACACAAAGCCCTGTCTCATAAGCCAAGAAGAGCAGATGCTACCCCTGGGCATGGAATTAGAGGACAATGTGACTTTTTTAGCTAAGATGTTACAGCAACTTTTTATTACTCACAGGATCACTGCTGGGTAACGGGGTTGGAGCAGATGGCTGCTGTAAACACTGCTTTGGAGACACCTCTGTGGTGGGACCAGGATCAGGAAGGTTTAAATTTGAGCATTAATTTGGGAAGAGACATCTTCTGTGTATAATGCCTTGTGAAAAAGGACTTGGGATCAGCAACATTTCTTAAGATTCTTAGCAAGGCTTTTCAGAAGCCTGCAAGGCTTCAGTAAGAGTGCAACCCTCACCTTTTGAATGAGATTATGCCTTATGCCTCTTGATTTTAGTGAGAATTGAACGGTGATAAAAAAATACTGCTTGAGGAGTGGCTTGATATCTAAGCAGCCAAATCCCTTTGACAAACGTGGAGCACAGAGAATAGTTTGTAAGAGCCCTCTGCTAAGCACTGTGCAAGTACACAGATTTGATTTTGTCACACCAGAGCAGGGTAGTCACCAAGGGAAGGGATAGAGGTACAGCACAAGCACTGTGACATTTTGTGCTCAGTGTGAGAGGCAGGGCTGAGCCCCAGCAATACCTTGTGCTACAAAACTGAGGGAGAACTCCCTGCAGCCCTTAGGTCTCCAGTTTTTGGTCCACAAGACCATGGTCAGTGACGTGCAGTTGGTCCCCAGATGATGGTAGGGAGCATCCTGTGGTTGTGAGGAAGGTCTTGGCATTTCCATGATAATATTCACAGGCTGAGAGAGCCTCACAGACCAAATTTTGGGAACTGTTATTCTGTAAACTGTTTCCAAGGAAGCAGCCTATTGAGATGGAATTTGTCTCTTCATGTGTGTAGCTCACCTAGCAAGGTGCTCTCTAGGAAGCATTAAAATAAAAATAATAATGAACTAACATTACAACAGTAATCATCACCAGTTCCTGAAGACTGCAGAAATGTTCTCAGTGCAGCCTGAGCACACAAAGCTTTCCCAAAGCCAATATCTTTCTATTTCTGGCAGGTCCTACTCAATTTTGAATACTACATCTTCCCCATCCCTTCAAGGCTTCACAGATGGAGCTCTGGAGAGAAGACAGCAGGAAGACCAAGGACCTGGGGACGCTGGGCCACTCACCATCATCTGCCAGAATGTGCAGGTAGGGACCCACACACCCCTAAATCACACACACCTTTAGGGACAAACTTCCAGCTACTGGCTTTTCCCCAAAAAAATTGTCACCTGGTCTCTTTTCACCACCTTCAGCAGCAGTTACAAGTTAGAGTTCTCCTTAAAGAATGCCATGATTAACCATAGGCATGGAAGGCATTGCTGTCCCCAAAGTGGCTCTTAAGAGAGGGTGGCAGGGCCCCATCCTCTGCTCCCTTCAGCACTTTTATATCAGCATAAATTTACCAGTATTACAAAATTTATAAAGAGTTTCATAAATCCAGAAAAATTTTAAATACAGAAGACTTTCCTGTAATGTTTGCACTCGGATAAAGCAAGAAGTTCCCAGTCTTGACTGCCAGACCTCAGCAAACCCCTTGAATTTTGATGAAGGCCAAACATCCTGTAATTTCCCTTCCAGCCTCTGAGGATAACCAGCCAGCCAGGGCCTCAGAAACGCTGCCTGTTTGTCTGCAGACACGGGGAGAGGATGGATGTGGTTTTTGGGAAGTACTGGTTGTCGCAGTGTTTTGATGCCAAAGGTGAGTCAGCTCCGGTGGGTCTCCCAGGTTTAGGTGGAGGAAGGACAGGGGTGACTGCTGGGAGCAAAGCTTAGATAGGAGCTGTGGTTTCCTAACACAAATTGATGCAGGGCTGCAGTCAGAAACAGAAACACAACCCAGGCAGGAAATACTATGTTTGCTAATATTTGGGAAACTATTGCAGGAATGATTACACTGTAGTTACATGGCCATGACCAAATGTAGTCATGATATTAGTAATCAGTGTTCAGTGAAAACATTTGCTACCATTAGGAAAATATTTTGCACAGCTGCCTCTCAGTCCTAAAGGGAAATAACCCCACTACAGGTACAGCTCAGAGTGGCTTTTGGGGTATAAACTGGTGTTTTCAACCTAGTAATATGCTTGAGTTTCAGACTGTATTTAACAAACTATAACTTCAGGCTCTGTTGGCATTAGAGCTGATGAGACATCTGTCCAAAAACTCTTTTTTTATGTTCAAAACATAGCGATATCTTGTAGCCAAAGGATAATTTAACAACTTCTTTCTACCTTAGTGCTGAAGAGCTCTGACATTTCAGCCTCCTGTAAAAGCATAACATTTGGGGCTTCTTTTGTTGTGGGCTACAAATGATTTTCCCATGGGGAAAACTGTCCTAGAGATAACTTTAAAAATATTAGCAGCATTCTCTGCTGGTTTTGATCTGGTGAAAGCTGTTTTACTTTGCCATGTTCCTGATGGTTTTACATGGGGAGAACTGCTCAAGAGCTAGGTCTGGGAAGCACCTGCAAGCTGTTGGTGCTGGAAGAGGGCAGAATAAGGTGTGATGCTTCTGGCTCTCCCTGAAGGAAGAATTCCAGTTTGTAACCTTTCCCTCCCAGGAAGGTACATGCGCAGTAACCTGAATATGCCTCACAACTTACCTCAGAGAAGTGGTGGATTCAGGGATTACGAGAAAGACGCTCCCATCACCGTGCTGGGCTGTACACAGGCAAGGCTTGTTGGTAAGTCCTCCTCAGAAAAGAGCTTTAAGCTGAAGGAGGATAGATTGGATATTGGGAAGAAATTCTCACCTGGGAGGGTGGGCAGGCCCTGGCACAGGTTGGCCAGAGAAGCTGTGGCTGCCCCATCCCTGGAAGTGTCCAAGGCCAGGTTGGATGTTGGAGCAACCTGGGCTAGTGGAAGGTGTCCCTGCCCATGGCAGGGGGTGGCACTGGATGAGCTTTGAGGTCCCTTTCAACCCAAACCATTCCATGATTCTGTAAGGAGCTTGCCCAGGAAGCTTTGCTATCTTCCTCCCACACTCCCTGACAAGAGAAAGATAAAGCGCAAGGCAATAAAAAATGAATTGGGTGCCCTGAACAAATGGAATTTTGACGTTTCAAGAAGCTTTATAAAGTCACTTCACCTTCCCCAGCAATTTTCCTCTTTCAAAGGAAACCTTTTCTCCTTCAGCTGCTGCAGCTGAGGAAAAGGCAAAGCAGAAAATCTGGGACATGGGATGAAATCAGAGCCATCGGCAGGGTGGGTGCATTTGGAAGACACTGTTATTACCAATGATGGGAAGAAATGCAGCAGTGTGACAGCCACCTCATGCAAAATATGCTTCTTCCTTGACTTTTGCAATCTTCAGTTTGCCTCACCAATATACTTTTACCAGCCTGCCAAAAACCCAGCCCAAATTATTTCCAGTGTTCTCCCACCTCCCCATCTTTGTCCCTGACTTCTGAGCCGGTTTGTGTATAGGCAGAAAATAACTTGGTAGCCAAAAAGCACATATTGAGTGTTGTGATTAGAGGAGCCCAGCCCCTTAAAGACATGAGCCTCAGTCCTTAGCATTTTCTCAAATTCAAATCCTTCAGAGCACTTCGCTTCGGTCACATCCAAACTAGGGCAGCTAAAATTACACTTGCTTCTTTAAACAAAAATAAATCACTGTGCAGCAGCAGGATGCTCAGACTCCACATGGCACCAGGGTTTGCAATATGTGCATGACAGAAGGGCAGTCTGGGAGCAGTCAGAGCACACTTTGCTGGTAGCATTGAAGGGGTCCAAGGACACAACTGCAGCCGTGTGACCTTGATGGTGCTAAAGTCAGTTCCTCTGATGATTAAAGCCAAGGAGTAACTTCCCCATGATGGAGGGATGGTAGATGTACCTCTCCTTCTAAATTACCTCACTTCTCTCAAGAGATTTACACATCTTGACATGGTTAGAGCCCTCAGAGTCAAGGTTAACAACCCCTTCTTGCTCCCACCCCTTTGTCCTGCCTCTTCAAACAGAGCAAAAATGTAACTCTTGCTTCTTACAAGTGTGTGCAGATCCCTGTTTTCCTTTGCTTCCCTTAGGCATTGCAAAAATATTAATAACCCAGTGGAGCTGATTCTTATCTCATTTTCAGCGATCTTCCACCTGTGTAATGAAATGGTAATTTATACTAGCAAAGAGTCAAGCCAATTGAATTAAGTCGGATTTGGGTTTTGTTGAATCACTCTGATTTATGGCTTATAAATGAAATGGAATTAAATCCAAGCCTTCTACAATTTTTCTCAGCACACTGGTTGCTTTTTGGCTGGACTCAAGAGAGGCAGGGCCTGAGCAGCTCCTTGCTGGGTGGCTGGTGCCCTGCAGGTTGTTGTTGATATTGCAGTGTCATTTGTCTGGTTTTATTCACTGGTAAAACTTTCTTGCAGGTGAAGCTTTGCTAGAAACTAATACCCTTGTAGACTACATCTACAGCTCCCCATCCCTCCGGTGTGTACAGACAGCACACAACATCCTGAAAGGTAGGAACCCACAAAATTCTCCTCACCTTTCTGGGTAAAACACTGACAACAGATAAAAGGCATGAGAGACCCAAGGGAATGGGAATTCAGGGTGAAGATTATCTCCATGGGAATACATTTTACATTGGCACAACACTGTGCATAAAGAACCCTTTTTTAATTGCACAGAGCTGCCAGCCAGAGGTTTACATTACCTGGCATGTCCTATGGTAAGTACATCTATTAAATATTTCTTCTTTCATACCTATTACTAATCAACTGACCACTTAGAAAAGCAATTAATCAATGATCAAACTGAAGTATTAAAGCTGCAAAGTCTTGCTGCCTCCTTCCTCAGCTGCTTTCATTGATCCCTGGCCTTCTTTCTCCCTTTTCCAGGCATGCAACAGGAGAACAACCTGAAAATTCGAATAGAGCCAGGCTTGTTTGAATGGACCAAGTGGGTCTCTGGGAACACACTACCTGCCTGGATACCCCCTGTGGATTTAGCTGCAGCTACTCTAAGTGTTGATACAACCTACAGGTAGTCAAAAGTGGGGGGAGAGGGTCTTCTTTTAAGTTTAGGCAGTGACTGGAAGAGCTGCTGGGGCTCCCAAAATAAACTCAGAGCAGGCTTGAGGCTGCTGTGCTGAGCATGACCTGAAAATGGCTTATTATGAACTAAATTGGTCACATCACTGGCGAAGTCCAGCTCTGTTGCTGATCATGGAGGTCCTCTTTTCAGTACTGCTTTTGTCCTGGGTATTTTTCAGATTTCCAGGGAAGCCTTGGAGGATTTTTGTTTGTTTTAACCCTTTTCCTAAAACTTAAGAGCTCAGCTAACATACAAAGGACACACAGAACCACAGAACAGTTTGGGTTGAAAGGGATCTTAAAGCCCACCTCATTCCACCCCCTGCCATGGGCAGGAACAGCTTCCACTAGATCAGGTTGTTCCAAGCCCCGTCCAACCTGGCCTTGGACACTTCCAGGGATGGGGAATCACAGCTTCTCTGGGCACCCTGTGCCAGGGCCTCGCCACTCTCCCAGTAAGGAATATTTTCCACCTGCCTGCATAAATAAACACAAAGGAGCATCTCTACTGCTGCCACTGCAGGAGGAACACAAGCACACTCAGCCTGTCGTGGGCTGCCTTCACTAAGTGGCCCCCATCAGAGGAAGCAATTATAATTTTTCCCAATTATCTCAAAGCCGGAAGGGTAAACATCTTATTCTTGAAGTTTAAAAATAATCATAGTGGTCCTGACACAAGCTGCAGTTCTGGGGATCTGGGGAAGGAGAAGAGTTGAAGAACAGGTACTTTGAGATGAATCAGAACTGGCACTTAGAACTTTATTGCTTCTTCCAATTTACTCTGTGTGTTTTTCTGCTCACAGACCTCATATTCCTGTCAGCAAGTTGGTGGTTTCTGAATCTTATGATACCTACATAAGTAGAAGCTACCAAGTAACAAAGGAAATCATCAGTGAATGTAAAGGCAAAGGTAAGTGCTACAGAAGGGTTGAAAAACAAGGCAGACTACCTGGGGTATGAATGCCAATATTCCTGACCAGTCTTTCCCTCCTAAGGAGATGAATTCTCATACCTGAATCTCTCATCCCTCTCCCAGAGACACTGTAAACTCCTGCAAGTGTCACAACTATGAGTTCAGATGTACTCAGCTTACAAGAAAGGTCCATAAATTTAAATAGCAAAGTATTTTAGGGATTCCTATCCAACCCAGATGTTTCTCAAGGGAATAAATGAGCTATTTGCACTCTACTGTCTCTTCCCAGCATCAGATAGGGCATCTGCCCTCCTCGTCTGAAATATATTCCCCATAAAGACCTTAGAATATTTCTCCAATATCAAAATAAAAAATGTCTGGTTGTTGTTTGTCATTCACAACATAGAAATAGGATGTTTCTAAGTTCTGGTGTTTTTACTCATTTCATATCACTGATCTGTCTCTAAGTTTTTATTTTAATAGTTTGGACACAAACTTCAATAGCACAGGGGGGCATTGTCTTGGAAATGGAAATGTAAAGCCATCACTGTGGAAAAGCAACAGCTGAAATTAAAGTGTTTGTTGTAACAGCAATTGATGTTTGCATAGGCAAAAAGCATCTGTTTCACAAGACAGCTGAAATCTCACTGGAATTCTTGTTTCTTTCAGAAAGCATTTGAAAATTAAGTAGTGCTGAGTTAATCATTACCCTGAAAATGGAGAAATGCTCTAAATACATTCATAAATCACATTCCCTCCCCCCAAAATACACAGTTTGATACATTGTTACATGATAAACCAAACCCGCTTTGAGCATTTGAAATGACCGACTTGATCTTGGGCACTAGTGCCTAAATTTGGCTTCATCTGCCTCCTCAGCCCGTGTTTCTCACTTTATTTCAGGAAATAACATCCTGATAGTGGCCCATGCATCCTCCCTGGAAGCCTGTACCTGCCAGCTCCAAGGGCTGTCACCACAGAATTCCAAGGACTTTGTACAGATGGTCCGAAAGGTAATGCCCATCAAGGAGCAAAAGCTCTGGCTTTACAGAGAGAGAAACAAGGTGCACTCTGCTTAACCAGACAGAGGACACTTTGCTCTGCCCATCACCAGGTTTCACTCATTTCAAGAGTCAGGAGAGTGAAGAAGGTAGTTTTGAGAGGTTTATCTGAATGTCATTGCTGGAACAGAGCATGGGATGAGGTGCCCACCTCCAGGTTCCAGGTGGGCTTGCAGTGACTCTGCTTTGTGCTTGTGGGTACCAGGGGCTGTGCAGAGACTCCCACCATGCCCAAACAGCCTCACCACAATGACCAGGGCACTTCTGATCTGCACTTCCCCTTCTTGTCTCGCTCACTGTCAGAGGAAAGGACTGAAAATTGTAATGGGTTTTTCTGCCTTCACTCCTTTCCTCCAAGCCCTGGCCAGGGAGAGGGCAGTGCCCACTGCCAGGCCTCGCTGGCATATTTAGAGCTGATCTGTCAGATCCATATTTCTCTCCATGGCTGTGCTGTGCTGGTTTGGGAACCCCATCAGCCAACACCTTTGGTTTGAACTGCCCTTTATTTAAACAAAGATACAAGGGTATAATCTATCTTTCCCAGAGTTTTGCACATATAAAGGTGCACAATCTGCCTGTTACACCTGAGTCCTACAATCACCTTGTGAAAAAGGACCTGAGGGAGGGGGAAAGAGAGAAGGTGAAATGATTCAGTAGTACAGCAGGACTTCAGCCCTTAGGGCAGCTCATCTCGATCCTTGCTTATTACCTCTACTTCAATCTCTCTTCCCACAGATTCCATACTTGGGGTTTTGTTCCTGTGAAGAACTGGGAGATACAGGTGTTTGGCAGCTTACAGACCCTCCCATCCTCCCTCTCACACATGGACCAACTGGAGGCTTTAACTGGAGAGAAACCTTACTTCAGGAATAGACAAAGCCACCCCAGCAAGGAAAACCCATGGCCTTTCTAAGCATTGGAGAATGTATCTTCTTTCTTGTGTTTTACTGACAGTGGAAAAATACTCATCCTATGTTCAGTGGGTCACACAAGCAGTTGTTCTGGCATATCTCACACAGCCACAGTCATGCAAAGAGTCTCATCCACAACAAAAATACAAAAGGGACTGATTTGAAGGGGGGGGAATATTAAAATACAGGTTGAAGCTCTTGCAGAACACGGAGTCTGTGTTGAGCCACGTTTTCCCACCGTGGAGGGAGCTCTGGTGACACTTTCACTGCCATCTGCACCACGGTAGAAACAACTAGCATCGTGTCAGTGGAGCATTCAGGATGCTGGGGTTGTTTTGTCACTGCTATTTTTGCAAAGCATTAGCAGGCTTGCTCAGCCCCACGTGCTTGCTCAGCCCCCCACGTGTGAGTGGGGGCTGCACTCACAGCCCGCAAATTCTCAGCACCTTTTCATCACCACTGACTGGAAAGGAGAGTCCAGCACCAGGTTGTTCCTCTCCTCTGTCTGACTCCTGTGCTGGGTGTTGTGCTGGGCAAACCCTGGATACAGAGATTGATTGATGTTGCTCTGCATCAGAAGAAAATCCCAAGTTTCACATCAGTTAGAGATGAAGTTTAAGCATTGAAAGTCAGCATCATTGTGAACAAAGACTGGGAGCAGTTTCTTTTAATTGGAAATAAAATAAGCCTATTTCAACCAAACCTGGAGGATTCAGAAAGTTCAGGGTTGGGTTTTTTTCCCCTTTTCTTTGGTTATTGAAATCCACTCTTGTGCACAGATACAGCCTACAGCATTTGTATCATTTAAACTCTGTTCAGAAAAGGGTTTTCTCTTTTATACTGAGATTCTGTGATGGTCATTTACACAGTGGTGCCCCTAGTGAGCCTTTTTGTCAGCCCTAGTGAGATTCTGCCAGAAGCAGCTTTCTCCAGGAGGTAATGATGAACTCAAAAAGATGCTGGAATTCAGTGCTTTGCTTCCTTATCCTTAATTCCCAAGTGCCATCTGTCATAAAGACAAATCAGAGCTGAAAAAAAGCAGTACACTTAAATTTAGGAGCAGCATGCTTTGGCCTATTAAGATGCTATTTATCCAGTGGGGGAAGGATTGGGATTTTGGGAGAAGGGAAGAGGAATTTCCATCTTTAAAATCTTTGGAATTGCAAGAGGGGTGCTCTTGGTGCAAGAGCCTGCAGGATGCCAATCCCAGCTGCATCACAAGAGAATGCAAAATACACCACAGTGGGTAGTTTGTGCTATAAAATGGCATCAGAGCAGGGTGGGGATTTTCTTTTGTTTGTTTGGTGGGATTTGTTTGTTTGTTTTTTAATTAGAATTACCTAAGTCATCGGCCTTGGATGAAAACATTGCTGCAAACACTTCTGTCAGTTTCATCAGTGTAGGCTCACTGTCAGAAGGTACTTAAAAATATGTTTAAGTGGGATGAAAAAGATTTAGGCAGTCCTTCTTGGTTTGGGCCAGAAGTCTGAGTATTCCCAGAAGCAGAATCATTACAGAATGGGTTGGGTTGAAAGGGACCTTCTATCTGACCTCATTCCACACCCTGCCATGGGCAGGGACACCTCTCACTACACCTGGTTGCTCCAACATCCAGCATGGCCTTCAACACTCCCGGGGATGGAGCATCAACAATTTCACTGGGCACCAAAGAATAAAAACAAAGTAATAATAAAAAAATAGCATCAGAGGCACGTTCAGATGTACCAGAAGGATATTCCAGCATCCTTCTGTCCAAGTTTACCTCTGCAGAAATGGCACAGAAGTCCATACTGACCAAATTTGATGTAGGTTTATTATTCACAGAAATATCAAGGCTCGGGTTATGCTGATCTGTTTTTACCTGTTCAGCAGGACTGGTCTCACCTCCACTAGGACACAACCAAATTGCCCTTCCAGCAGCCAGAACAAACAAGGAGCCAGAAACTGCAATTCCCTCTTTCTAAATGAGACAAAAGTGGGATGTAACAGATCCAAAGGGGTTTAAGCTCAGTTTGTCTCTGGGTTTATTGAGCTTGCCAGGGAGAGCACAGCAGATTCTCTACATATTTCCAGGCAGCAGAGAGCTCATCCTGTGCAATATCCTGCACCCTGTCACCACCCATGGGGATATTCTGGGATTTATACCTTTTTATGACTGTGTAACACACCATGGGAAGTGCATTATTATACCAGAGCTGTAACTGCAAAGTCAGGAAGATAGCTGAGGACATGACAGAACAAACTGCTTCCATTCAGGTTTATCACTGTCAGGTTAGTTTTCAATTGTAATTTAAACTCTTTTTGGCATCCTGAAGAGCACTTCTGGCTTGTTTTCCTCCATGCTTAAAAACTAAATAGTTGACAATCACACCAAAACTGATTTGGTTCCTGATGTGTAATTGTCCAGATTGCTTTTTGTTTCATGCTGGGGCCAGGAAGTTGTAATTTGGGGGAAAAAATAGTATATTTATTGCCTGTACAAAGCAGTGGAGGCTGCTCAGTTCCTGCAGCAGTTGAGTAACATTACAAGGAGTTCCATTAGGCAGAAGCATGAAACAGAGAGGGAACAAAACCTGAATGCACGATTTGAATAGTCTATTAGCTGCTCTTTGCATATAGTAATACAGAACTACATTCTGTTTGAGAAGGTAGATGTTAAAATACTCCCTTCTTTTAAAAAAAAATAAAGTATATTTTTGGATGCTTGGGAAAGTATTTTGACAGTTGTAGTCTTGTCTTGAATCTGGTGTCAAGAAAGAAAGAAAAATCTTATTTTCTTCTAACATTTTGATTTCTCTTTGGGGTCCTGTGTTGTCTCATGTTGATAAGGCTTATTTGGGGGGGGCTGTAATTGTGACTTAGATCCTTGGATGAAAGGTGCTATGTACATACAAAAGGTATTATCATTATTGCTACTA